>WNWK01000932.1:60913-347281 GCA_009830355.1 Cherax destructor | reverse complement strand
AGAGGTCTAGTGACTCTCAAGCTGGTCCTAGTGGCATTCAAAGAAAAAGGAAGTAACCCCAGAAAAGAACTTACCACCTGCAGTGTTAATGGAAGGGATTCCCTTCCAAACACTAGCATACTACTCCACCTTCTCCCCTCCTCCCGTCCTCCACACATCAACAACTCTTCAATAAATGTAAGTGACATGTTATTGTACAATATTTGCATGTATATTTATGTATTCTTTATTAAATTGTGTATTATTTAATGTCCAAAAGTTCTAAAAAATATTTTATTTAACTACTTTTGGAAGTCTTGGACGGATTAAATTTATTTCCATTATTTCTTATGGGGAAAATTGATTCGTTTTACGATTGTTTCGGCTTAAAATATGCCCTCTCTGACGGATTAAAATCGTAAACCGAGGTACCACTGTATGTATTTATATACGTATATTTTTAAAGGAGCACAAACAATTCTCTTATTACTAATTCAGTAATAAATGAGTTCCATTTTTATTATTTTCTATTAGACAAAATAGCTGTGTATCTCATTCATTAAGATTAGAACTAATAAACTTTTCAAATCCAAATTATTAAGAAATTAAGTAAATCTAAGATAATACAGTATCCATTTGTAAGATGATAATGAAAATTAAACTCTTTCTCACTTACTTTCTCTTATCAAACCAAATTACACCACAGCCCTTTGTAACAAGAGCTGCCATTATTACATTTATATCATAATTGCCAGTGCCGAGCAGGGATTTGTGAGGATTAAACCAATTGTCTGGAGACAGTGCATAACAAATGCTGTCCAGTTCACTCTTAGCAAAAGCCCCACTATCTTGGAAGAGGTTGTTGAGTGAGTGAAGGGCGCATAACTCCTTAATCTGAAGAAGACAATATTATAGATTGGTATCAGATACTGTACCGAAAAGTTTGAAAGAGAAAGATTGAACTGAAAATGCTTTCCTGAGTGAAACGTCCCCCCCAGTAAATACCCTTATACTACATACACACACGTATCTTATTTCACAACAGTGTATTATACAGTACATGTTAAATGAAGAACAAAACAGGTACACTAACCATCAAAAGTAATAAAGACTAACAGTGCCTTAAATCTATGTAAAAATATTGCATGGTATAAATCTTGGTAATTGATATCAACAAATGGTTTAAAAAGACACATGAGCAAACACTAAGATATATTTGTTAAAAAATGTTTTTGTCCCAAGACCTTGATCACTTCTGAAGTGATCAAGAGCCCAGGAGCAAAACATTTTCTAATAAATATGTCCTGGCATTTGCTCACATAAAAATATTGCCTGCTGGTATGGCTATTACACTAGTGAAAAGCATAGTAATCACTTGATAGAAATCTTGTACTGGCTAGGGCATTGGTTACCTTAATAAAGAAAATGAAACAGAGGTATGGGGGAATCTGATAAATGTATAGTAAATAAGGATAAAAGAAATGAAAATTACTGAAATTTTTTTAAATTACATTATTGAATGTAAAACTATCAAGTAGTACTATAGTACATGTACAGTAATAAAGTGCCAATAAAATGAGGAATTCATTATCCCACAACAGTATAATAATAATTAATAATAATAATAAAACATATTTACTATACATGTAGTACCTGTTTTTCATGGTAGATGTCTGGAGTCATGGCGACACCAACTTGATTCTCTTCACATCTAATCACTTTCTCTATCCAAGTACAGCAAGTGCAACCCCCCGTCATGGGCCCAAAACATTATAGTGTCACCTAAAATGAAAAAATAAATAAACACAAACAGCACACGGTATAGCCCTAGACTTTTTTTCTAGATCTATCTACCTATTGCAATATGTTAATAAGGTATGCACCACTGGGATTATACCTGGAAAATAGCAACATGGAATAAATGGAATGGCACTGGGCTCTAACTTATGGGCTGGTGCTTGCAGATGCATGCTCTATTAAGACTATGGACTTTTTTCATTTAAGGTATCAGTGCCTTATAGTCTGATTATCTGAAGTGTTCAGATTATTATCTACCACACCGTTTTGTTTTGTATACAATATTTTAATCCATGCCAACTAAAGCCTGCCTAGTGTTAATTTTAAATTATTGATCTTTATGGTGATCAATGGAACTTATTAAATGGTTTGAAAAGATAAATAAAATATTACTAGCTTTTAGGGAAGAAATCATGGGCAGTGATCAACTGGTTTGATAGTAAACAAGGCAAGTGCCTTCATGCTGGTGAAATGCCCTTGATTCAAGCAGTGAATTCGTAGTGTGGAAATTAGGAGGAGGTGCGGGATTACCAAGACTATTATCCATAGGGCTGAGAAGGGGTTGTTGAGGTGGTTTGGACATATAGAGAGGATGAAACAAAGTAGAATGACTTCGAGTGTATAAATCTGTAGTGGAGGGAAGGCAGGGTAGGGGTCAGCCTAGGAAAGGTTGGAGGGAGGGGGTAGAGGAGGTTTTGTGTGCGAGGGGCTTGGACTTCCAGCAAGCATGCATGAGCATATTTGATAGGAGTGAATGGAGACGAATGGTTTTTAATACTTGACGTGCTGTTGGAGTGGAAGCAAAATAACATTTATGAAGGGATTCAGGGAAACCGGCAGGCCGGATTTGAGTCCTGGAGATGGGAAGTACAGTGCCTGCACTCTGAAGGAGGGATGTTAAATGTTGCAGTTTTATAACTGTAGTGTAAGCACGCCTCTGGCAAGACAGTGATGGAGTGAATGATGATGAAAGTTTTTCTTTTTCGGGCCACCCTGCCTTGGTGGGAAACGGTCGATGTGTTAATAATAAAAATGTAACCTTGAGAAACAATGACCAATTTATTACTGTACTATATTCATGAGAAAGCACTAAAGCTGCAGGATGCATTCAGACCCTGCAGAATATGAGGTTTGATTTAAGGAAAGAAAGTAGCTCGAACTCGCTGGATTCAGAGCTCTTCGCCAGCATTAAGATACTCCCCTGTTAGTGCCTTCAGCTGACATCTGCAAGACAGGTTCAATTCCAGTACGAGTGAAAACACTTAAGTATGATTCCTTATACTGTACCTGTTACCGCTGTATGACCCTTGTGGTTTAGCGCTTCTTTTTTATTATAATAATAATGTACCTGTTACCCCATTCACCTAGTAGTAAACAGGTACCCGAGTGTTAGCCGACAGCTGTGAGTCACTTTCTGGAAAAGACCAAAGGACCTCAATGGAAATAAGTCAAACAGTGACTTTACTGGGTTATCCTGAGTTACTAACTCTCCAGGTCAATAATATGAATAAAATTTTTCAACAATGGAGAGTTAGGAACCAAGGATAACCAAGAGAAGTCACTGTCTGGCTTATTTCTATTTGGGTCCTTTGATCCTCTTCCCCAAGATGACACCCACAACTGTCGGCTAACACCCAAGTACAGTGGACCCCCAAGTAACGAACACCCCGGAAATCGTACAAGTATGTAAGTATAATATTGTAAGTGCTTTTGTAAGTGTATTTTTGGGGGTCTGAAATGGACTAACCTACTTGACATTATTTCTTAAGGGAGTAAATTCGTTCGGTAATGGCACTTCAGCAGGCTTCTGGAATGAATTTTGTTCGTTACTCGGGGGTCCACTGTACTATCAACTTAATGCTCAACAAACAGTAGAAACACATGTAAGGTAACATGCTCAACATTTTAACTCATGCTGGGATTGAACCCTGGTCCTTCATTTAAGAGCTTAAAGTACTACCAATTGAACTACAATCATTTCATTCATGGAAGGATTATTAAACCCATATGAGTCTTACAGCACCTGGGATTTAAACCACAAGCCATGATTATTATTATATAAACGGATTGGAAAACTGACAAGTTGAAGTGCTGCATGCGTCTCATTTTTCTAGCCATGATTATGCACCAGAGAATAAACACCATAATAATAATAATAATAATATCTTTATTTACTACAAGTGTACATGTACAAGGTATACAGTCCTAGCTGACATCAATGACATACTACTATATAGAAAACTCCTTATTATGCAGAGCATTTCGGGCAAATTAGGTCCTTGTCCCAGGATGCGACCCACACCAGTCGACTAACTCCTAGGTGAACATAGACAACCGGTGTAAAGAAACACGCCCAATGTTTCTACCCGCACTGGGAATCGAGCACAGACCCTCGCTGTGTGAAGCGAGAGCTTTAACGATCAGTCCACGGGACACCTGCTACATATACTCAAGATATACTAAATTTAATTCATTACTTTTATATAACAAAGTTATGTGGAATAAAACACTATGTTATTATAGTACTGGTTTAATGTTGAAATTGGGGGTTCATGTTTTATTAAGTAAATACTACAATATTAAGTAGGTTATTTAATGGAGTCAATTATACTTTGGCCTATGAAAAGTTTTTTTTTTGGTAACCCAAAAAGCAAAAATAACCCAATTCATCTTAACTTAGAATTTACCTCCAAATTCCTGATCAGTGCTTATGTGTTTTACCTACAACTTGTCTGTATCAGCATACTACTTTCACCCTACACTCTCTTCAAAAAAAGATTGAGGGGATATAACACTCTAATACAGCATAAATAAGGTGATATAAAGTACTGAAGATATCGAATCAAGAGAGGACTTGGACTATTGAATTTAAGTTGGATAAATTAAGATTTTGAAAGGATGTGCAAAAGGGGAATATACAGTTGTCAATGATTACCACAATCTGCCAAATAGGATCATAGAAGCTAAACCTCAAAAAGCTTTTAAAATAGGTAAACAAATATAGTATGAGCAAGACGAGTTGAATTTGAGTAAGATTAGCCTAACATCAGTTATTAGGGTTATTGAAGCAAATTCCTCGCATAGCTTTGAGATTATTATTATAATCAAATAGAAGTGCTAAACCACAGGGGTTATACAGCGCTGAATAGCTTTGAGAATAAGTTGAACAAATAAATTTAAGGGAAGAATTGAATTTGAGGAGCTGCCAAGTATGGGCTGATAAGCCTGCTGTAGTGTTCCTCCATTATGTTAGACTAGGTTACATTACCTTTTCTTAGCCTATCAATGGATGGGTGCTTCCCACATGAAAAAAATATAACAGTTTCTGTTGCATAAGCCTATTTGAGACTTAACATAATGGGTTATGACTAAGCTCAAAGCCAAGCACCTAAACTCAATATTATTTTAGTACTGCAGTGCTTGGTAGTGGCTTACCTGCTAGCAATGCCTCGACATGGCATTTTACAGCTTAGGTGTTGGCCCTTTGCCAGCCTCGTCTTTCACTTTCTGACCTTTATTCTGCTCTTCAATGCTCAGGTTTTGGCCTATGACCATCCTCGTCTCACATTTTAACCTGACGATAATAGTCGGCCCACAGCTCAGGTGTTGATCATTGATCAACTTGACCTCACGTTGATCTCTGGTAATTATTATTATTATTATAATCAAAAGCGCTAAACCACAGTGATCTCTGGTAAGCCTCCACTCAGTTTTGAACTCAAGTCAGCATCAGCTGACAGGTGTTGACCTGGTTCCTGGTCAGACTAGTTTCGGGCGTTGGTCAGGTCACGTTCAAGTCTTTATTTCAAAATTACTGGACATGAAGAACATGCACAGCTTTTCGGGCAGAATTTTATATTTAGACTTCACATCTACATATTATTATTGTTAAGGGTGGCGAGCCACGTCTCTTGAGGCGTTGGCCTGGTTGGTAGTGAGCCTCGCCTCACAGCTGAGGTGCTGACATGACTCCAGCCTCACGTCACAGGTGTTGAGATGATGTGTGAGGTGAGGTAGTGAGCTCAGGCCAGCACTGCCTCACACACTGCCTCTGCACATCACTGCCTCACACACTGCCTCAGCACATCACTGCCTCACACACTGCCTCTTCCTGCATCATAACAAACACTCTCAAGTCAAAACAAAACCTTAACACAACAAAAGATACCCCAGTGGAAATACAAATATACAAGTAATTTATTTATTTTCTGCAGTATACAGGTAATGTAGTTGACATGTAATACAATAAAGCCACTATATGTGGTGTATTGCAGTCGATCCGACTTTTTTGAGGAATTATCCTAGCCTAGGTAAGTTACACTATGTATAGTAACTGTACTTATGTATACCTGTACACATAAGTACAGTTATTATACTGCGGCTTGTCTGCTACATATGTTTATTTAGTATTTTTACAGGTTGGGTGTTGACCATGTATACAAAGTGCTGTATAATTATGACAAAGGAGTTGCAGTATTTCCGTTAATTGCCAGTAGATTTAACAGAATAAGACATTAAAAAAACCGCTTACTAGATGAATTAAATAATTATAACATTCGTGATTAATTCAAAAACAACACAAAAAAGTTCTGCAAACATAATTTCTCCAATTTTATTTACTCCATGTATCTTTTTGTAATTTTAAAAACTACCATTCAGTGGATTTTAACCAAATACAACTTAAATAAGTAAGTATACTTAGGTACAGGTACACATAAGTATAATTATCATACATAGTATAAATTACCTAGCATAATGCAAAAAAAAAGTCATTTGCTCTTTAACTACTGTATTAGTTTTACTCTCTGTCACAACCATGTGTTGGACTCAAGCTTACACAACCACACAACTATTAAGTAGTTTTTCTTAAGAGTCTAAGTTGTCCTAAATATTTAGCCTTGCATGCTATTTTCGAAATAAATTAAAGGCTATAATGCTCTAACGCTAAGTAGTTTTTTAATATTTTTATAGTATATGTAAAATATATGTATACAATCCACTCAGGGCTCGCTCACACACACACACACACAATGTGATGTGAAGTTAATGAGGAGAATTAAATCAGATGAGGATCAGGCAGGACTTCAGAGACCTGGACAGGCTGGACACCTGGTCCAGCAACTGGCTTCTCGAATTTAACCCCGCCAAATGCAAAGTCATGAAGATCAGGGAAGGGCAAAGAAGACCGCAGATAGAGTATAGGCTAGGTGGCCAAAGACTGCAAACCTCGCTCAAGGAGAAAGATCTTGGGGTGAGTATAACACAGAGCACGTCTCCGGAAGCACACATCAACCAGATAACTGCTGCAGCATATGGGCGACTGGCAAACCTGAGAACAGCGTTCCGATACCTTAGTAAGGAATCGTTCAAGACTGTACACCGTGTACGTCATGCCCATACTAGAGTATGCAGCACCAGTCTGGAACCCACACCTGGTCAAGCACGTCAAGAAATTAGAGAAAGTGCAAAGGTTTTCGACAAGGTTAGTTCCAGAGCTAAGGGAAATGTCCTACGAAGAAAGGTTAAGGGAAATCGGCCTGACAACACTGGAGACAGGAGGGTTAGGGGAGACATGATAACGACATACAAAATACTGCGTGTAATAGACAAGGTGGATAGAGACAGGATGTTCCAGAGAGGGGACACAGAAACAAGTGGTCACAATTGGAAGTTGAAGACTCAGATGAGTCAAAGGGATGTTAGGAAGTATTTCTTCAGCCATAGAATAGTCAGGAAGTGGAATATTCTAGCAAGTGATGTAGTGGAGGCAGGAACCATACATAGCTTTAAGACGAGGTATGATAAAGCTCATGGAGCAGGGAGAGAGAGGACCTAGCTATCAGTGAAGAGTCGGGGCCAGGAGCTGAGTATTGACCCCTGCAACCACAATTAGGTGAGTACATGGAGAGAGTGGTCCTAATGGCGACCAGTGAAAGGACGAGTTCAGATGTGAATCGACCCCTGCAACCACAATTTGGTGAGTATTTGTTACTCTTCCTTTCATATCCATGGGGAAGTTGTAAAAGTCAACTAAAATGCCGGGAACAATGGGCTAGTAACCCCTTTTCCCGTATAGATTATTAAAAAGAAAACGAAGAAAACCGTCAAAGTGGGATGTTTGAATGTGTGTGGATGTTGTGCGAATGATAAGAAAGAGATGATTGTGGATGTTATGAATGAGAAGCTGGATGTCCTGGCCTTACAAAGCTGAAGGGGATAGGAGAGTTTCAGTGGGGAGAAATAAATGGGATTAGGTCAGGGGTCAAACAGAGTTAGAGCTAAAGAAGGAATGGCAATAATGTTGAAGGATCATAATCATCATATCATATATTTATTTACTACAAGTACATGTACATGATATACAGTCCTAGCTGACATCAATGACATACTACTATATAGAAAGTCCCTTGTTATGCTGAGCATTTCGGGCAGATTAGGTCAGTGTCCCAGGATGCGACTCACACCAGTCGACTAACACCCAGGTACCCATTTTACTGATGGGGAACATAGACAACAGGTGTAAAGAAACACGCCCAATGTTTCTGCCCTGGCTGGGAATCGAACCCAGGCCCTCGCCGTGTGAAGCGAGAGGTTTAGCCACCAGACCAGGAAAAGAGGGAATATAAATGTATAAATTCAAGGATTATGTGGTGTAAAATAAGAGTTGGATGTGAAAAGTGGGTTATAGTAAGTGTTTATGCACCTGGAGAAGAGAAAAGTGTAGAGGAGAGAGAGATTTTGGGAAATTTCTATAAGATAATTTCAATTTTTACCATTATATTACTATTATATTACCACCTACTCACCGTAAACTAAATACGCATTCTGTAAATTACTTTCAAAAATGCTAAATGTTATTTTCCTTAAGATAATCTCAATTTTTACTATTAACTACCATCCTACTAAACACTTGTTACAATGTAGTATCACCATAATGTAATTTGAACAATGTAATATCATCATATTGTAATCTGAACAATATCTAAACAAGTCAAACTCAATAAATTTCTCCAATATTATGTACATAGTCTATAAGCGATTATATTAAGCTGCCCTTAATGCCATGGCATGTCAGTGGCTCTCCTTGCACTTCCATGTAAACTTCTATGTAAAATTGCGAAGAAATAAATATTTGTATTTGTAAATGTTGAGTGAGTGCGTGGGGAGTTTTGAACCAAGTGAGAGAGTACTTGTGGTTGGGGATCTCAATGCTAAAGTGAGTAAAAATGTTGTGGAGGGAGTAGTAGGTAAATTTGGGGTGCCAGGGGTAAATGAAAATGGGGAGCCTTTAATTGAATTATGTGTAGAAAGAGGTTTGGTAATAAGTAATAAATATTTTATGAAAAAAATGATAAATAAGTATACAGGGTATGATATAGCACGTAATGAAAGTAGTTTGTTAGATTATGTATTGGTGGATGAAAGGTTGATGGGTAGACTTTAGGATGTACATGTTTATAGAGAGACAACGGATATATCGGATCATTATTTAGTTGTAGCTACAGTTAGAGTAAGAGGTAGATGGGACATAAGGAAAATGGCAACAGCAAGTAAGAGAGAGGTGAAAGTGTATAAACTAAGGGAGGAAGAAGTTAGAGTGAGATATAAGCAACTATTGGCAGAAAGGTGGGCTAATACAAATATGAGTGGTGGAGGGGTTGAAGAGGGTTGGGATAGTTTTAAAAATGCAGTATTAGAATGTGGGGCAGAAGTTTGTGGCTATAGGAGGGTGGGTGCAGGAGGAAAGAGGAGTGATTAGTGAAATGATGAAGTAAAGGGTGTGATAAAAGAGAAAAAGGTAGCTTATGAGAGGTTTTTACAAAACAGAAGTGTTGTAAGAAGAGCAGAGTATATAGAGAGTAAAAGAAATGTGAAGAGAGTGGTGAGAGTGCAAAAGGAGAACAGATGAAAGAGTGGGAGAGGCACTGTCAAGAAATTTGGTGAAAATAAGAAAAAGTTTTGGAGTGAGATAAACAAGTTAAGAAAGCCTAGGACACAAATGGATTTGTCAGTTAAAAACAAAGTAGGGGAATTAGTAGATGGGGAGCTGGAGGTATTGGGTTGATTTCGGGAATATTTTGAGGAACTTTTAAATGTCGATGAAGAAAGGGAGGCGGTAATTTCATGCACTGGTCAGGGAGGTATAACATCGTTTAGGAGTGAAGAAGAGCACGATGTGAGTGTGGGAAAGGTGCGTGAGGCATTATGTAGAATGAAAGGGGGTAAAGCAGCAGGAACTGACGTGATTATGACAGAAATGTTAAAAGCAGGGGATGGGGGGTATGATATTGTGTTGGATTAGTTGGTATTTTTGTTTAATAAATGTATGAAAGAGGGGAAGATACCTAGGGATTGGCAGAGAGCGTGTATAGTTCCTTTATATAAAGGGAAGGGTGACAAAAGAGATTGTAAAAATTATAGAGGAATAAGTTTACTGAGTATACCAGGTAATGTGTACTGTAAGGTTATTATTGAAAGAATTAGAGGTAAGACAGAGAGTAGGATTGCAGATGAGCAAGGTGGGTTTTAGAGTGGGTAGGAGATGTGTAGATCAAGTGTTTACATTGAAGCATATATGTGAACAGTATTTAGATAAAGGTAGGGAAGTTTTCATTGCATTTATGGATTTAGAAAAAGCATATGATAGAGTGGATAGGGGAGCAATGTGGCAGATGTTGCAAGTGTATGGAATAGGTAGTAAGTTACTGAAGGCTGTAAAGAGTTGTTATGAGGATAGTGAGGCTCAGGTTTGGGTGTGTAGGAGAGAGGAAGATTACTTCCCAGTAAAAGTAGGTCTTAGACAGTGATGTGTGATGTCACCATGGTTGTTTAATATATTTATAGATAGGGTTGTAAAAGAAGTAAATGCTAGGGTGTTGGGGAGAGGAGTGGGATTAAATTATGGGGAAACAAGTACAAAATGGGAGTTAACACAGTTACTTTTTGCTGATGATACTGTGCTTATGGGAGATTCTAAAGAAAAGTTGCAAAGGTTAGTGGACGAGTTTAGGAGGGTGTGTAAAGGTAGAAAGTTGAAAGTGAACACAGATAAGAGTAAGGTGATGAGGGTATCAAACGATTTAGATAAAGAAAAACTGGGTATCACATTGGAGAGAGGGATTATGGAAGAAGTGAATGTTTTCAGATATTTGGGAGTTGACGTGTCAGCGGATGGGTTTATGAAGGTTGAAGTTAACTATAGAATTGATAAAGGAAAAAAGGTGAGTGGTTTGTTGAGGTATCTGTGGAGACAAAAAAAACCTTATCTATGGAGGCAAAGAAGGGATTGTATGAAAGTATAGTGGTACCAACACTCTTACATGGGTGTGAAGCTTGGATTGTAAATGCTGCAGCGAGGAGGCGGCTGAAGGCAGTGGAGATGTCCTGTCTAAGAACAATGTGTGGTGTAAATATTATGAAGATAATTCGGAGTGTGGAAATTAGGAAGTGTGGAGTTACTAAAAGTATTAGCCAGAGGGCTGAAGAAGGGTTGTTGAGGTGGTTTGGTTTAGAGAGAATGGATCAAAGTAGAATGACTTGGAGAGTGTATAAATCTGTAGGGAAAGGAAGGAGGGGTAGGGGTCGTCCTCGAAAAGGTTGGAGGGAGGGGGTAAAGGAGGTTTTATGGGTGAGGGGCTTGGACTTCCAGCAAGTGTGTATGAGTATGTTAGATAGGAGTGAATGGAGACGAATGGTTTTTGGGACCTGACGAGCTGTTGGAGTGTGAGCAGAGTAATATTTAGTGAAGGGATTCAGGTAAACCTGTTATTATAGATTTAGCCGGACTTGAGTCCTGGAAATGGGAAGTACAATGCCTGCACTTTAAAGGAGGGGTCTAGGATATTGACAGTTTGGAGGGACGTCTAAACTGTCGTATCTGAGCGCCTCTGCAAAGACAGTGATTATGTATGAGTTAGGTGAAAGTGTTGAATGATGAAAGTATTTTATTTTTGGGGATTTTCTTTCTATTTGGGTCACCCTACCTCGGTGGGAGACGGCCGACTTGTTGAATATATATATATATATATATATATATATATATATATATATATATATATATATATATATATATATAATAAATATAATATATATAATATATATATATATATGTATATATATATATATATATATATATATATATATATATATATATATATATATATATATATATGACCCCTACAGGTTTAATGCTTCTACGTGAATAAAAAAAATCAGGTCTGTACATTAGTAAGGCCTCGTTTAGAATATGCGGTTCACTTCTAGTGTCCATACTAGAGAATTTATTTAAATGTGTTAGAGGACATATAGAGCATGACAAAATTTTATTGACTGTAAGGAATCTTACTTGGCCTGGAACCTACACTTTCTTGAAAGACGTAGAATGAGAAGAGATATGACTAAAGTATACATGTGGAGGATAGGTTTAAACAGTAGATTCATAATGATAAGGAATGTCTAACCAAGAACTCAGAACAATGGAATTAAAGTTTAATACATTCAGATTTAGAAAGGATATAGGAAAGTACTAATTTGGCTACTTTGGCGATTAAGTTGTGGAAGAGAGGGACAGTTTTTTAAGTACGTTATCCACAGGCATGAGTGAGAAGGACTGGAGTTTAACATAGGCCAGTAAACCTACCTCAGCGATTCTCCATTATTATATTCCTAAGTATTTCGAATTACGCTCCCCTTCCTCGGATGAGATATACTTCCCTTAAGCAGGCACTGTATACTCCCTACGAGTTTAGTGCTTACCTATGAGTATAATAAAAATAATATTAGAATATTAACAGATAAAAAATAATTTTTATAATGTATCTGCTACTAGAAATTTCGGAGAATTTCAAATAATTTGTTTAAATTTGGCGCCTCTGGTGAGTTCATACCTTGAGACTTCAGAAAGGAAATGCCTTTTGAGGGCGATTTTTGGATATCCAGCAGTTAATAAGTTATTACAGTGAAACCTGGGAGATAAAGGAGTAAATGAGGAGGATGGGAGGAGGAAATATGAGTAAATATTTGTTAAGAAACATGTGTGAAGGACCCACTCCCTGTTGTGTTGAGTTGTGTATGGCGGCGGTCGGGGCGGCACACGCGCCTCCTTACTCGTATTTAACACTAGATGTCATATATAATGTCTTGGTGGAGTGCTGGATGCCCAGACACACGTGCATGAGTCCATCAAGTACCCGGTACTGTGAGTGACAAGATGCCATTGCTGGGCCATTGGCTTCAAGTGACATAAGATAAGAGGACGAGGAGTTTTGAACCAGGGAGGGCACTACCCTAACACCGGGTGGCACTCTCTGGTCTTTTCTAACATTTAACACATGTGGTGTGGGTGTGTGGGCGTCATCTGAGAGAAGGTTGCCGCCACCACCATGGGCACCTCCCGTCGAGGAAGCTACGACTGGGAACATCAAGTTGTACAGATGGACGAGTATGACACACTGAGGGTGAGTCCCACTACCTGTGCTACTCTACTTGTCAAAACTAAATTAATTTTGGTTTAAAACATATATAGTAGGTTTAGTGTTACTTTAGTGGATGGTTTATCGGTTTGGCATAATGAAAAGCCAGAATAGTTGTTAATGAGTCACACTGTTTGGCTTTGTTGACTTATTTCACATCAAATTATTATTTTTCACCATTGCATTATGTCCCAGATGCATATATTTAAAAAACTATATACAAGGCATTTAACAAAAGTATTTTACCTGAATAAAGTTTAAATCTTACCACTTGAAGCTTAGTTATTTTTCTGGTTTGATGTTTACTTTGTAATGGATTGAAATGGATTTCATTTACATTTTCCATTTATTTTATTTTTAATGTTTATCTAAAAATTACTGAATGGACAGTGTTGGATAACCAGTGGAAATAGTTGCAATTGTCTTTTGGCCTATCCTTAGTTAAATCATTTATTTTTATACCTTTATTGTTTATAATTTGTAACTTTTTTGTATGATAAATTTGAGTAATAAACCACATAAACATTAGGCTTATTTTGAAAATCATTATAAATATATTCATGTCCTGGACATAATATATGTAGATTACAGTAAGTGCAACCTTATCAACCTTTGATTTTATAGCATTACCAAATAGAATAATCCATTTTCGTGTACTCATTGTAACTCGTCTAATTTTTTTATTTGATTGATCTGATATGATAAATTGTATTATAAAACTGTAATGCTTCAAAATTGTAAAGCTATTATGCTACAAAATTGTAAAGCTATTATGCTACAAAATTGTAATGTTCAAATTTCATTGCTTAAATACTCAATTATACTTATATTGTAAATTGTTTACTGTAATTTTTACCATTTAGTCTGTTATAGCATAATTAATTGTAGGTTAATTTTAACTTTTCCCATAATGCTCTGCATACAAGGGGCTTTTGGCATGTACGTACACCCTGGTGTCTGGTACACCCCATACGTACGTACACCTCGGTGGTCTGATGGCTAGAGCTCTCGCTTCACACACGGAGGGCCCAGGTTCGATTCCCGGCGGGTAGAAACATTTCGACATGTTTCCTTACACCTGTTGTCATGTTCACCTAGCAGCAAATAGGTACCTGGGTTATTAGTCGACTGGTGTGGGTCGCATCCTGGGGGACAAGATTCAGGACCCCAATGGAAATAAGACAGACAGTCCTCGATGACGCACTGACTTTCTCGGGTTATCCTGGGTGGCTAACCTTCGGGATTAGTAATCTGAAGAAATCTTATCTTATTAACTCCATGTACAACTATGTATCATGTCTCAATAAACTATTATTATTATTATCATTATTATAAGAAATAATTTAAAGATAGGATAATCCCAAGGTTGACCTAGGTTTAGATTCTCTGCCCAGAAAAGATTTTCAGGTAAATACTGCTCGTAATAAAACCAATGTAAGCTAGACCAATGCTATTACCACTGACCTTGCTTCCCAAGACCAAACCCATCTTAGTAGGAACTAGTGACCACCCTCCCACCCATGACCAGTTCTTAGAAGACTTTTCGAGAGAGTTGTCCAGTCTTGAGAACAGTTGTGAGACAGTAATACTGGGAGACTAATATCTGTTTTCAACAGCAAAATAACGGGCTATGTAAAAGGTATAAGCCAATACAGTGGACCCCCGAGTTTCGTAAAAACTTCACTCCTGAAGTCTGCTCAAGCGCCATTACCGAACGAATTTACTCCCTTAAGGAAAAATGTCACGTAGATTAGTCTATTTCAGACCCCCAAAAGTACACTTCCACAAGCACTTACAATATTATACATACATAATTGTACGATTAACGGGGTGCTCGTTAGGCGGGGGTCCACTGTACTGTAGTATATTTTTATTCACTACAAGTACATGTATAAGGTATACAAGCCTAGCTGACAACAATGACATACATACTACAATATAGAAAGCCGCTTGTTATGCAGAGCATTTCAGGCAAATTAGGTCAGTTTTGTCCCAGGATGTGACACACACCAGTCGACTAACACCCAGGTACCCATTTTACTGATGGGTGAACATAGACAACCAGTGTAAGGAAACGCGTCCAATGTTTCCACCCCTTCGGCGGGAATCGAACCCGGACCCTCACCGTGTGAAGCGAGAGCTATCCTTAAAATTATGAAAAATAGGTAATGTGCATTTGTGTATTTTGTCAGGATTACAGTTCAGTACAGTCCTATAGTTGCTACTACACATTACCTGTTTATGGTTCAGAGTTTTTGTAATACCAAGAGTATCTCCTCCATTCTGGAGTTTCATCTGCAAGGTGTGCCACACTTCATTTTGTTGATGCTGCTATGAACTGGTTTTAACATTGTTAGTTGATTTATTCTAACCCTTTATAGGGCTGTATACATTGGGTATTGCACAGTTGTATTCACTTCTAGTTTCATTTTGACTTTGATATCTAATTCTTTCAGAATTTCAATCAAGGTTATCTAGAAGTATCCAGTGAAGTTAGAATTTTCAAATAACAGATGTCAGAGTTATCTAGGGTGTAGTTTTGGTTAGGTTAAAGTATTGCTACAAGTTATCCAACAGTGTAATTCAGGTTTAAGTTTAGTTATATTAGGTTAGTGTTTGCTAACCTAATACAGTGGTACCCCGGTTAACGATATTTTTTCATTCCAGAATGCTGTTCAAGTGCCATTACCAAACGAATTTATCTCCATAAGGAATAATGTAAAATAGACTAGTCCTTTTAGACCCCCAAAAATACTTACAAAAGCATTTAAAAAAATAAACTTGCATAAAAGGGCGAGTTTGGAGACCATCGTAAACCGGGGTACCACTATACTGTGGACCCCCGGAGTTTGTTCTGCTCCAAACTCAAACAATTTTGTAAGTGATTTTGTAAGTGTATTTTTGGGGGTCTAAAAGGACTGATCTAATTTACATTATTCCTTATGGGAACAAATTCGTTCGGTAACGGCACTTGAGCAGCATTCTGGAACGAATTAATGATGAACTCTGGGGGTCCACTGTACGTATAACTAAACTACCATAAATATACAAACTTAGTGTTAGTAAGTTTGTATATTTAAGGTAGAACACCAGTAGGATACTGTAGGAGGCTTCTGACTGATTGATGACTTAGTAAAGTTGCTAAGATCACTGTCATTAAATCCAGATATAGGCTGTTGTTATTGACAGTATTTTGGACATGATTTTAACTGTTTTACTCTACCACTTTTAGCATCTATAATATTAGTGTAATGCTAACTGACCTTCACTTTCCCATGCCTCCTTGTCCGGGATACCCCTCATTTTATTTTAAGCATTTGGATTAGAATAGATTAGATTCTTTATTTCAGCATGCTACAACTAAATAGCATATTAATAAATGCTATATAACATGTACGTATTGAGTTCGATTGTTTTAAGGATTACAGATTTATAAGTTTTGTCAAAACTGAACACTATGTCAAGCAGTAGTAGTATACAGTATATGATATTGTGACTCAAAATTGTTCCTAGGCTTTGTCTATCTGGCGTGTAAAGATGCTAAACTTTTAAAAGGGGACAAATTTTGATGAAGGTGCTTGGAATCAAAGGTCTATACAACACACATTAAACAGAACCAGGATGCCTTCTGCCAAGCAAAAACCTTTCTCACACATTGCATGAGAAACATTTAGCCCATAATCCAACAACTTTTCAAACTTAATGAATTGGTATGGCAACTGCAGTGCTCTGCTACCTGGAGGGTATTCTGGGGATCAACGCCCCAGCGGCTTGGTCCATGACCAGGCCTCCCAGTGGATCAGGGCCTGATCAACTAGGCTGCATTTATTGGTGGATAAGTTTTGTAAAAGGAGTAAGTTGAAAGTGAGCAGAAGAGGAAGGTGATGAAAGAGACAAACTTTAGGAAATGAAAAATTAGAATTATGATTGGAAAATTGTTGTGATGAAAGTGAATACAGCCTCTCCTCACTTAGCGACGTATACTTGTTTACCGACGCCTCGGACTTACGACTGGCTCTCTGACCAATATTTATACTAGTATTTATACCTGATTTCCTCAATTCTGTTTATTACAATATACAGTACACTGCTGTATACACATTTAAAAATGTACCAGAAATGTTATAAATGGTGTAAAGGTGACATTAAAACAACATCAAAGATGGTTGACACAAGTCCACTACCATTATAGTATGCTCCTCACTTAGTGATGAATTCGTTTAACGACATGGTCTTGGGAACGGAACTCATTCGTTAAGTGACGAGAGGCTGTATATTTAGATAAGGTTTTTTGGAGCAGATGCGGAAGAGAGATACATGATAATACTGTATATATACCTGGAAAGTACTTGAGGGCCTGGTCCCAAATCTGCACAGTGCCATAACATAATGGAGTGAGAGATATGGGGAAAGTGTAAGAAACCCAGTAAGGAGCAGGGGTGCTGTGGGGACAATAAGGGAACACTATCAACATCTGGGGTCCCAGACTATTCAACATCTTACCAGAAGATATCAGAAACACAGCTGGAACAAGTGTAGAAGCCTTCAAGAGGAAACTGGACAAGTATCTTCACCAGGTGCCAGATCAACCAGGCTGTGATGGGTATGTGGGGCAGTGGGCCTCCAGCAGCACCAGCCTGGTAGATCTGGCAAGCTCCAGGCAAGCACCAGATGAGCCTGGCCCATGGCCGGGCTCCGAGAGTAGCTAAACTCTCGAAACTTTTCAAAGGTATATCAGAGGTATATGAAAAAAAAGTAAAATCACAGGAGTATTAATGAGTCTGTGCAAAGCTAATTTTTTAGTTGTTGCATGAAATGGGAATGTATTGGTCCTTGAATTTTGCAGCAAGGAAAGCAGTGGAAGTGTCCGAGAGGAATGTGTAATCTGAATATTATTCACAGGATAATAAGGAAATTAGAATATAATTTTGTTTTATGAAAGTTATTTCAGAGACCTGAAGAGGTTTGAACTGGTTTGGTCATGTAGAAAGTGTGTATAGATCTGTAGTGACTGTTATTTATTGTAAGGAGTATCTAAGAAAAGTGGAGTATGGTACTGTATATACCATAGCATAATTACACTATTAAAATAATTGTTGCATTTTGTATCTAATGAATGCATTAAACTTCAATTTCTTTTAACAATGTACATCTTTTTAATTGCAGGTAAGTGCAAGATTTTTTATGAGTGAGAGGTCATCATGTCACATACATTGTGTATCACAATAGGTAAGTAAACTAGCTGGGTGCTCTATTTGCCAAGAGCATAAATGCTATCAGGCATTTTATAAGATTTGGTTCCAGTGATTGAGGTACAATCAGTACGCCCGGTTGGCTCTATTTATGAGGTGTTGCAAATAGTAAGGGTAAACTCTCCCACTCCAGGTTTTGAGGTAAGTTACTGTATTAAGAGGACAAACTCAATAATGCTGTGTTTTGAATAGATGGTCGTCGACTTCCGACAGAGTTAGGTTCTGACTAACCGGTCGTAAGTTGAATTCCACATAAGTCGGATAGGCATTATAATTACATACATATTTTATAATGTAGATGAATGGTTCAGAGAACCGACAAGTTCATAAATTAGACACGTGCAACACTTGGGTATCATTAACGAGAAAATGTTTTGCCACACATTGGCTTCATCAGTCCATACAAGAGAATAGTGAATAACAGGAGTAGTTTGAGGTAATTAGTCCTTCAGCCTTGAGTCGATGTAATCAGTCCATCAATCTTGAAAAGATTTAGAAAATTAATTTAGTTGTACCTGTTTTTAAATGTATGTGTATTATTGTGACATATACAGTACAAGTGGTACCTCTACTTACGAGCAAAATTCGTTCCAGTCGGCTATTCAAGTGCCGATACCGAAGGAATTTTTTCCCATAAGAAATAATGAAAATTAGGTTAATCCATTTCAGACCCCCAAAAAATTGCTTACAAAAGCACCTACAAAAATATACTTACATAATTGTTCGAGTTGGGAGCTGCTCGTAAGTAGAGGTACCACTGTATTGCCTTCTTGGAGTAATACAGTAAATTAAATAAATACCACTTGTACGTACAGTGGTACCCCGGTTTACGATGGTCCCCAAACTCACCCTTTTATGTAAGTTTATTTTTTTAAATGCTTTTGTAAGTGTAATTTTGGGGGTCTAAAAGGACTAGTCTATTTTACAACTTTTCTTAAGGAGATAAATTCGTTTGGTAATGGCACTTGAACAGCATTCTGGAATGAAAAAATATCGTAAACCGGGGTACCACTGTATATTAAATAGGGTACTAATTATTGCATAATGTACTGGAAAATTCTTAACATTGTTGTAGAGGATTGAAATTATTGTACAGTACATACATAAATATAGCACCTTGTTGTAGAAGATTGAAATTAATGTACGTACTTAAATACATCATCTTATTGTAGAGGATCGAGATTAATGTTTTTTTTTTTTTTTTTTAACACATCGGCCGATTCCCACCAAGGCAGGGTGGCCCGAAAAAGAAAAACTTTCATCATCATTCACTCCATCACTGTCTTGCCAGAAGGGTGCTTTACACTACAGTTATAAAACTGCAACATTAACACCCCTCCTTCAGAGTGCCGGCACTGTACTTCCCATCTCCAGAACTCAAGTCCGGCCTACCGGTTTCCCTGAATCCCTTCATAAATGTTACTTTGCTCACACTCCAACAGCACGTCAAGTATTAAAAACCATATGCCTCCATTCACTCCTATCAAATACGCTCACACATGCTTGCTGGAAGTCCAAGCCCCTCGCACACAAAACTTCCTTTACCCCCTCCCTCCAACCTTTCCTAGGCCGACCCCTACCCCGCCTTCCCTCCACTACAGATTTATACACTCTCGAAGTCACTCTGTCTCGTTCCATTCTCTCTACATGTCCAAACCACCTCAACAACCCCTCCTCAGCTCTCTGGACAATCGTTTTGGTGATCCCGCACCTCCTCCTAATTTCTAAACTCCGAATTCTCTGCATTATATTCACACCACACATTGACCTCAGACATGACATCTCCACTGCCTCCAGCCTTCTCCTCGTTGCAACATTCATCACCCATGCTTCACACCCATATAAGAGCGTTGGTATAACTATACTCTCATACATTCCCCTCTTTACTTCCATGGACAAGGTTCTTTGTCTCCACAGACTCCGAAGTGCTCCACTCACCCTTTTCCCCTCATCAATTCTATGATTCACCTCATCCTTCATAGACCCATCCGCCGACATGTCCACTCCCAAAATGTATGTATATAAATATAGCATCCTATGGCAGAGGATTGAAATTAATGTATGTATGTAAATACAGCACCCTGTTGTAGATGACCGAAATTAACATATGTTCGTAAATACAGCATCCTGTTACACCAGGAACAGCATCGCTATCTGATGAACTCATACTTAGCTGCACAGATTCATTTAAGTAGTCAGTGAATATCAAAATAGTTCATAGTACATAATTCACTTGGCCAAGTTAGTGTATCACTGACTTTACCACTTGTCAAGTTCACTATTCCTACCTCCTGTAGTTATCTTGGATAGACCATACTACTGGCATTTACCTTCCTTAAAATACAGTTATTTGGGTGGTACAATATTACAAGTAAACTAGATTACAATATTGGTACAGTATTGTTGATTTTATTGCTAGGTCTTTGAAGATTGTGTTGGTAAAAAAAAAATAACTTTGGGAAATTGGTGAGTTTTCCATGAATGTACTATCTTCATTGCCTCTTAGAGGCTAAAAGGCCTATCATTCTCTGCCCTTTTCCCCATCCCACATCCTTCAAGTTTTTGAATTGCCATGGGATAAGCAATTGTGTGTTATAATCATGTTCATATAGAACTTGTCAGTCTTGTTTGCTAATATTGTATGTACCTACATGAACATAGGCAACTGATTAATGTGGCAAATTTGACCAGTGTTATGGGAGTGAGAAGGCTGGTCTTTAAAGATGTATACACCTGTGACCATAATATACCTGTAGCTGGTTTTGAGTTTTCCTACTTTTGCAGCCCAGCCTGAGGTCAGGCTTTTCTGTTGAGTGCCAGTTCAACCATGTGGGCCCATTGGCCCACATGTCCATCACAGCCTGGTTGATCTAGTACTTGGGAGAGGTAATGATCTAGTTTCCTCTTGAAAACTTCAACATTTGTTGCAGCAGTTTTTCCTGATATAAGTTGGTAGCAAGTTGAATAGCCATGGATCACAGATGTTTGCAGTTCTATTGTTTCCATTGCATTCCTGATTTTCACTTAGTCTGTTTTACACTTAGATTAATAAATGGTTTAATGTGGACATTTGATCAATTATATGTGCATGTACTATTAGTTATATCCCTAGTTTTATTTTGATCTTAATGTTGCTAATTGACTACGAAGTATTTTTTAAGGCATCTTAAATTCTGCACAGTATTTATTTGATAGAAATATTAATTTTGCGTAACATTTATTTTTAACATATGAATATACAAGCTGCAGAAATAATGCAATCATCTTGTGTATAGCTTCAGATGTCAGAAGAATAGGACCAAGCACAACTGGAGGGCTGATAGCTACAAAAAATTTCATTTGACCATGTATGTATTCAATCACAAGTGGACAAAAATTAGTAAGCCAGTTAGTAGAGGAACAACTTTCAGGATTGACTTTTGATGGAAAGCCACAGACCTGCTTACACTACAATGCTTTACGTTGCTGCAATCTATTTACGAAGAAAAATTGTAATGTGAAGAGCCTTCAGACAAACCCACCTTTACCGCAAACAGATATAAAAATCTGAAAATAATATAAAACCACCCTAGAAGCTGTCCTTCATGCAGAAATGAGTTAAACAATTTGAATTCAACATAATCATCAGTGTCAGATTGACACAGAAATGAACTTTTCTGAAATATTAAATACTAGCTTTACCACTCTGACTTCGTTTGTCATATTAATTGCATATAAAAATGACAAGTAGATGAGTAAGACATGTGCAACACATGGGTATCATTATTATAGATTCACACCATCTGTTATGGAATTAATGGACTGAGATAGAGAGAGTGGGGAAGGAAAAGTCATTTTTACCTATTGTTTACATTGATCTTCACCCCTACAGCCAGGTTTTTGAACCAAGTCTCATGGTTGATACCCTGGTCAGCCTGCCTATTGATGCTCACTGCATGTAGTTAAGCATAGACATCACAGCCAGGCTGATGAGATTGACTGGAAGAACTAATCACCTTTTCTCATGATGACAGTTTATAAGTAATTTCTCTTTTATTTGAAGGCAGGGTATTAAACAGCTATGCTTCCCATTTTACTTAGTGTACTTAATGCACCTCTGCATTTTATTGGGTGGAGGTGAAGGGTGTTTTGCACCATGTTTTGTCCCTCCTGTTCTTGTAAAGGCTAATTTGTGTTCAAATCAATCCAGCCCCTCCAGTATTTTCTATTTGCAATTTATAATAATTCTTCCCAGTAATTTAGGTACATATTTGAATTCACATGGGCAGTGAAAGCATTACTGTATATTTGCTAGGTATGCAATTTTTCCTGCCTTGAAAACTGTTGATAGTGTACAGCAGTATAACAGTCTAGTGAATTTAAGGTGCCTTAAAAAGTACAGCTATCGTTTCTTTGCAATATGTTTTGAAGGTTCTTGTAATTCTGTCTTTCATTTTCCTTGCAGATTTTTCATTTGTTTCTTGAACCCAAGATAATCCGACATAGTTACTCTTGATATCTTACAACCTGCATTCTCTAAAATGTGGCTTAAATGTGTTTGTTTTTATTTTTTCATATTTTCTTTTTAAGAGTAACTGAAATTTGTGGTGTTTGAAGGTTTTTCTTGTTGCTCTTGCAGTGTCAAGTATCTTCTGTGAAGAATATAGCAGTATAATTTGTATATTTGTAGGATATGAGAATGGGAAAATTTGAGTGTGTATTGTGTTTTGAAGAGCAGAGCTTTTGTTGTTTGCTTTTGTTCATGTAATAATGTAATATTTCCTCAACAATTGAGAAAGCCAGGGCTAAAACCAGGCTATTTAACTTTGAAGATCTCTTGAATTTACTTGGATAATGCATCTTGAGTTTGATTTTTGATAAACAATAGAATATCCATCTTCCCCCTTTATCACTTATAATTTTTGCCTACATTTTGTGGGCTATTACTTAGTGATCATAATTATCAAAGGCTTTGACAAAATGTATATAGTACGTATACTGTATTTTATTTTTGCATACATCTTGGTTATCTTCATGTGCATCCAAAGATTAGATCAGAGGCCTAAGTGTCATGCTCTGACCTTATGTTATCCTGGGTGGTATAAATAGTGTGGTTCCATGTGTTACAGTCTTGCTTTTCAGTACAAAGATTTGATAGTGTGTGATGTTAGTACTATCAGTATAGCTTTTTACAATTGCTTTATTGCCATTGTTGCAGTTTGGTTTTTCAACAAATTGCAATTAAAAATTGATCCAAAACACTGTGGACATTGCAACTACTAAAGCAGTGGTTCTTAACCTGGGTTCGATCGAACCCCAGGGGTTCAGTGATTCAGTCTCAAGGGTTCGGTGGAGGTCACACACACACACACACACACACACACGTGACAATGTCAAGTTGAGCAATTCTAGTCTAGCACCAGCAAAACTACGGGAGCACTTCCTAAAACTGCATGGAAATGGGAAATACATGAACACATCGCTCGCTGAATTGAAGGTGAAGTGAGCCAGATTTGACGAAAGGCTACTCTGCCTGTTCTCGGCTTTGTACCCATCAACAAACCGATCCTCACAGCATTGTACGAAGTTGCGTACTTGATCGCAAAGCTTGGCAAACCACACACCATTGGTGAAACACTCGTAAAACCAGCAGCGTTGAAGGTGGTGAATATCCTCTTTCAAATGACACCAGCAGCAGCAGAATAGATGACATGCGTGATGCCATCTTGGCTCAAGTACTAGTTACAGATCTGATTTCATGCCCAGTGAAATTCAGCCTCCAACTCGACGAGACTACCAAAGTTTCCAATCTAGGCAAGCTTGTTGTATTCATGCGCTATGTGAAAGACGATGTGGTAAAGGAAGACTTTTCATTTTGTAAGCCTCTCACAACGACAACCAAGGCAGCTGACGTGAAGAAACTTGTGGATGACTTCTTCAGAGACAATCTTTTGTGGAATATGGTTTCTTCAGTTTGTTCGGACGGAACTTTGAAATAGTGCTATGAAGCACCACATCTTCAAAGAGCAGTACAGTATACATAATGAAATGGGCTCTGAATTTGAGGAACTTCTGTACCCTTCTAACGTTCGGTGGTTATCCCAGGGAAAGGTGCTGAATCGTGTTTTTGCCTTGCGTGTGGAAGTAGCCCTGTTTTTGCGAGAGCACCAACATTGTCATGCATATTGCTTTGAAAATTCTGAGTTCATTCTCATTTTGCCGTACATGGCCGATATCTTTGATGCTCTCAATCATCTCAATCGACAGATGCAGGTTGGTGGAGTCAACATCATGAAAGCGGAAGAAAACCTAAAGGCTTTTCAAAAAAAAAGCTACCGTTATGGAAACGATGAACAGAGGATGATAAATTCGCAAACTTTTCCCTGCTGGACGACTGTGTAAGTAAGCTCGAAGATGTGTCTGGAATTGGAGACATTTCTGTACCCGGGGAACAGAAGCAAGCAATTGCCATGCATTTAGATGAGCTCGCAAAGTCTCTCGACGGATACTTCCCAACCAGAGAGTCACATCCAGCATGGGTGAGACAGCCGTTCACATTCAGTGTTGCGACAGCAGATGTCAATGATGAATACCTCAAAGAAATCATTGAACTTCAGCAGATCCTGGTTAAACAGCAACTCTTCAGAACAACAACGCTCTCAACGTTTTGGTGTCACCAAATTGTAGCGTACCCTCTTATTGCTAAGAAAGTCCTTGAGATACTCACGCTGTTTGTTACAACATATCTTTGCGAGCAATCCTTTTTGAGGATGGTAGACATCAAAACGAAGAAAAGGAACAGACTTTGTTGCGGAAATGATATGAGAGTGGCACTTGCCAAGGTGAAGCCGTGCATTTCTGAACTTGTCTCTGAAAGGCAACAGCAAAAGTCACATTGATTTCCAGTTTTGATTGAAATCATATTTTAAGAAATCATATTTCATTTTTCCAATTATGAAGGGTTCGGTGAATGCACGGATGAAACTTGCGGGGTTCAGTACCTCCAACAAGGTTAAGAACCACTGCACTAAAGGAACCTTCTCTGTTTGCTGATCAAATCCCTTGGCCTCAACTGTGTAACACATGCCTCCATTTTGAATCGATTGTATTCCACAAAAAGGAAATTTTTTTTCCCCTATTTCTCGGGTAATAAACCATAAGCAAGAAAGCTTGGTCATGGTTTAGATCATCCCAGTAAATCGAGCAGACTTAATAAAAACCCATAAAATAGACTGGTGAAGGGGGTATGCTTCCTATCCTTCTCAGGAAAATCACCCAAAATTGAGGGTTTCTACTATTTTGACATTATCTGTTGACATCAAGAAACAGCCAATAAAATCACAAAAACCACCTTAAAAATTACCTGCAGTTAGTATTTTAATCCAAATGCACGGTCAGAAGTTACCTGTTCCTATCATGCACTACATGGGTTAGGATTATTTTTTATATTGAGCACTCTCTGGATGAACCCACTCTTTTGTGTCTAGGGCAAAATTTGCCACTAACAGCAAATTTGAAGGTGCTGTGAATTGTGTGAACTCGTACATCATGGACACTGATCACTATGACTACTAGTACATCATGGACACTGATCACTATGACTACTAGTACATCATGGACACTGATCACTATGACTACTAGTACATCATGGACACTGATCACTATGACTACTAGTACATCATGGACACTGATCACTATGACTACTAGTACATCATGGACACTGATCACTATGACTACTAGTACATCATGGACACTGATCACTATGACTACTAGTACATCATGGACACTGATCACTATGACTACTAGTACTGTACATCATAGATGGCTTCAGGGTTATTTTTTGTTGAGCATTAAACCTTTCACTGCTTCCCACATAGATTACGATATTAACACCAGTGTTGTGCACATAGATCACAGAGCCCTCAAATATACTGTGAGCAGTAAATTTTGGGATAGGCATAGGAGAATGGGTCTGTAACGGTGGGTATGCGCAAATTTAAAAAAAAAAAATCCTGCTCCACACAGTGCTTGATAGGAACAAGTAATCTCTGAGTTTGTGTATGGTTTATTATAGTGAATGAATTCAAGGCATTTTCTGATTGTTTTTTATTGTTTTACTGCTGTTTCTTGGCATAAATTGATAGACTGGAAGACATAATAGTAAAATAGAGATGATTTTGTTCAGTTTGAGACTGGAAGTGGCTTGAAATATGCCACCTCAAGTCATAAAAACCACTAGCCTCTGCTCACTCCTAATGCTCTCGCACAAGTATGTTGGATATCCACATTCCTAACTTGGTAAAGCATATTGTCTTTAAATTTTATACAGTACTGCCTCTTTTTTTTTATGCTTTGTATTAGAATTATTTTTATTTGTTCTTAAAGCATGTAATATTTACAACATTGCAATTTACTTACAGTAAATCTTGTTAAAATTTGTTATTACAGTATTTTATGGTTTATAGTTAGCCTTCCTACTCAAGACACTTATAATATACTGTTTATAATTTGTATTAATTTTTTAATTATACTGAATATATTTCTTAAGGAATAACATGTGGTATGATGAAATATAGGTGAAAAATTATAAATTATGTCTTAAAGAAATTATATACAGTGATTAGCTATGGAATATTATGGTGCATCTAAGAGAGGTGGACATACTAATGTGTTTGTGTATTTTTACAAATCGTCTTGACATATGTACATCATTTAATGCTGTATTATTGTTATATTGTAAGGAGAAAGGTAACCAGACACTCTTGTAGTGGAACAAGGTGTCAGGAGTGTTATCATTTGTTATCTACTGGCATGTTCTTACTGTTAGTGTTGGCAGTGATAAAACTAGGGTCCCAGTTACTGGTGGAAGAGACCCTGGGTCTCTGCCTCATACTCTTCCTCTTCCCACAACATCAAATTCTTTGAATGCCCTATTTTTATTATATATTTGTTTAATGGTTTCCTGCAACTGCACACAGTTCTTAAAGTACCAGTAATTCCATTATGCTGGTGTGTGTGCCAGTCATTTGCACAAATGACACTGCAACCACTTGGGACATTGTTCACTTTTTCACAGCTGAAGCATGTGGAAATCCTCAGCTATCTATTGAAAATAATTGATCCCATGCACACGCGTGCAAGCACACATGTTGAGCGCCCACACACACCCTAACAAAACCTGGTGATTGTAGTATGAACATATAAAGTACCTGTTAATTGTTCCATTGGTCAGGAAGTGTTGCTGGTATGAGAACTACAGTATCAAGAAACACAGGACAGTAAAGATAAGTGTATATCAGGGAATATAAGTAAAGGATTGTGAGACTTGTCTATCTTGCATGTTCATGAGACAGCATTTCTACCAAAGTGCTGAGCATTTAACAAGCCTTGCGTGCACTCAAGGCAATACAGGTACATACAGTGGACCCCGGTGTTCGTCCTGCTCGAAACTCGCCTTTTTATGTAAGTGTATTTTTTTAAATGCTTTTATAAGTGTATTTTTGGGGGTCTAAAAGGACTAGTCTACTTTACATTATTCCTTATGGAAATAAATTCGTTTGGTAATGGCACTTGAACAGCATCCTGGAACGAAAAAATAACGAAAACTGGGGGTCCACTGTACTTGGATGAATTCATAGGGCGGATCCTGCCTATCTCTTGTAAACTCCTGGGCTGTATGCTCCATGGCTCACCCCGAGACCAGGCCTCCTGGTTGATGCCCATATTAATCAGGCTGTTGGTGCTAGCACCACCCAGTTCGAAGTTGGCACTGCAACCTGGCTTATCAGGAACTAATTCCAGTGATGTTTGAAATGAGTTGTTCATTGACAAGGGACTTGACCTGTATGTTACCTTCAGGATACCTGTAATGGCTTCTGGGGGTCACTGTCCCCATGGGCCAGTTTCAGACCAGGCCTTGTTGCTGGCCTGATCAATCAGGCTGTTGGTGCTGCTCGCCCACAGTCCACCGTATGTACCACGGTCTAGCTGATCAGGAGCCAACTTGATTAACTAATTGAGTTCCCTCTTGGAAAACAGCTGGAGGTTTGTTGTATTTCCCCTTGTGCACAAACTGAGGGTGTTGAAGTCATGGTCCTTCTATGCATGAGTTCTTTCTGTGTACTACATATGCCCCTGTTTTTCAGTGGAGGTATCCTGCACCATCTGCCAAGCCTCTTTTCATGTAGTGATTTTGGTGTACAGGTTTGGGACCAATCTCTCCAGAATCTTACGGGTTAAGATAAATATATCTCTCACCTATATTCTAAGGAGTACGTAGTTTGAAGGACTTAGTGCTACCAGTAATTTAGGTACTTGACTGAGGTTATAGGATATTTTAAGGTTCTCTACATCCTCCAATTCTGCAGTTCCATGTGTCTTAATCCTATTATTGGATCCCTCCGAAAAAGTGTTGACACTTTTAATTTTGGATTTAAAAAAAATATTTGGAAAGATAGAGAATTTTTTTCTGAAGGTAATGACCAAAAATATGATATTTGATGGAAAAACCCATGGATTCACACAGGAGCAAAGTTGGCAGTGTGGGTGCAATTTATGCATAAGTGATTTTGCCCACATTGAATCCTATTTTAAACCAGTTCCATTGCTCATTTTGACCAAATTCTTAGCTTTTTCTATTCTATCAGTTGAGGATAAGAAACCATCTATTTAACTATCAGAACTACCTTGTATAGAGCAAAAAAAAAAGTTGGTAATTTGGCAAGTTTACACAACTCGGCAAATTCCAATTTAAAAACAGAATCCAAAATATACGCTGTAGATATTCCAGCAACTAAGGCCACTTGTCCTATTATATTTGCCCTTTATTTTGAATTAATCATTAAAAAATATTTTAGTTTTACCCTGTTTCTTGGGTAATACAATATAACCAGGAATAATTCATTATGGTTTAGGTATACCTGGAGAATGTTTCAGGGATCAATATCCCCGCGGCCCGGTCTGTGATCAGGCCTCGTGGTGGATCAGAGCCTGATCAACCAGGCTGTCATTGTTGGCTGCACGCAAATTGATGTACGAACTACAGCCCAGCTGGTCAGGTACTGACTTTAGGTGCCTGTCCAACACCTTCTTGAAGACAGCCAGGGGTCTATTTGTAATCCCCCTTATGCATGCTGGTAGGTAGTTGAACAGTCTCGGGGCCCCTGAAACTTATTGTGTTGTCTCTTAGTGTACTCATTGCACCTCTGCTTTTCATTGGGGGATGTTTCATCGCCTGCCGAGTCTTTTGCTTTCGTAGCAAGTGATTTTTGTGTGCAAATTTGGGACTAGTTCCTCTAGGATTTTCCAAGAGTATATTATGTATCTTTCTCGCCTGCATTCAAGGGAGTACAAATCAAGGGACTTCAACCGTTCCCAGTAATTTGGTTGCTTTATTGTACTTATATGTGCCATAAAAGTTCTCTGTACATTCTCCAGGTCTACAATTTCACCTGTTTTGAAAGGGGCTGTTAGTGTGCAGCAATATTCCAGATTAGAGAGAACAAGCGATTTGAAGAGAATCATCATGGGCTTAGCATCCTAGTTTTGAAGGTACCTCAATAATTGATGCAAATCTAGTAAAATCCTATAAAACAGACCAGGGGGAGGGTGGATTTGGGAGGTAGGGGAGCTAAATCCTTCCCCTGATAACTTATCCAAAATCAGCCTCCTAACTAGCTACTTCTGACACTGAAGCCAACCAAAATCGCCTATATTTCATTAGTATGTCTACCATTCTATCAGTTGATACCAAGAAACAGCCCATAAAACCATAAAAACCATCCTAGAAAAAGACTGCAAAGTCACTATTTTAAACCAAACACAAGGTTTGCTTTTCCCCATCATGCACCACATACGGCAGGATTTTTCTTCTTGTACTGTGGACACTCATTGCTCAGACCCATTCTCTCATGTGCCCCGTGGCCTGGTGGCAAAAGCTCTCGCTTCACATGGTGAGGGTCCGGGTTCGATTCCCGGCGAAGGGGTGGAAACATCGGACGTGTTTCCTTAAACACTGGTGTCAGTAGTGTAGATCTACGTAAGAAACAGTGAGTTAATTAAAAGGGAGCTGTTAGTATACAACAATATTCCAGCTGAAAGAGGATTAGTGATATAATGAATCATCATTAGCGTGGCATCGCGTTTCGAAGGTTCTGGTTATCTATCCAATCAATCTCCTCGCAGTAAAGATAAGATTTCTTCGGATTTTTAACCCCGGAGGGTTAGCCACCCAGGATAACCCAAGAAAGTCAGTGCGTAATCGAGGACTGTCTTGTCTTATTTCCATTGGGGTCCTCAATCTTGTCCCCCAGGATGCGACTCACACCAGTCGACTAACTCCCAGGTACCTACTTGCTGCTAGGTGAACAGGACAACAGGTGTAAGGAAACACGCCGAAATGTTTCTACCCCGCCGGGAATCGAACCCGGTCCCTCCGTGTGTGAAGCGAGAGCTTTGCCAGCCAGTGCGAGATCCTCTAACAGAACTCAAAAGTCTCTCCCAGTAGACTTCCTCTCTATTATATGATAAGTTTGTGTTGTACTCTGTGTTTCCTATTACCTTAATTTTGCCATAACATAGTAACTGGAATTTGTTCTCATTGAACATCCAAGTGACTCACTAGAAGACTTGGTTTATATCAGCTTGGAGGCTTCCTGGCGAGCAGCTCAGCTGTATTTTAGAAACCTGTCATCCTGGTTGAAAGTGTCGTATACGCTCATGAGTGCTAATTCTGAGATTTACATCTTTGGGTGTCCTCTTCCTTAACAATGAGTAATGTGCCCTTGTAATTAATAGTGGTTGTGGGAATTTGTGTGAAATGCTATATTGGAGGTTTCTTGCGTCATTAATAGCTGTCACTCATGTAAATTATTTGAACTATTGCAAAAGATGTTACAGCACAATGCTGTGTGTTATATTGGCTTGACTTACTCTTTAGGTAAAATATGTTAGAAAGTTGATCTCTCTGGCCACGTTTCCAGTTGTACCTTTTGTTTATGCTATTGTATTATGATGTGTCTCGTCGCAGGCTTTAGCAAGCTTCTCTACAATACGTGATTCTGCTCGTTTTTCAGTGGCTCCAGAAACGTGGGCAGAAATCGGTTATACCAGTGGGTGTAAGTTACATGGGTCCAAGAGCACAGTTCACCTCGGCAAACACAATGTTGACTTCAATCTCTTAGATAATAAACACAGGAGACTAAACAATTATTTTATTACTATTTTTTTTTTTGCGTGGTGCCCAACATAAATTTCTTAACTCTTTCAATCTTCTCAAAGTTTTTATTGTAAATTAGGTTAAGTTAATTTAGGTTAGGTCACATGAACCTGCAGTATAAAGTCGTATGTGTATTTAACTTCAAAAGAATTACGAAAAACGGTCGAGATACAGCTGGCCAAGGAAAAAATAACTGAGCGCATACTGTTGTTGGTTCGAGAGGGCTGGGGAAACAGTGGGGGAGGGGGAGGCTGAATGGTTAACGAAAAGCGAATAATAATGGGTGTATGGTAATTAAAATGTGAAGGTAGTGGTGTGGTAGGAGGTAAACACGATGATGGACTAAAGAGATAGCACAAAATTGCTGTGCTGTCCTTGTATGGCCAAACATCTGATTGTAGGGCGTTCGGGGAGGCTGTCAGGCTGTTTTGTTTTTTATATATTATATATATATATATATATATATATATATATATATATATTATATATATATTTTTTCTCCACTACGTTATTTTAAATGGGTTCAGATGAACGCCTACCTGGAGTGCTTTTGCAACTTGTATAGGATTTGTGTCAAATTTTACATTCTCTTATGCGTGAAGAACATGCATCTTGTAACACTCAGATTTTGAAGAGTTCACACAGGCGATGGATCTTGCCAATGTGTGTGTGTAATTTAGTTGTATGTATAAATAGGTTATATATACATAATTCTAATACAGTAACTCAACCTAACGTAAAATACCTCAAACCTATTTAAAGATAAACGCGAATGTTGAAAAATATACGCATTGCAAAGATGAGAAAACTCATAATAATAGTGTGAGATGCTTGCAGAGTTACGTTATGTAGGATTCATCAGGAAACAGGATAATTCTTAACCGACGCGGGTCTTAGTCATATGGTGACCCGCCACTTGAACATTTGGTCATCGGACCGAGGCCTTCCACTGACTTACTGGTCTATCCCTTTAAAATTTAAGAGTTGCAGGGTGACTGGAACTAGGGGGGGGCGGCAGAGTTAGGAAGTTGTAGGAAGTGATGTCTGGTGAGCCTGCAGTGTTAAGGGTTTGAGACGCTTGTTAGAGCTACTTACCTGGGTTTCGGTACTTCCCTTACATTAGTTTCCTGCCTATTTCCTGCACTCTATACAGAGCATTGTCTTTTTCATTTTATTACGATTTACTTGGGACATACCATTTACCAGTTTCAAAAAGTTTCCTGCTCCCGCATATCGTCCTTGTCTGGTGTTTGCGAGGTTATCCAAGCGGTTGCTTGTGGCCCACATATTCATCACAACCTGGTTGATTTGTCACCTGGCGGAGGTACTTGTCGAGTCTCTTAAGTTAGGTGAGGTTTGTCAGGAAACAAGACAAGTGAAGCATTGAAGCCTTGTACAGTGTTTATCTGTGAATGCTGATATATATGTATTTAGGGATGTGCCAAAGTATCGGTATCGGCTAATTTTGATGGTATCGGTATCGATGGGTATTGGCTATTTTAATAGCATCATTATCGATGAGTATCGGGTAATTTTTGATGGTATCAGAATCGGCAAAAAAAAAAAAATGGTATTGATTTTGCGGGTGTTGAGCTTAACGTCTTAGACCTGCCTCTTAACATTTGAATTGGCTGACATGAAAATTGCAATCCCGCCGGAAGCAAAGCATTTAACAGGCTTCCATTGCACACCCATATGGCAGGACTGCAGTACCTTGAGTCATGGACGAAGGCAGATAAACCTATTTATCACATGATTTTACCATGAATGGGTATATAGCGAGTGCGTATGAGGGTTTATCGTACGATTGCTGACTGACCGTATGGTACTACCAGGGGCGGATCTACAATGAAACTAATAAACTTTAAGCGTCCGGGCCCCTAATCGTGGAGGGGCCCCAGAAGCCACTTTAGTCCACATTGCTTAAAAAAAGAATTATTTTTTATTTTTTTAATATTAATGATAGTGTAATTCAATACAAAGTAAGTTAAAATAACAATTAAAATGTTTATTAAAGTATCATGTAGGGCCTCCAGCAGCAACAGCCTGGTAGACCAGGCAAGCACCAGACGAGCCTGGCCGATGGCCAGGCTCCGAGAGTAGCTAAACTCTCGAAACTCTTCAAAGGTATATCAAAGGTAGGCTAGCCGTTTCTGTTCGCTAAGATGGCCCCCATAACAGTTCAAGCTTTAGGGGCCCCAAAAATGTAGGTCCGCCACTGGGTACTACCTTATCTTTACTTTGATCAAACCTGATTACTTGTCATTCCCAGGAGCGTTATGATCCATACGGGTTTAGCGCTTCCACAGGAACAAAATGTGCGCTGGTGAAGTTCATGTAAAGTGTGGACCCTCAGCTTGTAAAACGAAGGGCATAACTAAGCTGACATTCGATCCTCCGACGCTAGTCTGCTCTTATTGTGGGTTCATCAGTAAGAGTTGTAATTACTAGTTTTCCTGCTTGTATGGCCATGCTTGTTACTGCAGTAGCTGGTGGTGGAATCTTGTATCTGCGTCCTCCTTATCCTTTTTTATTCTTTTCTCACTAGCTACTGCATAGCCTTGCCTATGGTCACCTCGTTTGTCGAAAGATAAGCTTATCTTTAGCAAAAGACAATGGACACTGATTAAGTTTGTTAGTTGGGTGAGCGAAAGGTTCTTATTGTAATGTGTTTGTAGCCATCTGCAAGCATAAAATGCTCACTCTTAATCCTTGTTTTAATTAAGGCTGCCTTAGGTGGTTTATTTTTTTAGTATGTTTTGCAGTAAATTATGTATTCGCCTAGTTGTGTTTACAGGAACTCATGGCCACGTCACTGTATGACCCTTGTGGTTTAGCGCTTCTATTTGATTATAATAATAATCATGGCCACGTCTCTTAAATTTCCATCGAACGCTGTTACAGATTCTTGACCCTAGGACCCAGTAATATGTACTCTTGATACTGTGTAGCCAATAGTATTCGCATCGATCACCTCTCCTAGCGCATTCCCTGTACCGCCCTAAGACTGGAAAAAGCGCTTCCTAACGTCTCTGGCACTTTTATGTAGCTGTCGTCTACATCCCCTGGCTGCTGCTCCTCGCAGCAGTCTGTTCCTAGCCACATATGTAATCCTCCAGTATTTTGTATTTCCCCGCGATATTGTTGGTATAAGCATTTCACTTTGTGCGCTGTCGCAACAGCTTACACCCCCCCCCCCCCCCGTCATTGGTATTCGGAAGGCAGATCCTATCGTGGAGCGTAGAAGTGAAAGGTTTACGCAGGATATATGACAAGGAATATAGGTGAGTATCAATGGAAAGCAAAAGTAAAGAAGAGAAAGCAGTCACCAAGGAAACACGGGGTGTCAATAACTAAAGGCAAATGACAAGAGGGTAATGATTTTTTTAGGGAAGAGGAGGGGGGACTGGTGTCAGGTGTTGGAGAGAAGCGAATGCAAACAAGAGAATGGAAGAGGTGGCACGAGGGGGCGAGGGCATGGCCTGACCATCTGGTAGAACATGTTGGACATATTGGTCACCACCTGTTTAAACCTCCTGTGTTGTGGCCCACCTGTCTTATCATCTTAAACTTATTCCATGACTGGCTCTTTATCTGCCAAGCACCGCCTCTGTCACCTCTTAACTGTATAAGTCTCACAGGTTAGAGATCAGTATTCATTATCAGTACTCCACTTCCTCCCCCAGGTATCACTGTTATGTCTGCCTGCTATGTTACTCTCAACTTGACTTGCCTCGCCAAGAGGAGTGTTTCTGGTATTGACAACCTCCTTGGTGTATCAGATGTGTGTTGTCACATTGACATATGACGTCTTTAGTTATGATGACATGAGACCTGCTGACTAAATTTTGGCTATCACTGTTTGGGCAATAACTGCCCTAGTGTTGCCGTCAGTCACCATACTCTGTGGCTCTAGGTACTCTTGTGGCTCTGTTACTGGCTTAGTGTCAGTGCCTTGACTCTGCTTACCTTAAACTACGATAACTGAAAACTCGAGAAACTACTTCGTTTGATGATGGGATTAGGGGAAGTGTGATAATTAATTTATTCTTCGTATACAAAAGATAAGTGGCCGCTTCAGAGGCAAGTGAGGTTTAAAGAATTTTCACAAACCTACTGTTATTACAACGAAGTGTGTATACCTGGTTAAAACCTTATCGGATACTACTGGAAAAACTGTCTGTGATACTAGTTGTACTAGTATCACAAACCGTTTAGTTTTCCTCGGCTGATAATCTCAATACACACTAAAGTCTTCATTGTACTTTCCCATTTCTCTCTCATAGTCTCCCAGTTCTCTCCATCCCACCCAAGTCTCTCACTTTTACTAAATTTCTCTTTCACCCATCCTCAAGTCTACCCTCTCTCTCACTTTTAAATCGTCGTAGCCTCTTAGTCTTCTCTCCCCTCCCTACCATATGAGTACCTTATGCTGCTTTCGGGGGTCATCGCCCCTCTCGGCCCAGTCCCAGACGAGACCTGGTTGCTGGCCTGATTGACTATGATGTTGCTGCTGGCCGAATGCATTCCAGCGTACTAAACACAACCTGGTTGATCAGGAATTGTTTGAGGAACTTATGAAGTTCCTTCTTGGTACTTTCCCTTATGCACCAAGGAAAGGCGTTGAAAAGTACACTACCTCTGGCACTTATCGTGTCCTCTTATTGTACTTATCACACCCCTGCTTTTTTATTGGAGGTACTTTGCACCGTCCGCCAATAAATAACAAAAAGGCACAATACCGTGACTGGAACAATACACAACCCGCACATAGGAGAGAGGAACTAACGACGTTTCGGTCCGACTTGGACCATTTACAAAGTCACACTGGCACGTGACTTTGTAAATGGTCCAAGTCAGACCGAAACGTTGTCGTTAGCTCCTATGTGCGGGTTATTTGTGTACCGTCCGCCAAGTTGATTGCTTTTGCATGTATAAGGAGTGATTTCAGTATGCAGGTTTGGGACCAGTCCCTCCAGGATTTCCCAGGTGTAAATTATGATGCATCTTTCTCAACAGCGTTCCAAGAAATACGGTTCAAGGGACTTGAATCGTTGATGGATTGAATGTATACGGGCCGTGAAGTTCTGTACTTTTTCTAGCTTAACCATCTCGTCTGCCTTGAAGGAGACCGTTAGTATACAGCAGTGTTCCAACCTGGAGGGAAGTCTCTCTTCTCTCTCACCGTTAAGTTTCCTCCCGCGACTTGACTTTTTTGTAGTTGGGTTGAAGATGAGGCACACGAAGCCTTCGTTTGCGTGACTTGGGGTGTGCTTTTACTTCTTCTTGTAGGTTCGCCTGTACGTCCGGCCCGGGTCTTCAACAAATGGTGACCCGGCCACAGTGCTTTTACTGTGACGCATAGTTTGTTTGTCCTCAGCTAAGCTCTTTTCTCTTTCCTCATGAGTGCCGGGCTTTGGTAATTTTAGGAGTTTTGATGCATTATTTAACATGGATATTTTAACCTTTGATATTTATTGTTTTACTGTGGGGGTAATTTTTAATCTGCAGGGGTGATGCGTGTATAAGTATTTAATAACTTAATGTAAACAGTGCTGGTTAAATAACTTATTGTAAAGAATGTTATATGATTTGGTCCTTGCACGCTTTAGTGTTTTTCCACACTCCCTTATTCTCATCTTTCTCAGTCTTCCCTATTTTTTCCTTATTTTCTCCTCTTATGCATATTTTCCGTATCTATTTCCTGTCATTCTCCCTCCCCTTTCTCAATTTTTCCCTCTTTCCAGTTTCATCGTTTTACCCTTTCCCCTTTACTCCTACTAATGCTGTGAGAATCGAACACATGATTACATTATTGAAGTGAGCTAGCACAGGCTGACAAATTTCATTGCCTGATGCATAAAATCCATCTTATGCATTATGACATGGGGTAACAGTTTTTGTTCTCATAACATGTATAAGAATCATATTGTGTAGTGTAGCTGATGTGCCTAATTTTATTTAATAACCAATGGAACACATGAGAAGGGAAGGACGGGATGAGGGAGGGAGTAGAGGTCGTGGTGGAGGGAGGGAAGAGGGGACGGGGTGTGGGAGGGAGGGAGGGAGGGAGGTATTGCAGATGGAACTCTGATCCTCTGGGAGCCTGGGTGTGGTGTGACACAGGCGTACCAATATAGTTTTGATTGACGCCCTTGCTTTCGTGTTACTGCATTTTTTTTGTAATTTTAAGGTATTAAATGCTAGAAAGAGTACATCAATGAGTACTGGATATAATACACACCACAGGAAAAGAGGGAAAGAAACTGCAGAGCGAGTTAGATTCCTGGAAATCAATGCGATCAGATAATGTCTCCATGATGGTTCTGAAAGAGGACGCAGCAGTATTTACTATTTTTGGGTAATCACGTGGAAGTTTATTTTTCATTGTTTATCCTTATTTTTATTTACTGGTTTGTATTGCTTTAAAGCTGATAATTTCTAATAGGCCCCTAGTTGTCTTCAAAAAAGAACCTGACAAGCTCCTCAAGACGGTTCCTGACAGTTGGATGGTCTCCGTGCGACTGGCACTAACAGCCTGGTCGATCAGCCCATCAACCAAAAAGACTGATCTGGGACCAAGCTGAGGTGATGGGGGGGGGGAGACGGTGATTAACCTGAAACTGGCTACTGGCAACCTGTTGGAATGTTGTTTAAAAGTGGTAGACTCCAGAAGAGAGGTTCCTTGACTCCGGTGAGGGGCTCTTGATCCGGGGAATTGAAACTGACTTCCCCGTGAAAATACTAAAATTGTGAAGCTTGAATGTGGGTGTTAAATAAGGGTTACCTAATGTTAAAGTTAAATGTATGTCATTTAAACGTCTATCTAAGCCACCGTTATCTTGTATATCCGGTTTATTTAAAGTTGGCGACTATTTAAAGATTTTGTTTGGTGAGAGGTGTTGGTGATTAAAGGTGAGGCTCTTGTCCTGCCTTGCCTCCGCACCTCCATGAAACAATCACTTGCAAATTGATTGAAGGGAGTACTGCCTACGGTACTGGAGACTCGCACTCGCACAAGATTTCGCTGTAAGCAAAACGGTACAAATAACCCGTACATGGAAGAAAGAGACTATTGACGACGTTTCGTCATAAGGACTTTAATGACTAACTTTCGGTCGGTCCTGGACCCTTGTCAAATCACAGCTGGGGCAAGAGAAGCAAAAAGCCATTGAGGAGTACGGGAAAACGAGGACGGGCAGGCAGTAATAACTGTGATTCTTTATTCTTAAGCCATAGGATATTTGTAGAAATATTGCGAGTTTAAGGGCGGTATGTCTTGAGTGCTTGTGATCACCAGACAGCACGGTACTGGACGATGAAAACTCTTGTGCAGATTGTCCTAAAATTGATCGCACACAATCCCGCCATTACTGTTAATTAAATATGAACTCTTCAGACAATTTTAAGATGTTTTAGTTCCAAAATAGTTGATATGTTTCAAAATTGTCCGTACCTCTCTGACATCGCCCTTGCGGCCAAGTCATTCAAGCTGTTGGTGCTACCGACTTGGTGTTTAACATAAAGCATGACAGTCCTTATGATCAAAACTGCCTGGGGAATGTGTCGAGTTCCCTCGTTAAAGAATGTTAACAATGTGATGGTAATTTACTTTGTGAACTGGAGGCTTTGAAAAAAGTATTGAACCCTTTATATTTATCGAATTATCTTTATTGCACCTATACTTTTCAACGGGGATGTTTTACATTGTCTTCCATTTTTGTACATGAAGGATACCTAGGGATGTTTTTGGCGTCAGCATCTCCAGCCTGGTTCCAAACCAGTCCTCCTGGTGGATCACGGCCTAATCAACCTGAATGTTGTTTCTGGTCGCACGTAGTCCAGTGTACGAACCATAATCTAGTTGATCAGGCACTGACATTAGGAACTTAAATTTCCCCTTGAAGACAGTCTAAGGTTTGTTGGCAGTTTTTCTTCTGCACGAAGAGATAGCGTTAAAAAATCTTGGCCCTGTGACAGTTCTCTTGGTGTACTTGTTCCTCGTGCTTTTTTATTGGAGATACTTTGCACAATCTACCGTCTCTCTCTTCCACGGGGATTGATTTTGTTTTGCAGGTTTGGGACTGGTTCTTCAGAATTTTCCAGGTGTAATTATGATAGTCAGCAACACGGAAGTTGAGAAATTACGGCCTATGGAGACACGTACCGTACTCAGAGTAGTAAACAATACCGGTATTTACTTAGGAATAAATACACGGTCCCCCCTCACAATTATTATAACAGTTAATGATTGATTACTACCCGAGTTGCGATCAACTCTCGTTTGACTAATAATAATAATATGAGATAATAATAATATGAGAGGTTTTTACAAAGTAGAAGTGATGCAAGGAGGGAAGAGTATATGGAGAGAAAAAGAGAGGTTAAAAGAGTGGTGAAGCAATGTAAAAAGAGAGCAGATGAGAGAGTGGGTGAGATGTTATCAGCAAATTTTGTTGAAAATAAGAAAAAGTTTTGGAATGAGATTAATAAGTTGAGGAAGCCTAGAGAACAAATGGATTTGACAGTTAAAAATAGGAGAGGAGAGTTATTAAATGGAGAGTTAGAGGTATCGGGAAGATGGAGAGAATATTTTGAGGATTTGTTAAATGTTGATGAAGACAGGAAGCTGTGATTTCGTGTGTAGGGCAGGAGGAATAACATCTTGTAGGAGTGTGGAAGAGCCAGTTGTGGGTGTAGGGAAGTTCGTGAGGCAGTGGGTAGAATGAAAGGGGTAAGGCAGCTGGGATTGATGGGATAAAGATAGAAATGTTAAAAGCAGGTGGGGATATAATTTTGGAGTGGTTGGTGCTATTATTTAATAAATGTATGGAAGAGGGTAAGGTACCTAGGGATTGGCAGAGAGCGTGTATTGTTCCTTTGTATAAAGGCAAAGGGGACAAAAGAGAGTGCAAAAATTATAGGGGAATAAGTCTGTTGAGTGTACCTGGTAAAGTGTATGGTAGAGTTATTATTGAAAGAATTAAGAGTAAGACAGAAAGCAGGATAGCAGATGAACAAGGGGCTTTAGGAAAGGTAGGGGTGTGTAGACCAAGTGTTTACAGTGAAACATATAGGTGAACAGTATTTGGATAAGGGTAAAGAGGTTTTTGTGGCATTTATGGATTTGGAAAAGGCGTATGATAGGGTAGATAGGGGGGCAATGTGGCAGATGTTGCAGGTGTATGGAATAGGAGAAAGGTTACTGAAAGCAGTGAAGAGTTTTTATGAGGATAGTGAGGCTCAGGTTAGAGTGTGTAGGAGGGAAGGGGACTATTTCCCAGTAAAAGTGGGCCTTAGACAAGGATGTGTGATGTCACCGTGGTTGTTCAATATATTTATAGATGGGGTTGTAAGAGAAGTGAATGCGAGGGTCTTGGCAAGAGGTGTTGGGCTAAAAGATAAGAAGCAAATACAAAGTGGGAGTTGTCACAGTTGCTTTTGCTGATGACACTGTGCTTTGGGAGATTCTGAAGAGAAGTTGCAGAGGTTGGTGGATGAATTTGGTAGGGTGTGTAAAAGAAGAAAATTGAAAGTGAATATAGGAAAGAGTAAGGTGATGAGGATAACAAAAAGAATAGGTGACGAAAGATTGGATATCAGATTGGAGGGAGAGAGTATGGAGGAGGTGAATGTATTCAGATATTTGGGAGTGGACATGTCAGCAGATGGGTCTATGAAGGATGAGGTGAATCATAGAATTGATGAGGGGAAAAGGGTGAGTGGAGCACTTCGGAGTCTGTGGAGACAAAGAACCTTGTCCATGGAAGTAAAGGGAATGTATGAGATATAGTTATACCAACGCTGTTATATGGGTGTGAAGCATGGGTGATGAATGTTGCAACGAGGAGAAGGCTGGAGGCAGTGGAGATGTCATGTCTGAGGTCAATGTGTGGTGTGAATATAATGCAGAGAATTCGGAGTTTGGAAATTAGGAGGAGGTGCGGGATTACCAAAACGATTGTCCAAAGAGCTGAGGAGGGGTTGTTGAGGTGGTTTGGACATGTAGAGAGAATGGAACGAGACAGAGTGACTTCGAGAGTGTATAAATCTGTAGTGGAGGGAAGGCGGGGTAGGGGTCGGCCTAGGAAAGGTTGGAGGGAGGGGGTAAAGGAAGTTTTGTGTGCGAGGGCTTGGACTTCCAGCAAGCATGTGTGAGCGTATTTGATAGGAGTGAATGGAGGCATATGGTTTTAATACTTGACGTGCTGTTGGAGTGTGAGCAAAGTAACATTTATGAAGGGATTCAGGAAACCGGCAGGCCGGACTTGAGTTCTGGAGATGGGAAGTACAGTGCCGGCACTCTGAAGGAGGGGTGTTAATGTTGCAGTTTTATAACTGTAGTGTAAAGCACCCCTCTGGCAAGACAGTGATGGAGTGAATGATGATGAAAGTTTTTCTTTTTCGGGCCACCCTGCCTTGGTGGGAATCGGCCGATGTGTTGATAAAAAAAAAATAATAATAATAATATGGTTGTAAGTTGAGAGTAATAACGGGTGTTAATATGGTTTGGGCGTTGGCTGTATTTTTTTTCAGTTAAAGGGGGACAGCGTAGCGCCTTGGTGTGCGGCAGGCACAGCTAGTGCCTTATATGGCGGGAAGAATGTGCAATAACCAGGGCTGCAGGAACCTACACTTGCTACCTCCACACTGATGATGGCAGCCTCCAACACATTGTAGTCATGGCGGAAGCTCCTGGAGTTTGATTTGTAGGAGATTCTTGATTCAGTTCCTTGAATCAAGAACCCTAACCATAGTGGAAGCCTATGTCGTAAACCTGGTATAGTTGTATCACCCTAGTCTCACAGGATGGAGTCCATAGGCGGGTGACTCGCACCTCTCAGTGAATAAATGGTCTGTGAATAAATGGAATTTTGTCTAGTTTATTCCAATTTGTGGGTCAGTAGTGAAGTCTTACTCACAATATTGTCTTGCTCCCTATTTAATCTTTATTTTTATTCCCTAAGACCGCTTGGTCGAAAGCTGTGGCAAGAATGGTAGGGAAGGTGATGGGTACTAGAGACCAGACGTCAGTTTGGGGTATTTTATATTTGGTCTGATATTGAGAAATTTCACCAAGGGATTAGGCACGACTATAATGTATGAGGATAAACCATTTGTATGTGGTATATTGAGAGGTGTTGTGTGTCCTATATAGTAGTATAGGGTATTTGGCAGTTAGGTACTTGCTGGGTTAGGCTGATGGAGGTGTTAACAATGTCATTGAATTTGTCCTATCATCACTTTGATCACACTTGTCACTTGACTTGCGAAGTTTTCATGTAGTCAACACAATGTTGAGGCAGTTTGAAGGAATTTTGAGCCTGTGTTTGTAAAGGTTGATAATCTTCACTACAAGGACCGGAGACTACCAAACAACATACTTGGGGACTACCCTTCAACTTGGTTTCCTCGTAGCCATCATACCAATAACATGACCCTGATTACACCCACGTTACCATACTAAAGATAACCTATCCATGTCTTAACTGGGGCCGTTGCTTGGCGATAAGGCAGTAAATTCGATAGGTGATTTAGTGCAAGAAGTGATAAAGGCTTGATGCTATACCTAAGGAAGCGATGGACTCCTGAGCCATCGGCAATTAAAGATGTGTAGAGGTTCAAAAAGGTTCATTTAATCATGTAAAAGGTTGGGACTTGGTAATATCTGAAAGGTGGTAGTGCTGTTAGTAAAGCTCAGAAAAGGGACATTTCCACTCTTACACTTCCACTCTTACACTTCCACTGGACAACAGGTAAGCTGTAGTACTGATGAAGATTGATGGAAATGTACTGAAGAATAGTGATTAATGTAGGAGAGTGAGGACAATAGTTATATCATAGTTGGATAAGTTCACTTATCCAACAATTTTGGGACATTGGTGAATTGTTCCAGTCATGGTAGTGTAACTTTTATTCTAAAATAGTGATCGCAATAGTAAAGGTGGGGATGTTTTTTTAGCATTCTGTAGAAAACTAACACTGTTATGCCCCTCGCTACCAGAAGTAAGTCTTATTTCGAACACAATAATTGGACAACAGGTTGGTGATGGATTAAAATGTGTAATGTTTGAAGTGGTTGTATAAAGATACTGTGGTTAGTGTTAGAATGATAGTGTCAGAGTAGTGGTTTGTTGGTGTGTTCGAGGATGTGGTATGTTAAGGAGCAGTGTGTGGGTGTTGGTAGTGTAGGTGGTAGCAGTAGTAGTTGTGGTCAAGGGCGAGGGTGGAGCACCAGGGCGTGGGCCGGTGTGGGCGAGGTCGTCGTGGCCCAGGCACCAGAGACTATTGGATCCACTGCCTTCCACAGCCAACCTGGTCACTACTACTATTTACCTTCCGACCACATATTCCTCATTCCCCTTTATCCCTTTCTACTCCCTGACCCTGGATCATCTTATCTGTGCTACAATATCTCCCAGCCTCCATATAAATTCATACTTCATCTTTCTTAATTTCCCCCTCCCCCCATTCTGGGTCATCTTACTTTAGTGGTGGCCGGTTGTGAGCAGCACGAGTGCCTGACTAAACAACCCACTACCCATTTTTTTTAGTCTAAATAGTGGAGATCTCTTAATTTTAAAATTTGCTGTGAATTATAGCTTATGACTTGGAACGATTTGTGGATGTGGTTTGGATTAGGACAGATGGACTAATGTTTATATCTGGAATATGACGGTAATAGTCATGATAGTTGCAGATTGGCATTGATACTAACAAATAGTTGAAGCAGCAGAAAAATATTAATGTTAATAGTGAATTATTTATGTTCGCTATATTTTGTTAAAACCCCTGAACAACCAGAGAGTTCTATTGTTATGTAAAACATACAGTTCAACTCGCTTTTTTTTTCCATCTCTTGCAGTCACTTCAGTAGTATAGATGATACAGCAGCCATTCAAGGCGATACTTCCGTCCTGTCATATGGACGTGAAACGGAAGTCTGCTGTATGTTTTGATCTGTTTTTGCCAGGATTGGTGGTGTTTTTGCCAGGATTAGTGGCGTTTTTGCCATGATTGGTTGTGTTTTTGCCAGGATTGGTGGTGTTTTTGCCAGGATTAGTGGCGTTTTTGCCATGATTGGTGGCGTTTTTGCCAGGATTGGTGTTGTTTTTGCCAGGATTGGTGGTGTTTACTCTCAAGACCATGTAAGAAGACAGGCATGTCTTACAAATCTCATTCGTTCCGTATACACTTAACTTTTTCTCTCGTGTGTTTCATGGGAGGATTGTCCCTGTAGTATTGTACTTTCCAATTTAGAAGATTGGTGTGAAACTTAGGTCAAGTGGACGATGATATCAATGTTTAAGGAAGGACTGATACTTGTCTCATCCGCATCTACTCTACCTACTGGTTTCCAGAGTTGAAGGTGTGTGTGTTAAAGAAGTGGTTGTGATTACTTTTGGGTATTACATGTGGGATGAGTGAGGGTGGAGGACCCGTGGGCGTAACTAAAGGTATTCTTACCAGCTGGCCTCATGTTAGTGATTTTCGTGTGACGTTACGGCTTCCTAACTCGTTAGCCATGTTGAATGTGGAACAGCATTGACACCCACGTACGCATAATGAGCGTATGTAAGACTTCTCCCATATTGCCTAGCCCCTACGGTAGTTACTGCTTGTGCTGTTGGGTGTAGTTATCAGGATGGATGGCTCGTGGCTCAGTTGGTAGCAGTCTCAAACACTGGAGGGGGGACGGGGTTCGATCTCCCCGGACGAGTTGAAATTTTGGTTACTTTCCTTACACCTGGTGCTCCTGTCCACCTAGCAGTAGTAGGTATCTGGGTGTAGGTCGCATACTGAGGGAGAGGATTGAAAAGCCTCTCGGTGGCAGTAAGCCAGATAGTGTGATGACATGGCTTTGGGTATTCTGGGTTACTAACCCTCCAGGTTAATAATTCGAACAAAGTTTTCAACATTCTACAGGTTCCACGAGGATTTTATAGGATTAAAACAGATGATTTGTGGCTTGAGGCGGAGCCAACAGAAACATTACCTTCAAGGGAGGTTCCTTCATGTTGCTAAAAGGCTCTTGATCCAAGAATTAGGAGCTACCCTTCTCGGATCAAAGCTGATTATTTCCCATTTCTTAGGTGCCGTATACATGACACCTACGGTTTATTATTATTATTATTATTATTATTATTATTGATGGAGAAGCACTAATGTAAAGTTAAAATAAAGTGAACACTTATTACACAGCTTTGTAAAAACCATGCGGGTTTAGCGCTGACGTCTTACATGATCAAAATCTTTAAAATAATTTTAAGGAGCAAGATTGCTAATTACGCGAATAGATAAGCTAATTACTTAGGTAATGTACACACTCTGCTGAAGTCTTCTGCATAATTGATCATGGTGTAATAGCACGCACAAGACCGCAAAAAAGGATTAACTTGAAAGTGGGCAGATGAAGTTTCAGTTTCCTAACACAAACCCAGAAATTAACTAGTGAAAGTAAAATCCGAGGCTGCCACGGTGGAAAGCTGCCTTCAAGATGCAGTACTTGCCACCAGTTATCTCTTAACAATTTTCATAGGCGACAAAGACAGGCATAAATCTTAGCACAGTATCATCGTTTGCAGGTAATACAAGAATTTGCCCGAGTAGGGCATCTGTTGAGGACACCACCAGTTTCCAAGCTGATATCAACCAGGTACTCTAGTGGGTCACAGAAAACAATGATCAATTTCACTTACTACGTTATGGAAGAATGGACGTACAAAATGAATATAAATTAAACTAACCTTCTCTATAGAACGGAAGAGAGATGCGAGATACTTATGAGCGATAATTTCAGAAAATATTCCGTTCAAAATAGTGTTGCTATCACAAAAGCCAAGAAATTTATAGGATATATTCCTGGAATCTTTAAAGCAGAGTTGTCCAACCGGAGGGGCATGAAACCTCAGCAGGGGTGTATGAACGGTGTGGAGGATTCATTAGTAACTTATAGTATTATTTGGTAAAATATCTTGTTAATTCTACTTAAAAATTACGTTGATAACTTTTGGAATATATTATGAATTAAGGACAAATAATGAGCCAAGCTCATGTTGAGACCGAGTAAGCTTCTGCTTGTTGAGAAAGCTGAAGCAGCCAGTATGGCATAACGTCACTAGCCCGCGACTGCCGAGAACACTTGATCGCTGATACTCCGAGGAGGTAATTCTCGCCATTGTTGGGAAAATTATATTGGATATATTAATCTTAGCGCTACTCAAATAATTTGTTCATTCTTTATTACTTACCTTTGTGAGGCCAACCTTTCCACTCTTGCGAACATAACATGACATCCACCTGGCACAATGAAAACATTTCTTCGTTGCTTTAAATTGTTTACGAATGAAATGCAAAACCAGAGGTCTCGCTGAACTAATTATTTAATCTGCGTATACTAAGTATTTCACATGTTATATTAACTTCAGCCAAATGAAGAGTTTATTCTGGGGTATTTTAATATAAACTTTTTTTTATTACTAGAGTACTTTCTGCTCTACAAATCTACAATAAAATATTAAAAATTTTGGAAGCTAATTCAGCCTTTATCAAAATTATGAGATGGTGATGGATGGGTTGGGATACTGGGGGTGCACAAGCTAATAAAGGTTAGACAACTCTGCTTTAAAACATATACCAAACTCGTTATTATACTGGTATTTGCTCTTTCCAGTCTGAAATATTGGTGTACACTGACAGCTCGTATAAATTCAGTCAATCGTAAATTATTTCCCTACAGAAAAGGCTTGGCAAACGGTGTAAAATACTTTCAATTAAAAGCAGAGGCGTAGTAAAAGTAGAGAGAAGTCAGTACGTGCAAAGTGACCAAGACGTCAACACTTATACATAAGAATTGCCAACACAAGCCTGGCTGTTTTCAAGGTTACTGCTTAAGTTCCTCAAGTTAGTTTCTAATCAGCCGGGTTGTAGTGCCTGCGTTGGAGTGCGTGCTCCTAACACCAACAGCCTGGTTGATCAGGCCGTGTACCAAGAAGCCTTGGTACACGGCGATGACCCAGGCATCATTTACAGGTAGTCTTAAAGATAAAATTGTTTACTACACACGTGTGTTTTATATTTGTATATGAAGTCGCAGGTATGCGACTCAAGAATTCAATAAAGAAAACAAAAGTCGGTGGATATCACTAACCATGTATAAAACAAAGACAGGAGAGGGGACAGCCATTAGCTGTAGGGTTGCAAGCACTAATTACATAATGAGCGATCTGGCACTCAACCAGATAAGTAGAGACAACAGCTCACAAAATACTTAGGGAAATACCAGTGTTAAAAATTATAAGGAAGTAGTTAATAATGTTGGCTAGAAGGAATGTCTGGAAAGGAAGTAGAACTCTACAATCACGGTAAACATTAAGACGTGGCATTAACTTCGACTCTACAAGGTTAGCGGGTATTGCGACATATCCGTACAGTATATTAGCATACAAGTGCGGTAAAGGTATTCTTCCGCTTTACGGTGACGGAAAATATTCTACTTCTCCCAGCTGACCCCAGGCAGCAGCTGCAGCTTCCTCTTCCCCAGTTGAGCCAGGCAGTAGTATTAGCAGCTTTCTCTTCAGGTTAATCAGGCAGCAGCAACAACAGCTTCTTGCTGGGCCAGGCAGCACCAGCAGCCTCTGTGATGCTGTACTTGTCTAACACACCATTCCTCAGTAAAAGTAATAATGGCGAATCCATGTAGGTGTCCCGTAGCTCGATCGCTAGCGCACTCAGCTCACACTCTGAGGTCCTAGATCGAATCTCCTCCGGTACGGCTGGAAAATATTAGGGACGTGTTTCCATAAGACACCTGCTGTCCCTGTCCACCCATCAGTTTAAAATGGGTACCTGGGTGTTAGTCGACTGGTGTGAGTCGCATCCTGGGTTAAAACTGACATAATTTGCAAGAAATGCTCAGCATAACAAGGGGCTTTCTATATAGTATGTCATTGATGTCAGCTAGGACTGTATACCTTGTATATGTAGGTTATTCGGATGCAAACATAGGATTGTAGATTTTAATACCTACGTAGACCTAATCCTCCTTTAAAGTAACTAATTTCACTAATTTACTCTGATCATCTCGTTTAAATACGGGTTAATTTTGTTCAGGATTGCTAACTTGTCAAGTGAATCAACATGATCTTGAAACTGGGCCACAAGTCGTTAGTCATTTAAACGCAGTGAGTCATGATCTTTTTTTTTTGGTTGTTTATGGATTATTGTGGTTGACAGGTATCATGCTGGTGAGACACTAGTTAAGAGAGAAATGGTCATTCGGAGAGAACAATTTGATCCACAGTTCTTAGGTCAAAATGGTGGATTATTTGCTAAACCTGGCTGATCTGGCACTTGCACGAGATAGTAGTCCAGATTGCTCCTAGTAACCCGTAAATTTGTGTCGGGTAACACGAGTGATACCTGTCAGCGACATTGTTTCGATAAGCGTCATGAAAACGAGACAGTATGAGGATGCCAGAGTGAAGAGTCAATCCTGACCTTGTTTGCAGCCTCACTACAGCCTCGTAAAAAACTATTTTTGTGTTGCCAGGAATGAAGACTGCAAAATGCCCTTAATGAAAAATAGGGATGCATTGAGTACACTACGAAAGAACAAGTGTGAAGAAAAAGACTTCAGTACCCTTCATACATAATGGAAATTACCAACAGAACTCTCTGCTGTCTTCAAGAGAACTTGCTAAGTTCCTGAAATTAGTTCCTGATCAGTCGAGCCTACGTTGGACTGATTGTCCAAAGTTGGACTGATTGTCAGCTTTGTTGATCAGCCTATAATCTAGAGGTTTGGGGCCAGGCTGCGGGGATAGTGATCCCGGGAATAGATTACAGGTAACTTACAGGTGACATTTCAGTTTTTTCGGTGGTTCCTGTTTTATGTTCACTAAAGTCTCGTCATTATGTATTGTCTTTATTGGTGTTCGTGTATGTTATGATTGCTTGAATTATAACATACACGAACGCTTGGTAAATTGACGTTAGTTTTTAATGGTTGATTTTGGAAACTCGTGTACATTTATTAACACAAAGCTTTCTTATTAACACAAGTTTTGTAGAGCAAAATAAATGGATGTATAAAGAACAAAAAGACAAATAACCCGCACATAGGAGAGAGCTTGCCACGACGTTTCGGTCCCACTTGGACCATTTACAAAGTCACTACTTATAAATTAGACACATATGCAACATTTGGGTATCTTTATTGAGGAAACGTTTCGCCACACAGTGGCTTCATCAGTCCAATACAAAGTAGAAAGGTATAAAGAGAGTAGGAGTTTTGAGGTAATCAGTCCCTCGGCCTGGAGTCGATGTGTTCAGTCCATCAATCTTGTAGAAATGACAGCATATGTCCGTAGAGGTGGCTTATATACTGTAGTCAGGTGAGGTGAAGCAGCAGGAGGCGGGGTCATAGTGGTACCATCCACTAGTCGAAGTAGGTCTTCGTCCAAAGGTTGGACAAGTGTTGAAGAATTCGTTTGTATTAAGATTCCTCTACTACTACCTCTCTTCTTCCTTTCCTACAACCTCTCTTGTCCCGTCCCTGTCTGCTGGTCTATATTTTCTCCCTCTCCTTTTTGTTAGTGTGACTGTAAATGGTGCAAGTGGGACCGAAACGTCGTGGTAAGCTCCTCTCTTCTATGTGGGGGTTATTTGTGTAAGTGGCTGTATACATGCTCTCGCTCCACAGAGAAAGAATGGATATCATAAGTTATCGTTCATATTTAGTGCATATTTTTGTATGCAACGCTGATTAATAACACCCCTCACTAGGTCGTTTAACATTTCGGGATCAACAGGGTTGTGATGGTTGTGGGCCTGCGGGCTGCTAGTAGCAACAACCTGGTTGACTTGGCGATCAACAAGGAAGTCTGGCTTCAAGCCGGAATGCGAGGATGAACTCTTGGAACTGGTCACGCGTGTCACAGGTAGGCCAGCCAGTGGTGACGCCTACGCTCGTACTACGTCACACATTCTCCACCAATGTGCGCTATGATTCATTCACTTTCTGGTACAGTTCGTCTTAATTGTTGTATGTCTGTTATCTCTTAATGGTTTCAAGGATCACCTCCTCCTCCCTCCCAACAGCCCGGTCTTAAACAAAGCCTCCTAAAATGAGGAATACAAATGTAAAGAGAATAAAAACTTCATAAGTGCTGTTAGGAAGTAAGTGTTTACAGGTACCTCTACGGGTACGTTGGACTGATAGCAAATATCATTTGTGAAGCGCTAAGCTTGTGGCGGGTCAAGCAGTGCTATGAGTGGTGGACGCGGTATCCCCCAGTAGGACGCTTGACCTCGGCTCAGTGTGGTAATGGATCCTCCTAGATCATTAACCTCGCATTGTTATTAATTAACGTTTGCCTCTCTGCACATAGCATACTATCATAGCACTTTATATAGTAGCCTCAGTATTTTATTTCTTAAAAAAAAATTTACACATGTCCCCGGAAGAGTCGAGGTACGGATAAAATGACGTTTTACTGACAAGAAGGATGAAAATATAGGCAAGTTGCAGAGCAAGTTTTTATTTTGGACAACTTTTAGCTCTGTGTAGAGGATAAAGCTACACAGAAAAGTTAGCTCACGTGAAAGTGCGTTCTGCAACTTGGCTTTGTCTTGGAAGCAGAGGTACGGTCGACGATCATCCTGAGAGATTGGAACGAACGTTGCATAGTGGTAAATCATTCAGAGTTTAGTATATATATCAGCCTTGTGTACTACGCCGTTCACAATAATAATAATAATTATTAATTATTGTTATTATTTTGTAATAGGTCGAAGAGTTGTCCCAAAGAAAAGATGTAATGGGGAACTTGATGAAAGATAGTAACAAGTGGAAATGTTGTCCCAATAAAATTTGTTTTGCAAAATCTTTTCTTAAAACATGAATAGCACTTAACTATAATTGTTTCTCTATTTACGAGTAAAATAGTGGAATGGAATATTAATAGCGTATTAAGAGTTTTATAAGCAAGGGTATGTTACTGACAACGAAATGCTTTATAATGTTTGAATGTTCATCTTGCCAGTGCCGTCTCCAACTCTGTACATGACTAATACTTTTAATGTGGTGAACATGTCACGTTTTTGACAATTGCCTTAGTGACCATCGAGCTAGTTCATACTGTCTTCCCTCGTACCTGTTGCCTTGCATTTCCGGTGACTGTCTAGTGGCAAACCTCTAGTCTAGACTATTTCCTCTCCCCCGTTTTCCCATTTAGATATGAAGAAAAAACTGATTGCACGTTATCCCAAGACAAGTGTTTCTGAAACTCGTGTTATTTCGTTACTCTTTTGGGCTATCAAGCAAGCCTGGTCGCGGGGGCGATGATCACGAAAATCCAGCAGGCAATTTTTTCCCTCATTCTGTTTCCTCCTTTCTCACTTGAGGAAACTCTGTTGTATTGATTTGATTGGTGAAGATTTTTCTTTTACAGTTAATAGTTCCAATTAGCCCTTCCCCGAATGCTATTTCCAGAGGAGGCACCTCTTAAAAATCTTCCCATCCTCGTAAAATGTTAGACCAGCATGTCTCCTGGTCTCTCCTACTGCTGTTAACTTCTCTCAACTTTCCTCTTGGCTTGTGTATCTTCCCGCTGAACTACCCCGTAAGCTAAAACTGGTGTTTACCTCTATTCTTCCCCCTGTCGTAATGTCCACATTCTTCGTCTTAATTCATTATCTCGTAAGGGGGTTCTCCACTGTTCATATAATGTATGTATGTGTGTGTGTGTTTATTTATATATATATATATATATATATATATATATATATATATATATATATATATATATATATATATATGAATACCACGAACGAGTGGTATTTAATCAATAACACTGTGACTAGTCGAGGACTCGAGCCCATGTCGTTTTGGCCCGCCTCATGGTGAGCGAAAATCACATGACGCTCTAACCCACAGGTCCACTCAATCCTACCAGAATCAAGCACCCAGCAGAGCTAGGTGTTTTACCTTGATCCGAGGACATACGGTGGTGTGGGTGCCTCTTGAGCTAATTTCATTCTACTTCCCGTTTGGTGTACTAGCCTCCACAAGCAGTATATATATTATTGTAACCACGAACGAGTGGTATTTAATCAATAACACTGCGACTAGCTGAGGACTCGAACCCATGTAGTTTTGGTCGTCAGTAAACAGAAGCGTCTTCTGACGAGCGTCTGTCAGATGATCTGATAAGCAGAAGTTACATCCTATTCTTTTAATCGGTGATAGTGAACCGCCAGGTCTTGACGATGTGGATGTGCAGGAGGAACAAGTGACCTGTGAACCAGTGAGGAAAGTTCTAGCGTGCAGAATTCAGGTAGGTGGGAAGTTGTCGAGAAACCCATGTTTATGTGAAGTTGACGGGGTAGGTCGGGACGTCTTTTACAGGGGGTGAGTTTAGTTGACATTTCTCAGTTGGCAAGCGTAGTAGGAAGATATTATGGAGGGTGGAGCAAGCGTAGGCCGCCGGCCACCTTATGAGGAGTGACCGTGGGCATAATCTGCGCACGTAATTTTGTCTTGGTGCCCACGCCACTCCACCCCTCCCACACCAGTTTTATGCACCCCCTGCAAAAAAAGTAAGGGGGGGGGTTGGAGAGCTTCTCCACCAGTAGGGGAAAAAAGTAGGGGATATCTGTTACTGTTTTCTGGGATCATCTTTCTCGAGGTCTGGTCTCGGGATTACGTGGGGAAACTGAATACATGATAAAAAAAAAAAATGAAAGTAGGAGGTAGTTTTGTAAGATTTACTTATTTTGAGTATTCGTGAGGCAAGGCACGGCTAGCAATCCTATCAGTGCAAAACTTTTAACAGGCTTTAGTTTTGCACTGGTGTATGACAAGGGTAATACCTCCCTGGATGATGGTGAGCCACAGGTGTGAGTGAGGGGCCCAGGTTGAGCTCCCTGAAGGCCGAGGGAGCCAGCAGTGACGAAACTGAAAACCTTGTGAGGTAAGCTTGACGTGCCCACGCAGAAGGAAGCAGGTGAGTTGAATCTCTTTAATACGCCCTCCGTCGTGTTCCACAAGGACTCCTCTCTGGTTGTATCGTGCAGGTGCTACGGTAATTATGGACTTGTAGGGGTGTAGTGGATGGTAATCAGACGTGGAAGCACGAGTGGAGATATGAAGAGTGGTTGTGGTGGTGACGTGTGGCAGTGAGGCGTGTGGGCCGTGTGCGGGCGTAGGAGAGACTGCTGCGAGAGGGCCAAATGGTAGCTCAGTTGTCGCGTGTCCGTGGTGCCGCTACCTACATGTGTGTGTGTATGCGCTTCTCAGTGTGCGTGTGCTTCCTCCTGTGTGTATATCTTGATGTCCATGTTCTGCCCCGACCCACATCTACACCCTGTTTTGCACCTGCATTGTCTTCCGCGCGCGCGCGCACACGTGTGCAAGGAATGCACGGTACAGGTGTCACAGTGAATGAAATGCAGACTTGTGCCTGAATTTTGTGGAGTCTAGTACCTCCTATCAGTTACATAATCAGTAACCCAGAACATGTTCGAGGAGGGGAAAGATGTGTAAATGTCCCTACCTCGTTAAATAAAATAATTATAAAAGCAACTAAGAATACACGAAAATAAAACCTTTAACCGTTGGTAACTTAGGTAGTGAGCACAATCGTATATAGTTTCTGCCCTGTGAATTGTCACTATAGTTGGCCAGTTTCACACCAGTTCAGGTTGGTAGTATGGGAGCCGCCGCTTGACGACATATACATGAACTACGTTACTCCAGTGCATTTAGTTGCAACACTGCAGCAATAGTATTGTGACAGTGGTCAAACTAAGAGCGAGCGTGAACAGGTGTGGATACCTCTCCTTGTTGTACCCCACTTTTCTTTGGCCTGGGTATGTAGGAAGCGCATGCTGTAGCCAGGTGTGGCGTAGGTGATGTTACGGTGACCAAATTTGGATATACAATGTTTTTCAGGTGTGGGGTTGATAATAAATTTGCCAGCTGTGATTTAGACGAACTTAGTGTTGTGCTTTGTGCAACTCCGGTTATGTTTTTATTTTTGACGCGACCAGCAGGTGTACTGGGCGCATGTAATGTGACGGCGAATAGCTTCAGGTGTGTTGTACGTACACAACTGCCTAAATCTAACCTGGAAATGAGATAGGGCGGACGTGGTGTAGACTTTCTGGACGTCTGGTGCACTTGTTGCATGCTCTGTTACTTGGAAATGGTGCGTATTTTTAGGTTCTTGACGTTAATACTAGTCTTTTAATCCCGTTTACCTGTGTGACTAGTTTATCGCCAGAGGATACCACCTTTTTCCCTGTCTCCAAGCGAAACTGAAATCTATGCGATATATTTTGGTGTACTAGCTGCCTATAACTTAGTTTAGTCGATTCTGGGGTCATCGCCCCCGCCGCTCAGTCTCGGATTAAGCCTCCTGGTTGATGACCTGATAAGGCTTTTGATGCCAGCAGTATTCACTTCAACGTATCCACAAATATTTTGTTTCGGCTTTGTAGTTTTTCTCTTTGCAGTTTCTTCCTGGTCTCTGGTCTTAAACTCTCCTTTCCTCGAAAAACATGATCCTGCACTTGATCGGATTGACCTCCAACACACAGTTGTTTGACTACTCCGTACTGTTCGTCTTAGTCTTTCTTTCAGGTTCTCCGTCCTCTGTACTTAAATTCTTAAAGATAGGCGTCTGCAAACATACTATATCTGGGAGTTCAATAATTTTTAGCAGGTCATTTATACTAGGTATAAAGAGCAGTAGCGGTCCCATTATTGGTCCTTGTGGGACCTCGCTTGTCACCCTAAACGCCTACACCATCATGATACCTCGTATGTAACGGATTTCTTTCAAGCCACTCCTGATTCTTAAGATCAGGCGGAGATAAGGAATACTTTTTTTATTATTGTCCCTGCTTGCTTTTAAAGTTTATGGATCAAACTTTGGTGAGGTATCATTTGAAAGTATTTTTTGTTGTCCAGGAAGTTGCCGTTCACCAGTCGTGTTATTTTTCTCTGTAATATAACACTAGTTACTTTGTAAGACAGGAAATCCCATCCTAAATCCGTGCTGGGTTTCCCGGTTCCAACAGGCTCGTGTTTATAATAAAGACTTTTGATAGTATACATTAATGTTTAATGTTATCGGTCTGTTATTCAGTGCCTAGTGTGTGTATGTGATATCTTAGAGTGACATAATCTTCACTGTATTTGTCTATGGGGGTCAAACTCTCCGTCTCATATGCCCGTAATTTACTTGGTGTGGTTTACTCCGGCCCTGTTGTACCTTAGTCGTATCAGTTTTTGAAAAGTATGTATAAATTTCGTCTCTTCTTAATGCCTTGCACTTGCTCGCCGTCCTCTCACTGAGGAATTCTTTATTCCTGGCTTATTTGTACTAGTCCTGTCTTTCCTTGTGTTCCCTCCTATGTTAGTGTGTCGCTGTCTATTTTGTTGATGTGAGTAGCATGTTTATAAGCGTCTCTCTGCTTGTTTAATTCCTGTCGATAAAAAAAGGTTACTTATCTTAATCTTATCCCGAATTTTTAGCTATGGCACCAGCATGAGGACAAGCCTTTAAGCTTCTTGAATGTGTATTCTTGATAAGGAGCATGTGTGTGTAGAGGAAGGGGAAGCACGCACGCACGTGGGTGAATGTCTCGTGATCTTGCGACTGAGTTACCTGCCTACCTTGCCACGTTATTGTCACACTGTCAACTGCCCTGCTCCATACCCACTGCGTCGTGCATATAACTCCAGGTCAATCACATCACTGAGTGTGACCGCTAGATCAGCTGAGATTGAGCGTCCATAAATCTTGTATATTAATTTATTATTGAAGCATTAAACCCTTAGGGGTCATGCATTGACTGTTGAATGGAAAGTAATCAGGTTTGATCCACTGTAGGGGTATGATAACACCACTTAATTGGCTAAGAGCCCTTCACCATCATTAAGGCAGTCTCCTTGAAGGCAACTTTAATGGTAGGACGTGTAGGTGTAGTTATAATCTTGTTTGTCCCAACCCTGGCATCCAACACGGAACACAGTTAATGCCTGCTCTGCTCTTCATGTTTACCTGCCTACCCGTGTTTCACTTCTGTCTTCATTAAGGCTGAGTCATTGCTCCTTGTCCCTTCACCTCTCTCTTCCCTTTATACTTTTCTCAGGTGTTCTCTTATTTATACTTATATTTTAAATTATTAAAGAGCTGAGAATGAATATTTCTATTCTCTCTTAATTTGCAAGGCAAGAGCTGTTTACTTACCTCGGCTCATTTAAAAGCTTGTCCCAAGCAACCAAGCGCCTCTGTTGTTGGGTGATGAGTCAGGCTATTTGTGCTAGCGGCAAACAAACAAGTGAACCCCGTGGAACAGGAACTGACTCAAAAATTTATCAAGTTCCTTTTTGAAAACATCTAAGGGTCTCTTAGTAGTTCTGCTAATATTTGAAGGCAAGGCATTGAAAAATCTCGAACCCTTTATATTTACTTGTGGGTATGTGATGGTATTTTTGTGTGTATTTGTGTGTAGTTTTTATTTTTGAGTTGGATAATTAACAGTAGATGTTTGTTTAATTAGTATTGTCAATAGTCCAACGTGATCTCAGGTCTGAGCGCTCTTTAAATCTCACTTCCATCAGTATGGTTCCAGGAAACCACGCCTAGGTTGCCCGTTTTCTGGGACCAGATTCACTGGTTGATTGCTTGTTTAGGCCAGCATCACAGTGCCACCTGACACGAGAAAGGTTGATAATAATGGTTTGAAGTAACATGTCAAATTCTCATTTAAAAGCAGGGGGGATCTGTCTGTAATTCCACTTACACATGGAGTCGTGAAAATCCTCGCAACCTTTCATTTTGTGCATATAGAAAAATCAGTCTCATCTCTGGCTGCAGAATGATCATTGTTCCCTTTCTTCTCATTCTTAACTCCCTTGCTCGCTGTCTATCTGGCTTACTGGCTCTCTTATGTCCCTTGAATGAGTCTGGAAGATGTTACAGTAACGGTACACGCATCATATCAAGGCATTTATAGATCAGTGTTGCTCCTAATTTGATTCGTACATTTTAGCAGGGTTATGATTTTCGTTCTCAGGAAATGTTAGAGGTGAGTTTGTAAAAGCAGCTTCCCGACCGTGTAAGTTTGGCTGCTCAGGTGTGACGTCTGTGCAGGTCAGGACTTCTATTAGATTGTGGCTTAATTTTGGGAGTGAGGTAGAAACACTTCCTGTTTCGTGGTGCTCACCACATACCTTACTCTACTCATTTTGTTTATTCTTCTTCCTTCCCTTCCTCCTGTTTTTCCTTTTCTCATATTTCCTCATCTTTCTCCGTTCCTTTACTCCTTGTTTCTATCTTCTCCCCCCCCCCTCGAAACGTAAAATGATTCTACTTAACATAAAAACATGTGAAGGATTGTTAATGATTTTCAGTAATGGATTTGGGTTTGTAGGTTTGGCGTCGTTCTCTCCGTGGATGGTCTTAGGGAATCAGTGGTGGGGCTTTAAGGAAAGTGTAGTAGTATATCATATTTCCACTTTGATGCAAGTGTGTGCTGGTAAGACCTCCTGGAGGAGGCCAAGCTGGTGTATGGGTGGGTTGTGATGGATGGAGTGTATGAGGGAGGGGGGAATAGGATTGTAATGGATGGCAAGCTATGGAATGTTGTGTAAATTGTGGAATGTGAGAGAAGTAAGAGTAGACGAGGGCTAATGTAAGGTGGTGTGTGCGGAGATGGGAAAGGGGGAGATGAAACATGTGCTGGGTGTAGGGGTTGTGGCGTTAATTAAGGAACTGGGGTGAGAGAGAATCACTTGGTTGGAGGGTTATGTAGTGCAGTTTGTCTCGTGATGAAAAATGGTAATCGAGGGAGGCTTGGAGTTTTTGAATTACACTAAATTAGGTACATAGCAGTCTAGCCCTGCCCTACGATGTAATAATTATGATAGTTACCTAGTAATAGTATAATACAGGATGTAAGGACTGTGTAGGTGGAGAGGTCGTGGCCACTTTATTCAATTCATTGCTTCTCAAAACTTTCATTTTACCCACCGCTGCATCACGCAGGTTATATAGGCTTGATCCAACAAGCCGCAGTAGCCTTGCTGATATGAGCTGATGAGAGGTAAATCAAGAGCGAGTCACAACATGTTTGAAATTGTGTTGAGAGAACATGCCATGCTCGTGGGTGATGTCATGTCTTGACTCACAAGGCGAGGCCTCGCTCAAGTTTGTAGCAAGAAATGTTTCTTCTTGTATTGTAAAGCCATATATTTATTTAGTATTGCGTATGTTTGTTTCTGGTCAAATCGTTTTGGTAAAGTTAAAACTACCTTGCTTTAAGAAATATTTTTCTCCTAAAATAAATGATGCTAGTACGTATTCCTGCAAGGTCGACTGCTTCAGGCAAAGGGGGGGGGGAGGTCTTTAATATTTCAACTCGATCGTACAACTACGTCTTGAACGTTCTGTATTTAAGTCTGTTTCCATTGACCCTTGCGTTAGGTTTCCGCTTAAGAAACTTTTTTTTTTTTTTTTGCGTAATTTGTTTCTTTGAACTGGTAAACCCACTCTTCGTTTTCTGTACCTTTTGTGACCACAAGGAGTGGTTGAGTGTACCTGCTGCGGGTTCTACATAAAATATATGCTCGGTATTAAATATTTTATGAAGACTGGATGGTGTTTTTGGTTATGTTTCGAGTGCATTTGTATTACTTTTTTATTTTAAGTTTAACGTAAATTAGACTATATTAAGTACAGTTAACAGACAATAACATGAGAGAGAGCATAGGCGTGGCACCGCCGGACATACCTTAGTGTTGGTATGCCATTCCTCCACACTGTTGAAGTTGGACGATAGGGCGTTCCGGAGCCTTTCATGCTTACTAAGCCGTTCAGCATTCACTGTCAAGGTCGCTGCAAAATATTGTTTGGTACTCTGGATGGTTCCCAGGCGTGCCGTCAACACCTAGTTGTAGCTGAATGAGATGAGTTACTGCTGCCAGAGGTCACAGACCGGGAAATGATGGGAGCTGAGGGAGAAGGAAGTGACGGGGTGAGCTATTTTTTGTACTTAAAATTAGATGCATCAGCAGCTTACCTCTGGAGGGGCAGTGGGCATGTACTGGCTCATGCGTTAGGGTAACTGCGAGTTTGTGAGGAAGAGTTGGTCTGAACAGATTAAGTACCCAGGTAGGATTTTAAGTAGTTTAAATGTTATTTATAGAAATAAATAAGGAAGGGAGGCTAAAGACTTTTTCATGGATAGATCTTCAGTGCTCTGCACAACAAACGACCTGCAGACAAAAAAAAATTATGCGGATGGCTTTAACTTTGACAGTGTGAGGGCGGGAAGTGTTTCGGTCGTAAACCAGTCTAATGAAACTGTAGTACAAAGATGCATTAGTATTTAATTAACTGGGCTCCACTTTACAAACTAAAGTGGCTACCATACTTATTGCTCTCTAGCTTAAAAAACTACAACTACAGACAGTTTAATTGAGAGTGGGTGGGGAGGGTGCGGGGAGTGACCGCCCACGCGAGGAAGGATTAGTGGCCAGCCTCTGCCAGGATGACAGCATATATGGCCACGCCCACACTGATGACAACATCTGCATCTCCACGCACATTGATGCTCACTTCGGGGTTTATACGCTGACCGTGTCAGCTCATGAGGAAGGTGGTTGTACGAATGTATGTGACTTTAGTGGTGCCAATGGATGATTAGTTGTATGGTGGCCTTATAAATGTGGTGTATATGGAATTTTGAGGAGTCCTAATAAACGTTTAGTAAATTTAAAGGAGTCTTTTACTATTGAAAATCCTGTGAAGGGAGAATCCTCCATGCCAGTGAGGGGCTCTTGATGTAAAGAATTGGACCTGTACTCCTATTCTCCCAGATGTTGTATGGCCCCTATGGGTTTAGCGGTCTTCCTGTCGATAATAATACTGGATATCTTGGGTTATGATCCAACAGAAGTGTTATCCACTCGTCAGGAAGCAGAAGAGTGAAGCCACGTGAACGTCAGTGAATGCTAATTACTACCCGGCACACTAGAAAGTATTGACCAGCCTGGTATGGCCAGTAATAACAATCTAGTTGATCACGCCTTCATCCTTCCTGAGGCCTTGTCTAGGACCGAGTTACGGAGGTGTTGATTCCTTCAGGTATTCCTCGGGTATTATGACAAAACACAGACACTGGCTGTCAGAGTAATCACAGATACTTAAATGAGAGACTTCTTCATCCTCAAGTACAGTGTTTGAATTTTTCAGAGACCCTTATTAAAAGTTACTATTGCAACCCAGTATGGATACCGGGGTAGTCTTAGCAGATGTGACCTAAACATTCGACTTCAGGGTGGAGTATGCACGTTAAGCTTTATTCGTTTGTTGAAGTTTTGACACTGAAATTTTAGTATTTATCATTGTTCTTCATACAAACCACCTGCTAATTAGCAGCAGCATGTTTAAAATACTGGGCAAACCTGTTTGGTGAAATAAAACTGGAAGATACTAGGGCCACGAGCTGCCCGTCCTGTAGTATCTTAGCTGCCTTTCCACGAAGTTGGAAGTGAGCAAAAAGAACAAGGACTTGTTAACATTGCCTTGTAAGTAACAACAAGGCTGTCGACATTTCAAAGATGTTGATTGTCAAAATGCCAAATTTAGTTCGGCTGGGTCGAGATTTTTCTTCATTATTTTCAAAGGAAGTTAATTACGCCCGGAGTGTACAGCTATTCTACTCCGTATTATAGATTAATTGTGAAAAATCTAGGTGTTTCCTCTGGTTCTCTATCATACATTGTTTTGCATGCATGTGGTAATAAAATCTCTCGGCTTGAAGTTAGGAAACTTCAGTAGGGCGATGCGGCTGGCTTTCAAGTATTTCACCGGGTTCAGAAGCTATGAGAGCTTAAATGGTTTGGTTCTAACAGAACTGGAATTACTACCACATTGGGATTGCTTTATGAGTGACTTATGCAGCAAGTAAAAAGCATAATGTCTGGAGGGGGGGGGGAGTTGTGGTAATCAGTCTGTGGTATATACTGGAGCCGAGAGCGAACTGTGCCTCGTGTTATGTTTTGGACCACTTTCTTTATCCGCTACCTCTTTGCTCCACAGCTTTTCTGTGTGCGCGCGCACGCGGGTGCTCGTTTGTTCGTTCGTGAGCGCATTTTATATGATCGTAGGTGTATTTGCCATAAGCCTTTTGTGGTATTTATTATTATAAAACTGGTAGCAAAACTAGGGTCATGTGTAACGTTTCATTGATCTCTGGGGAGCGCCGTGATCCATCATGTTAAGGAGGTTGGCATTGTTGACAGTCTCCTCCTGGCACTCTTCCAGACTACCTTCTCTTCCTCCCGCAACCATGTTTACGCTCTGGATAACTTAACGCAGAAGCTGAACCCGACATCCACTATCTTCTCGTAGAAAATTGTACCTCTGCTTGATTGCTTTTTAATGCTTTCTTTATCCTGCCCTTCCTCTCCGGGCTGCTACTGTGTGGCGCAATGCTTCTTGACTGGGTGGGAGCATCCCTAGAAAGTTAGTGTGGTGCTAGCAGGGTGGGTTCAGTACACGCGTAGCCGCTGCCTGGCTGGGTTAACACTACCTGCCTCCTCAACCTGCGGGAGCCTTCATGACTTCGCCGCCGCCACTGCTGCTCTTGCCACTGGGAATATATTTCATGAGAGTTATACCTGTGGATCATTCAGCGCAAGGAGTGGTGGAGACTCGTTCCTCCATCTACTAAGAGGCTTTGTCTCCTCTGGGAGTAATAGATTATTACTCCATCACAAGTTTCATCTTACGTCTTCGTTAACCTCTAGCTGTTTAGGGTTTTTGTGGGTGTGGTTGTCACGGGAGGCTAGGTGGTGGTACTGCTTGGGACGGCCCGCCTAGCCCACTTGAAACAGCTAGGTGGTGTGATGGTGATGCTGCTGCAGCTGCTGGAAAAGGACCGCCCCCTCTCCCACCTGTAGGGGCTAAAAGTTCACCTGACGGAGGAGCCCACAGTCTGCTAAATTAAGACTAATGACGCGGCGTTGGTTGCCCTGGGAACGCAGCCACCAGGCCACTGGCTGGCTGTGAGGCATCACTATGCCTTAGTCTTCCTTGGGATACAGTTCGTTTCCTGGTCAGTGAAGTTGATTTTAATTTATCTTAAAAGGTGACACCAAAACAGTTTTGTGGTAACTGTGGTGGTGTGGGTGTGGGACAAGAGGGCAGAACATCTCAGTGTAGGAGGTTGTCTTAGACTTCCTTTATTTCATTCCCCCGTAAGTGTGCCAAAGTGAAGTGAATATGTGCCTTAACTGGTGCCTTGCCTAGCGTGGGCCTGCCACAGTTATCGCGAGGCACCGCCCTCCGTGCTGCCTCGTGTCATCGTCAGGATTTTCCTTCCACTCTTGGAGGTTTACTGCACAGCCGCTGCTTCGTCGCCGCCGCCGCCAGTTATTTTCTGCCGTCGCCTCGCCACCACCAACAACAATGCATTTCAAGTCCAACGAACCGGAGAAAATGATTCGGGTAAGTACTTGAAAGCTGTTATGTTGTTCCACACTAACTGCTTTTCTTACAGTGGTTCTTCTATCAAGAAATGTGTTCTTGTTTCCCAACTTCGAAAATTCTACTTTTCACAGTAATTATATTTTGAGTTACTGTATATTTGAGCGATGTATGATAAAAACACGTTGATTGATAACCTAAGCCACTTGTTTGGTGTATGTAAAAGCAAGAGTGGTGTAAGATGTGTTTAAGTTGCTGCTCATACTAAAAACTCTACGTCCCTCCTTGTAGGCGCACCACTGGACGACGCTGCCCGCACCTTCCGGGAAACTAAAGGAGCTGTTTGATTCTTCAGTCTCCCTCCAAAAGTCCTTTACCCATATTTATATTCCATAATCAAACATTTTAAAACGCATTTAGTTTGTGTTCGATACATTTATTATTGCAGTTGTCGTGTAGCTATTATAAAAAGGCTTAAATATTTGGCCTAAGAGGTGCATTGTGGTACAAAGCACCGGAAGCTGGTAATGGAGGCGGTGGATCGCTGCCCCATTGTCTTAACTGTGCAGTAACGGCGCGGGGCGGAGTCTCCTGCAATTACTACTTGTATCATACTCACGTTATATTTTCCTTTAGATTTCTGCACTGTTTATGTAAGACAAAGTGTTATATAGCATTCAACAGGTTCAACATGTTAAAACAATTTTGTAACAATGTTTTAAAGTCTGTGAATCTTGTTAAATGCAGCAGTAGTGTTGCATTATATCTTACTAATGTTGCAAGGTTTAATATTGTAACTATAAATTCGGAAAAATATTGTATTTACATTATTACAAGAACGTTTGATTCTTACTACTGTAATATCGTTGATTAAAGCAGTATATTCATGCTAGTGCTGGACGTGATGGAACAGTAATAAGTGATTGTAAATGTATTGTAATATTAATGTTTTGACAAGCGTTCAGGCCACAGATGCCAAGTCACAATCAGCAGACGGAGGATCGAGTATCCTAAATACGAATGTGTTAAGGTTTTTATTTATAACTTCGTAAGAGATATCACTTGATAAAAAAATTCCAGTCGCCAAAATGAAAGTGCCATTTGAAACTGGGTAAGCCATTATCTCACCTCGAGAGACTCCTACAGATTGGAACGAGCACAGGTATACCCTTTAACTGGCAATAGATAAATCCTCTTACACAAATAAAATAAAACCCTTATCTTAATACTTGCTGATTCAGTTATTTGGGAGACAGTGCTTCGACTGAAAATGACGCTGTGCTGATGGCTCTCAACATACTAAGAGTGAGAGAGCGGCGGCGGCGTGAAAAAAGTATTGGTATCGGTGGATATTGGCAGATTCAAATGGTATCTGTATAGGCCTAATATTGAGTATCGGTATCGTCAAAAAATTTGGTATCGTTTCATATCCGTTTCCCTATGTCGTATGAGATGCATATATCAGTTGTGTGCACGCCAGAAGTATAGGAGTACGAGTATAAAACACTACAGTAGAATGGAAACTTTATTAAGCCAAACATTTGCTTGGAAACCACGCTTTAAATTTATATAATACCATATATACAGACTTGAGAAAGTTTGGTCTTCGAGCAGAAGTTTACATTTGTGTTAGTGTGCTTTCATTGGCAGCAGGCAACTGTTACACGAGGCCTAGGAGAGGCAGGTTTACTGCTGCTCTTCACTGGCTACCTGGTGTGCGCTTCCTCTTTATATCCTTATTACTTTATTGTAGTGTTCTACCTACATATTGCAGCCTGTACCAAGAAGAGAACCTCCACTAATGTTACATTTAATACCATTTCTTCCACTTACAAAGAGAACTGTGACATACTGGCTGCTTGACTTGTAGAAGCTACGACCACAATATTATACCAGGCATCTTATCCTCATTACTCGCCATTGTCTTAAGATCAAAGTGGAACTCTTCTGAGGACAGGAATTGACAGAATGATTGTCATTTGTGTATTTCCTTTCACTTAGTCTTCTAGGAATCTGATACGTGATGCATTAAACCCATAAGGGTCATCCAGCTTGTAGATGCTTTGGCGCTATCATGTTGGAATATCATACAACTTTAAACATGTTTACTAAAAGAAGTAGCACTTGCATGTTAATGAAGTAGTATGTATCAATGACATGTACAAGGTCAAACGTGTTTAATAAAAGCATTATCACTAGACTAAGAGATGTTATTGCTAGAATGTCTTTGACAATGACAGTCATATAAAATACATACAAGTGTATGGACACAGATGGCCACACTACAAAACTGTATTTTAGTGTCGGGGGAACAGCTCAGACAGACCTTAAATCTTGAGTGTTCACACTTTCCATCCACCATATAAAGCGACTAGTTATATGATTAATGTAATCTATTAAATTACAGGTTAATGTTTTCCACAGATAAAAATATTTTCCAAGTGACTTGCAATCTCTCGTGATAATGTTTACGCTGTGCGAGGAGAGAAATGAAGTACACGAAGTAGCTTAAGTAAATAAAACTTACAGAAGAGGCTTTTATTGAGACTGTTTCTCTGTGTAGATCTTTATCAAATCATGGCTTGATGAAGCTCTAACAGCGAAACGTTGTCAGGTGAAGGATTTTAGATTTTTGTCGAAGCAGCTCGTTTATTGTGAACATCATATCATCACTTAGTTTATTATACTGTACTATCTCTATATTCCTCACTAAGTGGACAAATTAGCACATTGGTATTCATCAAGAAAACGACCACAGAGCTGGCCACAGTACTTGTTGCCAAGCCTAAACCTAGCTAATTAACATCAGTGTCAGTCAGTCTGTTCGCATTGCAAGTTGCTCCATAAACGCACTCATCTACGTTCATGTTGGTGAGAAATCTACTCAGACTTCGAAATGTATTTATATAACATTTTTCATTATTTACTTCTCTCATAATCTTATTCATAATGCTAAACACACGCACACCAAAGTTAGTCTTTATTTTTTTCAGGGTAATTTTTTTTTGCTAACTTGTCAACTTTATCATGAAGAGGTAATCCGGTGTGTGATGGAAATCATAACAATTGTGCATTAAATTCCTTTTCCGGGATTTTTGAGTACCTATATCTGGCTTCTCCAGTAAGCATGTTAGTCATTATGCGAATCAAGAGTCTTCACTGATGACAGAATCAGTAATATTCATAGCCATGCTTAGTGTCATAAGTTAACTTTAGCGCCATTAGTATGACAAACTATTATTTTTTTCACTGAAGACGGCCAGTTAATTCTTATGCCTAACTCAACATAGTTGCTATCGTTCTTATCTAAGGAGGTGGGAACTAGAGCAGATGTAGCCCTGCCACTAGGCTCATGCTGAGATCCGTCACTGTATATAATTTTGTGATAAATTATTACCGACAGTTAATTTCTTCTTGAGCAGTTACCTTTGCAAGTGGTTTAAGGAAGGGATTACTCGTGATGAGCTTCTTGGGGAAGGGTCTTACGGATATGTGAAGTTAAATAAACAACTTCCATGGAGGGGTGAAATAGTCTTCCTGTCTACAGTGATGGTTTCAGCAGACTATAAATAACACTTAATATAATTGCATGTTTTCATAACCCATTTAGATTTGTGTAAATTTACTTCTGGACATATTGTAAGATTTGTAGTGACAGTATTTGGTTCATTTCTTAACTTCTAATACCAAATAGTGTTAATCCCAATAATCCTATCACTGGTACTTGGAACACCAAGCTCCGTCCTCGCATTAAGAACGTTGGTAGATTTAGGACATCCAAGAAGAATTCTGTGGGCTTCATTTTGCATTAGCTTCAAGGGCCGGAGAGAATATTGACCATGTAAGGTTGATTTGCAACGTGTTTTTTGTTTGGTGTCGGCAATGCACCATTTGAATTAACAGTTTCAAGTGCTATTAGATAAAGCAAAATCTTCTTGTGAACATTTTGAGAATGACTTTGAGAATTTGGATCCCCAGAACTTCTTAACAGGTACATCTGATAGTTAATTGCAAAATGCTCTGTAAATTGTGTTGAACGGGAAATTGTGAAATTAACGTCATTACATCAGTTCCAAACTTAGATTTGACTGAATTTCATCTTCCAAAACTGTAATTTCCTCCCAACTCTGTGGCGGTTTCGTTACAGCTCCTGGATAGCAGGTGACTGTAGTGTAAACCATGGGTATAATTCAACCCACTTTCTTCTAGATGTAGTCTGTCTTTTAGTCTGAACTTTGTTTTTCACGAATTGCCATTCGTGTGGTTTTTGTATACTTCTAACATTGTTTGATGTATAATTGCCCAAAATGCTGTGCAAAGCATGGGCTTTTAAATTATTGTATTATTTTACAATTTGAAATAAAAAGAATATTATATACTTTTGATAAGTTGCTATAGTTTTTATACTCCTAGAGCCCGGCCTTGGGCCAGGCTCATTCGGTGCTTGCCTGGTCAACAGGCTGTTGCTATTGGTAATATACCTATTTATTATTATTTCTACTACGAACAAAAAGCGTGGCGTATGTCTGGCAGCTAGTAGCAAGTAGAACCAGGTGTGTTATCGGTACCAATATACCGACATTAATGTTTGAATGTTTAGGCTAAATCTCGCCCGGCGGGATCATGAATCTTCATAAAGTTCCCAGCGGCGGGCGAAACAAGAATAGACTGCAAACGTGTCCTTTAACTAAAGTGATTCCAGGCTTGGTCTGGGACCGGGCGGCGGAAGCGTAAGCCTTCAGGTATCATGGAGCGTGCGTTGTGTCCCCGAACGATGAACACAGTTTGTAGACGTGTTGACATGACGAGGCTATATGACGTTGCAAAGCAAAATACTGGATTCGGAACTCTTTACTAATAGTGGTTGTTCTCACAAATTATTATATATAATTGTTTTGATGACTATACTGTAAATAATTATATACAATTATAAATTGTAGATAATTGTAGGCATTATAGGTCGTTACCATTACTATATAAATGGAAAATACTGGAGGGCCAGGTGCCTGGAGCGAGAGAGACGGGAGGGAAGTGTAGAATTAACCCAGTGAAAGCAGCGGTGTCATAGGTACAATTTATTAGAAAGTGACAACACCTGTGGTCTACGACTACACAAAATTCTACAACATGTATAGAAAATACGGCCGGAACTGAGGTAGAAGTCTCAAAGTTCAGATAAGTCAGATTGTTTTGACTTCTTGGACGTGAAGGCAGCAATAGCTTGATTGATCTGGTGGGCATCGGATTTTGGTGGCCCTCAAGCCGGATTGTCCGAGTTGAATAACAGTGATATTCAGCGTCAGTTTCTTAACGCTTCTAGTGTTTTTAAATCCTATTTACCTTAGTTGAAATTAATCGAAATTAAGTAACAAAAGCCTATAGAAATGCATATTTTACTACACGTAAACAAATGACAAAAATTACAAAGGTGGCAGAGGTGAACGAGAAAAAAATGGCAACGTTGAAATTTGTTTTCACTATTGGTAAAGTGAGGTGAGCAAGAAGTGAAGTGAGCAAGGAGTCGCTGGATACAGTCCTGGAGGAAATGTAACTTATATTGATTGTCATCTTTGTACATCTGAGTCTGATTTGTGCCGTGTGGTGACCCGGCACACTGGGATAGGAATAACTAGAATTGTACAGTAGTATTTTCTAACGCGTGACGCAACCTGTCGTCTGAGAACTACAGGCGTATTTGTACGTATTGCATTTACTTTATTTCTTAACAAACTAAGTCTACAAATATGTAATAGGGTATTGATTATTATTGACAGTTTTTATTGGCGAGGTGTCTAGGTATTCAGCTAAGTTTTAATTTGTGTAGACCTGGTTGTTAGACAAATTATTAGGCTGTCTATGCAAATCGCACGCAATTCCTTTTTTTTCCAACTTTCTTCATAGTTTCTTCCATTGCTATCATATTTTTTTTATCTGTTGCTTGTTGCTCCTCGTATCAAATTTTTCTTACTGGGAGCCATGTTCTTCCTCACTTATTTTTCCTTCTGTTTCCCTGCTGTATTTCCTTGTTTACTAGTATATTTCCACCTTTTATCTACATTTTCCATGCTGCCTTAAACTATCGCATTCTTTGTGCTTCTTTCGGAGTTGTTCATTTCCTTGCTTCCTTCCGTGTCTGCAGTTTCCTTATAGGTGTTGAACGCTGTTCTTCTTGCCGGTTCCTCTTAATATTTCCGTGCCGCCTTGTTCGTGCTTCCTTGTTCTGCCGTGCCTTCAAGCTCCCGCGTGGCTCTCCTGTTCTTTGGTAACCCGCGCGTGGTTAGTCTCTTGATCCTGGGCCGTCTGTGATGTAGTGTGCGCGCAGCATCCCCTCTGACGTTATTGTCTCTTGTGAGGGGCAGGGAGGAGAGGCAAGAGCAGCATCCCCTCTGACGTTATTGTCTCTTGTGAGGGGCAGGGAGGAGAGGCAAGAGCAGCATCTCCTCTGACGTTATTGTCTCTTGTGAGGGGCAGGGAGGAGAGGCAAGAGCAGCATCCCCTCTGACGTAGTCTCTTGTGAGGGGCAGGGAGGAGAGGCAAGAGCAGCATCCCCTCTGACGTTGTCTCTTGTGAGGGGCAGGGAGGAGAGGCAAGAGCAGCATCCCCTCTGACGTTATTGTCTCTTGTGAGGGGCAGGGAGGAGAGGCAAGAGCAGCATCCCCTCTGACGTTATTGTCTCTTGTAAGGGGCAGGGAGGAGAGGCAAGAGCAGCATCCCCTCTGACGTTATTGTCTTTTGTGAGGGGCAGGGAGGAGAGGCAAGAGCAGCATCCCCTCTGACGTTATTGTCTCTTGTGAGGGGCAGGGAGGAGAGGCAAGAGCAGCATCCCCTCTGACGTTATTGTCTCTTGTGAGGGGCAGGGAGGAGAGGCAAGAGCAGCATCCCCTCTGACGTTATTGTCTCTTGTGAGGGCAGGGAGGAGAGGCAAGAGCAGCATCCCCTCTGACGTTATTGTCTTGTGAGGGGCAGGGAGGAGAGGCAAGAGCAGCATCCCCTCTGACGTTATTGTCTCTTGTGAGGGGCAGGGAGGAGAGGCAAGAGCAGCATCCCCTCTGACGTTATTGTCTTGTGAGGGGCAGGGAGGAGAGGCAAGAGCAGCATCCCCTCTGACGTTATTGTCTCTTGTGAGGGGCAGGGAGGAGAGGCAAGAGCAGCATCCCCTCTGACGTTATTGTCTCTTGTGAGGGGCAGGGAGGAGAGGCAAGAGCAGCATCCCCTCTGACGTTATTGTCTCTTGTGAGGGCAGGGAGGAGAGGCAAGAGCAGCATCCCTCTGACGTTATTGTCTCTTGTGAGGGGCAGGGAGGAGAGGCAAGAGCAGCATCCCCTCTGACGTTATTGTCTTTGTGAGGGGCAGGGAGGAGAGGCAAGAGCAGCATCCCTCTGACGTTATTGTCTCTTGTGAGGGGCAGGGAGGAGAGGCAAGAGCAGCATCCCTCTGACGTTATTGTCTCTTGTGAGGGGCAGGGAGGAGAGGCAAGAGCAGCATCCCTCTGACGTTATTGTCTCTTGTGAGGGGCAGGGAGGAGAGGCAAGAGCAGCATCCCTCTGACGTTATTGTCTCTTGTGAGGGGCAGGGAGGAGAGGCAAGAGCAGCATCCCTCTGACGTTATTGTCTCTTGTGAGGGGCAGGGAGGAGAGGCAAGAGCAGCATCCCTCTGACGTTATTGTCTCTTGTGAGGGGCAGGGGAGAGGCAAGAGCAGCATCCCTCTGACGTTGTCTCTTGTGAGGGGCAGGGAGGAGAGGCAAGAGCAGCATCCCCTCTGACGTTATTGTCTCTTGTGAGGGGCAGGGAGGAGAGGCAAGAGCAGCATCCCCTCTGACGTTATTGTCTCTTGTGAGGGGCAGGGAGGAGAGGCAAGAGCAGCATCCCCTCTGACGTTATTGTCTCTTGTGAGGGGCAGGGAGGAGAGGCAAGAGCAGCATCCCCTCTGACGTTATTGTCTCTTGTGAGGGGGAGGGAGGAGAGGCAAGAGAAAGGAAATGCTGTAAGTGTTGGAGGAGTGGGGGAGAGGAGAATGGAAGTGTTGGAGGAGTGGAGAAGAGGAGAATAAGTTATTTAAGTGCCGGTTGAGGTAATTGGTGGGGCTGGTGCTAGTAAAATGTCTACATGAAGTTAGTTTCATATATGGGGTTGTATATCCAGTTGATACATACATACACTTCTCGTGAGTATTGAAGTTGGGCCACAAGTTGGCAAACTTCACGAGGTTTAGCAAATTACTTTACACTGTGTACATTTATCTTGAGGCCTTGGAGTTTCATGTGTTTGTTTAACTTCATGTTTTAAATTGTATTAAATGGTTTGCCATCTGACTTCATACATGTTCTTGTGAATTTCAAGTACAGTACATATATTGATTAGCTAAGATTCCCCACCCCCACGGAGGCAAGCTGACCTAAAAAGAAAAACGATAGTAGTTATCTTTATATGTAGCAATATTAGCTAAGCTGTCCTCAGCAATATATATAAAGGAATAGTTTCGATGACAAATCTAGATAGTTTCATATCGTCTTGAATACACACGCCCTCAAGAGGTGCACTATTTTCAACTGCCTGCATGAAGCATCACGTAGCTTCGTGTATTTGAGTTTAATCAGAAGAGAGTATCTCTTGACGTTGCTGTTGCATTTATGGCAGCAAGTGTTTACTTACCGCTGAGTGTTCATCAGGTAACTTGCCTTTACTGGACGTTAAGATGCAGGTGGCAGCGAGGCACAACTTTTACCCCTGTGCTTATGCATGTGACTGTCACAAGTTTCCAGTGTTATTCTGCCAGGCCTGAGGCCATGCTTTTATTAGTTACTGCCTGATTAACTTGGCTGTTGCTGAATGAAATTGCATATTGCCTATAAATATGAAGACATACACTTTCTTACAACAAAAACTTATTGCGACATTTCGCACTGTTCAGAGCGAAACTGTCCCAATAAAAACTTGTTCAACTTTGTCTTCATACCTGGTTACTGATGACTGCATATCCGCTTATGATGGCCAGCTCTGCGCAACGCTTCAAAAGGAACCATTAAATTGACCATATTTACACCATCTGCTGACCCTACGACCAGGAGAGTGCTGCAGGCGGACACGCTCACATATCCGCATTCCTCCCAATTTATAAAATCTTAACGAATTTTAAGTAATTCACCAAAAGGGTTTTTCACTTAATGATTTATTACTTTGGTTAACTACTACCTGTGGCTTTTTTTTTTTTTTTTTTAGGGATTTCTCTCACCTTCCCAGGCCGATCGGAGGCCAGGCTTCCCTATTGGTTTCCTGGCCCACCAGGCTGTTGGTGTTAGCGGCTCGCAGGCAAATATTGTGGTCACAACAAGGCTGAACAAGCTCACGTAGGTGGTGGTTTGATATTACTGTTCCAAAGTAATAAATGTTTAATGGCGAAATTATTACAACGTGGTTAATGAAAAACTGGTTACACACCGTGTTGGGCTACGTATACCTAGCGTTCTTTAAACGTTAATTGTAAACTGTGTCGGACATGTAAGAGGACCTAACTTGGGTTGGACAATTGGTGTTTGTGCATCCAGGTATATGTGAGAAGGGGATGTTTTATAGAGGCCCAGTTGTTTACTTCCTAGTAGTAAAGAGCATCCTTATCACGGGCGGGGATAGAACCCGCGATCAGTCATAAAACTCCAGACCTACTCTGATCGTGGGTTCTATCGCCGTTCGTGTTATGGTTTGTTTGCAATCGTGTCATTACGATTTCGTGAGTTAAAGTGCATCCTTGTTGTATGAAGCTTGGTTGAACCTGGTGGTGGTAATGTGAGAAGTTGGTGAATGTTTTTAGACACCGATATTGATAGTGTGGGAGTAGAGCAAAGAGGAAGTATTTTTTTTTCTTGAAGTATAATAAGCGTCGGCGGATGTGACCTGTTAGTGTAGCACGACAATGGTGACAGTTGGTGTTGCACTGTCACTTAATATGACACGCCTCTCAATGGCATTTCTGGCCTCGATTCTCGCTGGAAAGGTGCCTTGTGTACGTGAGGGTTCACTGTTGCTCTCGTAACATTTGCAGCATGTGTTGCCCCTGCAAATGTGCCTTGTGTACGTGGGGTACACTGCTGCTCACGTAATATTGCAGTTTGTGGTGTCGCGAAAATGAGTTACCTTGTATAGGTGGAGTACACCGCTTGCTGTTCATGTGGCTTTGCCAATTCTTTACAATTTATGCACACTAAACATAGTCTCTTATCACGTAGTGAACTACAGCTGTTTGTTTAGTCTTTGTTGAAGATGGTGAGTTTCAGTACATTGGTTAATGATTATGATTTTCTTCTAGCACATAGTAGACTCTTGTCTCACATTAACTTCATGAATCGCATACATAGATACATATTTGCTAAGTGGTGTACCTTAGGTTAGTTATACAGGGTTCGGCAAGACATGGATGTTTGACCCCCCTTAAAAAGGACTCTTCACTTTCAGAAGTGTCGATTGAGGATCGCGAGGAAACATGGCACCTATAGCCACCTGTTGACGGGTTCTCCTCTATAGTTTGTGTCGTGCATTTGACTGTGGAACATATTTACTGTTTTGTCACGACTTAGAACTATTCGCTTACGTCGTGGTTTTTATAATTATCGGTCACGTAAGATACTTATCACATCGGCTAGATCATTTACGTGTATTGGAAACAGCAAGGTCCCAGTAAGGCAATTTTGTGCTCCACTCGTTACACTAGTTCATTCACTTCCAGTATTAATATTTCCTCTCATTCAGGTACTTAAGCTTACCTTTTACAACTATTTTCTAGTTGATTGATTAGTGTGTGTTTAGGTCAAGTATTTAAGCGTTTTATTACAGCCTAGGAAAATGCAAACTGCTGAGTGGGCTACGTGGCACCACCGCCCAGGCACTGCCTCTCACCTCCACCCGTGTTTGGTACACTCTACCCTTGCCATGACAACAACGCCCACACTGTTCCCATATCCTAGTAAGTTTATTCAGGTATACACAAATACAGTTACATAGATTATCATACATAGCAGCATATGTTTTTTTCTATCTAGTAGTTGCACACTGCCTATCGATCAAGGTGAAGTAATATTTCCACTGTGATTGTTCAACTTTTGCTTGTAGGACTCTGTGTATGACTAGAGTATTTGTGTGGGCTCTTGTACATTGGAGTAGGGGAGGGGGGATGGAAATGCATTTAGTTTGAAGCTAACTAAATAAGTGTTTGTCATTCAGAGCAGTGTGGTAGATGCTTGAGCCTCCGTCTAGTAAGCATGAGACTTTCTAACTGTGCTTGTCTAAATTACGAATGTGTGCCTGTGTGTCGTTATCAATGTAGTGGGGGTGGTGTGACTATTGGCATAGCGGTGACGTGTACACCTGTGTGTATACCAGTGTGGTGGTGATGTAATGTGCACGTGTTCCTATTTGTGCCACTGCGTGAAGGTGTTTGTAATCGTTGCAGATGGAGGGGATTTTAATGTTTGTAGATGATTTGTTGAGCGGCCTCGGTAGGCCAAGTTAAGGAAGAAGTAATTGATAATGAATGGACGGTATAGGCAGCTTGTATATAAAGAGGAAACTAGACAAGTATCTTCACCAGGTGGCAGAGCAACCAGGCTGTGATGGATATATGGGGCAGCGGATTCAATATATACATTATTTCACCGTGTGTTTCTTAGTTTTTAGTCCTGTAGTATTTTCTTACAAATTTAGGAGGCCTGGTCTAAGACCGGGCTGTAGATAAATGGTTCAGAGAAGCGACAAGTTGAATTAGACACGTGTGCAACACTTGGGTATCTTTATTGTGGAAACGTTTTGCCATCCAGTGGTGGGCGAAAAGTTTCCACAATGAAGATACTCAGTGTTGCTCAAGCGTCTAATTCATTATATATAGAGAGCTGTTTACGAAAATAACAAACAAGAGAAATCATGATAGTCGTGCAGACTATTACTGTCAGCTGAAAGTTAACGTTAGGTCGGACTCTGTAAAACATACTCAGTACCTGCCATAGGTAAACCATAACTTTTTTTTTCCGAGTAGAATATTTGTGGACAATGCGGGTGAGTATATGGTATACGAGTTGTTAAACTCTATTTGTACACAGTTGGGTCTGTAGGAGGAGGAATAGGGGGGGGGGATTCTTATGTTCTGGCGGTTTGGCTTATTTCTGGCTTCCAGGGTCTGATCATATCTACTGCTGAAACTGTGTATAGCAGTTGATTCCATCATCTGCAGGTGTTAGCGAGTAACTCATGAAGTGTGTAGCGAGAATTCAAATGGTGTACAGTACTATCAGAATTGAAGGAAAGACGATAAGCTTTTATTGGAATAACTTTTCGTTTTGTGTAGAGCTTTATGAAGCTCTTGACTTGATAAAGCTCTGTGCAGCGAAACGTTGTCCCAAGAAATACATGTAGTATAACTTCTGTTTTTAACATGTATAGATTGTGGAGTATATCTACTAGCACCCAACACCACATCCCCGCGCGGCACTCGCCTAGGTGTGTGGAGACTACCTTGGTGACCCCACTAACGGTGGCACTAGTTGCTCCATCACTCCCAGAAGTTGGCCAACTCGGCTGCCAGGGCTGATCCTCTGGCCTATTTGAGATTTACGCCAGTGACGCACTGCGCCACTGTGTGGGATTTTCAATGTGTGGTCGTGAAACGCGGTAAGTTTTGCTTGTTATTCGCGTGGCGCTCATGTGCTTGATCTGCCATGCGTGTTGCCTCGGTGCGTCACTTTGCGTGTTTGTACTTAAGTGTCACTGACCTTGTTGACATGTTGGACTTTAGTCATCGTCACTTGAGTGTTGTCTGTCATGTAGGGTCATCTGGCACTGTGGATAGGTCTTTTTCCTCCTCCAACCCTTTGATGAGGGTGAAGGGCTCTTTTTCCAAGGAATTGGAGCTATCCTGTTGGGTCAAACTTGTTAACCTCAAGTTCCCGGGTGCTGCATAACCCCTACTGGCTCAACGCTTGTGTTTCAAGGTCGATTTTTCTCGCGAATTTGAAAAAAAAAATCCGGTTTGTATGTGTTAAGATGCCTTCCTTATGCACAGAGTGTTTAATGATGATTTCTGCACGTTGTAGAGATGAAACGTAACCTGGTGCGTTAGAGAGGATCTCGTGCAGGTCATCCTCAGTGAAGCTTCATACGTAATAGTACCAACGCTCTAGGAGACTGCAATGTCCAGCGTTGCTAGGTGTCGCCCACCTATTTTTCTCGTTTTTGTCAGCAATACGTAAGTATAGGTTACTTTGTTACCTTAACTCAGAATAACATTTCTGTCGAGGCTTAGAGAAATCAAGGAAGTGTAATGAGTATTACAACGTCATTACTATTTTGAAGACAGGCTGCCTCGTGTATAGTTTAGCGTAAGCACTGTAGTGTGATATTTGGTGTCTTGCAGAGTGAAAGCTCTTGGTCGGGGAGAATGTTCACGCTTCTACAAGGAGAGTTCACTCACCCCTACACTCTCCTCGCTCTGCACCGTCTCCTTCATTCTTTTGTGTGTAATTTTATATTTGTATCGTACCGTCTTGCCGTAACTTGTGATGCTGTGTCAATTGTGCCCAGATAACCTCTCCTACCAAGGAAAAACTTGTTTACCACATGGATTAATATATAGTTTGCATGCATATATATAACTTATATATGCAATACTGATGTTCAAATATTTTCTAATGTGACAAAAAACGGAAAGCTACCTAGATAAGTTAAATTCCATACACGTCAAATCCAACTTAATGTCTCGATGTCAACGTTATTGTAGTTAATTTGTGGGGGGGGGATTTGTAGACGTAATCTTGATCATAAGATGACCATCTCAGTGGCTCATTAAGAGCATCTTGACTGTTTAGATGGTTTCCTAGGTGTGTCCTTTATTCAAGGTCACAGATTGTGAGGTTGAAGATTTCAGGAACATCAAGTACCTGGCAGGAGTGACATATTCACTACCACCAATTTCTGACCAATGTATATTATTATTATTATTATTGTAATAATTTCCAACAAGTGCCAAACCAATAGGAGTCGTACAGCGCCTGGGGAATGAGGAGTAATCTGATCTGATCCGAGGAAGGATGGAGTCATGCACCTTCACCAGTCACCCTTGAAGGGTGGTTGGTGTTTTATTCCATGACGCACTAAATCCGTGCGGATCAGCACAGGGAGTGATAAAAGTATCATCCATCCAGTAATTGCGGTTCGGTCTTCAACCATTCAGGATACCTGAAGGATGTATTCGGGGGTCAGCGGTCCCAGACCAGGCCTCTCGATGGATCAAGGTCTAATCAATCAGGCTATCACTGCTGGCCACACGTAGTCCATCGTACGTATAATCGGTGTGTAGCGTGGAGGAAGATGGCTGGGACAATCCCACTTGTCTGTAATTGCCGAGATGAATGGTGTGGTAGCTGGCGAGTTAGGAACAATGCAGGATAACGTAAACGCACGTTGACTAGACCGTGGTTTATTGGAAATGGGTTCTTCCATGGAGACGCGAGTCAAGGGCCAAGGAAAAGCAGGTGTTGTCTTCAGGGTAGTCGCCGTCAGAGTGAGGCCACGTGAGCCCACCTCGGCGCCAGCCCCCTGGTGGTTGCTATGGGAAACAGGCTTAAGGAAGGCATCTCCTCTGGCGATGATTATGAGAAGCATATACGGGGTAGGTATTCCGTAAGAAAAGCACCACAGCTCGGCTGATCAGGAATTGATTTGAAGAACTTCGTTAGTAATATAGAATCAGGAGGCAGCAAGCTTTTAAGAAATTAGATTACACAAACCTGTAAAGACATAAATTTAACCATAAAATTATAAAAGGCAGCGCGGTGGGTGAGCAACGCCAGGAAACGTTCATATCTGAAAGTGTGTTGACCTTCAGTGGAGGTGCCTCGATTCCTGTGAAGGACTCTTAATCCAAGGAAATGGAGCTGCCTTTCCATTTCTTGAATAGGATTGCATCCTATTCCTCCATGAATGTAATGTACGAATATCACTCGTGGAACAAGAATAGGTTATCAACGCTAAGGGGATGTGATTGAATAGTAGCAAGGAAAGGCTGGGTAGTGTAATAACGGGGACTACTCAACCAGTCCTCCAAATACACTGTTTTTTTCTACTTGGGAATTAATCAACTTCTGCAGGATGTAAGTAGAAACTATAACTTTAGTTATTTTAATATACCTTTAATTACCTTACATTGACGTGCATTAACTACTAGTAAACATTACGTAAGCGCGGGAGATGGGGGGCGGATAATATCTGGCATGTGCTTTAATATTTAAGGTAATAGTAATATGACAGCTGTTACAGATGTATCATTATTATTGACAGTATTATTAGTGGTGGTCGCATTACGGCTGTAGTATTGTTGTTGTATTGTTAATTTTATTATTATTAATATAATTTATTTTCATATGGAAGGCTTATGCCGCGCCTGGGGAATGGGACGTAATTGGGTTAGATCCAAGGAAGTGGAGAGTAGCTCCAATTTCTTTGAGCAAAAGCACCATTCAGCAACTAGTGTTAAGAGAAAGGTGATTGTGGAAGAGTGTAGAGGAGCCTTGGGGTGGCACGGTAAGCTTGGTTCTGGCGAGGTGCCCACATCAATAGTATCAGCAGGGTTTCAGCATTCAGAGGTTGGCGTGGTACGACCTACTCCACTGAAGCCATCTGATTTTTCTCTGCGCGCTCTGGCTATAAGCCCTTTTTTTTTTTAGTATTTGTACCGTGTTATTGGTGTTTGTAGTTTCTTGTTAATTTTCTGCATTTTTCATGTGTTGTATATATTGCCAACAACACTGAATGATTTACACGGTTAAAGAACTTAGCAAATTAATAAACTAGCTGCTTACCTATCTACATTCTACTTTCAGTGTGCTAACTCTGAGAGTTATAATAACTTCAGATACGGCACGTAAATGCCACGCATAAACCATTAACTGAATAAATATTTTAATAAATTTCTCGTATCTGCACGTAGTTCCTGGAATTCTCAGACCAGGCCTCAGACCAGGTTTCAGACCAGGTTTCAGACCAGGCCTCAGACCAGGCCTCAGACCAGGACTCAGACCGGGTCATCAAAGGTATATCAGAGGGCTGCTGGTACGTAGTTTATATTCCATTTTTACATTGGCAATTTGCATTTTGAATGGGAAAATTGGTACATAAGAGGCCATGGTAGCAGTAAAGGTATACAATACCAACAAGATAATGAATAAGACGCATGCACCAGCCAGGTGTTGCACATGTCTTATTCATCACAGCAGCCATATGGTAAAGTCATACATCATAATAGGTGATCAACGTTCTAGCTTATAGAATTTTTATGAGCTACTTTAACCTGTACTGTAGCACTCCTCTTTAGACATTGTTCCTGAGTTTGAGCTACTTTGTGTATTGACTTCAAACATAAAATACTTGCATGTAATTATATAAACTTGATCAACCTCTTAAAGTTATGCAGCGTAACTCCTCCCTCCACTCCTTCCCATGATGACCTTAAAGTCATTTGTCAATTTCGTTACGGGAGGAAGAGGTGGAAGCGTCGTCGTCACCGCCGCCGCTACCACCACCCCAGGAGGACGATGATGAGGAGGAGCGTCCCAGGAGTGTTGGCATGATTACGAAACACTGAGGGCTGAGTAAATGTTTGGCTAAGATTTTCGCTATTTTAAAGAGGCCTTGAACAGACCATAAAGATAGGTAAGATTGCCACAGGTTCTCTCTGCTGATATAGCACCAGCACACTGGAGAGAGAACCCCCCGGGTACCTCTCGCCATGGTAGATGTTTCCAGGTGCTGGCTAGGATGTCTGTATATTTGTGTTTGTCTTGGAATCTATCAAAAATTCCTCGTATAGTGATGGATAATACACATTGTAGTTAATAATTCTTTAGTAAAAAATCCTCATAGGGATGGATAATACGCGTTGTGGTTAATCGTTCTTATGCAATCAATTATGTCCAGTTAACTTCTTAATACAGTGGTACCTCTACTTACCAGCAGCTCCCAACTCGAACAATTTTAGTGTATTTGTAGGTGCTTTGTAATGTACTTTGTAGGTGCTTTTGTAAGTGTATTTTGTAGGTGCTTTTGTAAGTGTATTTTTGTAGGTGCTTTTGTAAGTGTATTTTTGTAGGTGCTTTTGTAAGTGTATTTTTGTAGGTGCTTTTGTAAGTGTATTTTTGTAGGTGCTTTTGTAAGTGTATTTTTGTAGGTGCTTTTGTAAGTGTATTTTTGTAGGTGCTTTTGTAAGTGTTTTTTTGGGGGTCTGAAATGGATTAATCTAATTTTCATTATTTCTTATGAGAAAAATTCCTTCGGTATTGGCATTTGAATAGCCGTCTGGAAGGAATTAAGCTCTTAACTCGAGGTACCACAGTACTTACATACGCCAGGTGACTGTATATGTCGACCTTCATAAGGTTTGTATGTGCTGGTGCAAATGCCAAGTTAAATTAGCAAATTCGCCTAGACTACTCTAGGAACCTTTGCCTTTGATACACCTGTGAAGGGTTTCCAGATTTTTTTTTTCCTACTCCCGCAGTCAGGCCCTGGGCAAGGCTTATTTAATGCTTGCCTGGTCAACTAGTATTTGCTAGCGGCCCACTGGCCCACATATCCTGATTGATCTTAAGTGTTTTTAATATCGATTAGTCTGGGCCCCACGGATTTTGATAGTGTTATCTTATTGTGCTCACGGCGCTTGTTCTTTTCACATCGTTTCTTTTGCTCCCATGTCTGTCTCTAGTATGTTATCTCAGTGCGCAGACTTGGTACGAAGTACTTAAGTAAACTTGAAGAATTTGTCGAAATTTCGTTAAAGGAATACGTATATAGATTAATTACCCCTAAAAATGTATAGGTTTTAGCCTATGCATGTTAATGTGTGATTTTATTTATCCTTCTGTTTAAAGAACTGAATGACCTCGTAGGTTAAAGTACTTTTTAAATAAGATTTCCTTCGTTGCTCTGTAAATCTACTCTCTTCAATTGTTTTCAGTATTAAGGATTTATCAGCAATTTTGTGTAGTAGGTAACACGTTAGTTAAAGAACTACAGATACTAAATTTATCTTGAGTTGGGCGCCATGAGTACATAGCACTTGATCCCGTGTCACATAACAGCTGTGAATATATTACAATATAAAGTGTGCTCACACTGGCATGTCTAGTGAACCGGACTGACCCCTGCAGTGTGTGCCCCCCTTGCAGTGTGTGTCCCCCTGCAGTGTGTGTCCCCCTGCAGTGTGTGTCCCCCTGCAGTGTGTGCCCCCCCCTGCAGTGTGTGCCCCCCTGCAGTGTGTGCCCCCCTGCAGTGTGTGCCCCCTGCAGTGTCCCCCATGCTGTGTGTCCCTATGCTGTGTCCCCATGCAGTGTGTGCATCCCCTGCAGTGTGCCCCCTGCAGTGTGTGCCCCCCCTGCAGTGTGTGCCCCCCCTGCAGTGTGTGCCCCCCCTGCAGTGTGTGCCCCCTGCAGTGTGTCCCCCATCAGTGTGTCCCCATGCAGTGTGTGTCCCCATGCAGTGTGTCCCCATGCAGTGTGTGTCCCCATGCAGTGTGTGTCCCCATGCAGTGTGTGTCCCCATGCAGTGTGTGTCCCCATGCAGTGTGTGTCCCCATGCAGTGTGTGTCCCCATGCAGTGTGTGTCCCCATGCAGTGTGTCCCCATGCAGTGTGTCCCCTGCAGTGTGCCCCCATGCAGTGTGTGCCCCCATGCAGTGTGTGCCCCCCTGCAGTGTGTGCCCCCCTGCAGTGTGTGCCCCCCTGCAGTGTGTGCCCCCCTGCAGTGTGTGCCCCCCTGCAGTGTGTGCCCCCTGCAGTGTGGCCCCCTGCAGTGTGTCCCCATGCAGTGTGTGCCCCTGCAGTGTGTCCCCCCATGCATGTGTCCCCTGCAGTGTGCGCCCTCCTTGCAGTGTGTGCCCCCCTGCAGTGTGCGCCCCCCTGCAGTGTGCGCCCCTTGCAATATGTGCCCCCTGCAGTGTGTGCCCCCTGCCGTGTGTGCCCCCCTGCCGTGTGCCCCCTGCCGTGTGCCCCCGCTGCCGTGTGTGCCCCCTGCAGTGTGTGCCCCCTGCAGTGCGCCCCCCTGCAGTGTGCACCCCTGCCGTGTGTGCCCTCTGCAGTGTGTGCCCCTCTGCCGTGTGTGCCCCCGGCCGTGTGTGCCCCCCGGCCGTGTGTGCCCCCTGCGTGTGTGCCCCCTGCAGTGTGTGCCCCCCCCCCATCCGTATATACAGCTTTACACCGGCACATCGTAGACGGCGGCAGGAAAGAGGGAAGCAAGTGGGTCAGGCGGCTCCAACATCAATTTTAAAGACGGGCTCCTACATTCCCGGCGCCCTCATTGTCCTCCAACACCCCTTGACCCCTTCCCCTACCCCCACCTTCCATTTCTCTCTACCTTTAAGCCGCTACTTCACTCTTCCCCATACCCTTAGGTTATTACCGGTTGTGCGATATCTTAAGAATGCCTCTGATCATCTTCAGACTGTTGTTTTTTTAATTAAAGATGTGTTTGGATCTTTATTAATCTTCGTAACTGTCATTTTATCAATTAAAATTTTATTGGAATTTTTTATCCATCCAACTCTCGTTATTGAAAACTTGAGGAAATAAAAGCTAGAGCGGAGTATAAAACAAAAAGTCTGACCACACAGTAGAGCTAAAAACTATAAAGTGAAGGACTGATGAATGATATTAGAGTATCTTACCGTCATGGAAACTGATAGGATGCATAATAAGACCCTTTAAAACAAGTGAGGGTAAGCCACTGATGATCCACTTTAAGTCGCTTGTTATCTCCAGATTGGAATACTGCTGTACACTAACAGCCCTATTCAAAGCAGGCGAAATTGCAGATCTGGAGAATGTACAGAGAACCTTCACTCTTGGAACGCAGACGGGAAAGTTGCATCATAATTTACACCTGAAAAATCGTAAGAGGAACTTCTGCCAAATCTTCATACAAAAATCACTCCCTACAAAAGCAGGGACTCGGCAGACGCTGCAACATACCCAGTGAAAAGCAGAGGTGCATTGAGTATACGAGGAGAAAGAAAACACTAGGTGTCAAGGGCCCAAGACTGTTCGGCAGCCTCCCATCATACATCAGGGGAATTACTAATAGACTCCTAGTTGTCTTTAAGAGGAAACTTGACAAATACCTAAAGTAAGTGTTTGACCAGCTGGGCTGTGGTTCATACGTTGGGTTGCTTGCGGCCAGCAGTAATAGCCTGGTACATCAGGCCCTGGTCCACCGGGAGGCTTTGGCATGGACCTGGCCGCGGGGGCGTTGATTCCTGGAACAATCTCCAGGTAGGTAAGTAAGTCCGAAGTATTTTAAAAATAAACTTCCTCTGAATTGTTTTGTAGTGTTTGAGTAGTTTCAGCTCCCGGGCCTCTTGTGGGGTGTTGATCTATAGCTCCTGTCTCTCTGGAAGAGTTGAATTAATGTTCGTATGTATGTTAAGGTAGTTGTACTGTGTCTTGGCTACATAGAGATACAGGAGCCTGGGATTGCAAAATCAGGTTCACTCAGTGAAGTGCCCAACCTCAGTTTCTTAACGCTTCCTACAAATTTGCAAATACTGTTTTCTTCAATATTACTTAATTTAGTTGGTTATACTAGGTTACAAAAAGTTAGGTCAAAAACCTACAAGACATGTTTAGCCACAACGGTATTTAAAAAAAAAATGAGTGTTGTAAGTCTGGCAACGGGGCAGCTGAGAATAACAAGGATTCATTTTGATCTGTACAATTATTACTTGTTACAATAGTTGTCTTCCACTTCCCCTCCACCTTTTCTTGCTCATTTGCTGCTTCTCCTTATACATCCTCTCTTAACTTTTACCCCAATCCTCCCTCCACTCGTGTGTGGCTGGCCATCTCGACTACCTGACATACAAGGGTTTTTGAAGTAGTCTCGGAAGACACCTCACCTTGATATCCCCTTCCTCTCCATCCCCCTCCCTCATCTCCTCCCAACAGAGGTGTTTAATTTCTGTTGGCCCCGCTCTCTTGATGAAGATACCTTAAATTTTTTATTTCTCCTCGCATGGGTTAGCCCAGCCCGAGAGATGGTAATTCCTAAGTAATAGTAACTCCAGTCATGTTGAACGACATGTTCATCGCTTTACTGAAGTCTCAGCTCAGGCTGACAGAACACAGTTGGAATCATTTACAGCCCACACAGCCAATTAAATATTTAAATAATTGGGAACGCATCAAAGTTATAAATATGTACTCACATATTTGTTGCAGTTTTATAACTAGTTTGAGCGCTCCTCTGGCAAGACAGTGATGGAATGAATGATGTTTTAAATTAAGTCCTTTCTAAAATTTTATCTTGTACATTTATAGATATATTTTTCTCATTTATGTTAATATAAAAATTAATGATTTTGTACCAAAAGAACCTTAGGAAACTTATATAACCTTATTATAACAAGCCCAATTTAATTTAGCCTAATCCAACTAAATATATTTTATACAAGTTTGCAATAATTTAATTTAATAAACAAACACAATGAAATAGTTTTTTTTCGTTATATTCAGAATGATTTTTACGAAATTATTGCATACACAAATTTTCGCTTGCCCTATTCGCCAAGAAGCTCGTTGCTATTTAAGCCAAAATTGCACGTTTTACTTATTCGGAACAATATAAATACATACGTAAAAAGTACTTGAGGGTCTAGTGCTAAATTTGTACACTGCCATAACATACTGGAGTGAAGAGATATAGGAGGAAGTGCAAAATATACCCAGTGAAAAATCAGGGGTGAAGTGGGCACAATACAAGAACATTGTATCAACATCCGTGACAACAGACTATTCAACATCTTGACAGAAGATATCACAAACACTGATATAAGTCTTCAAGAGGAAACTGGGCAAGTACTTCCACCAAGTGTCAGATCAGCCAGGCTGTGATGGATATGTAACCCAGCGGGCCGCCAGCCACAACAACCTGATTGACCAGGCTAGCCTGGCCCATGGCCGGGCTTCGAAAGTAGAAAAACTCAAAACTCATTAAAGGTATACACTCACTGGCCCACTGTATTAGGCACACTGTACACCTGCTCGCTAATCCACATATCTAATCAGCTTGCAGACGTATCATCAAAATGGGGAAGAAATGTGACTTTGACCATGGAATGATTGTTGGGGCCAGACTGGGTGTTTTGAGAATCTCAGAAACTGCTGATCTCTTGGATTTCCACACACAACAATCTGTAGAATTCATAGAGAAAATGTTAAAAACACTCAACCTCCTGTAAGTGGCAGTTTTGTGGTTGTAAATGACTTAGTAATGAGCAACGTCAGAGGAGAGTGGCCAGACTGGTTCAAGCTGACAGGGAGGCGACTAACTCGAATAACTACGCATTACAACAGTAGTTTTCAGAGCATCTCTGAATGCACAATATGTCAAACCTGGAAGTGAATGGACTGCACGAGCGGAAGACCACACCGGATTCCACTCCTGTTAGCTAAGAACAAGAAACTGAGGCTACAGTGAACTCGGGCTCACCAAAACTGGACAGTTGATTAGAAAAACGTCACCTGGTCTGACAAATCGTGATTTCTGTTGTGACATGCAGATGGTAGGGTCAGAATGTGGTGTAAACCTTTGGTATGTGGTGGCTCGGGACATTAAAGGCACGATTGTGCAGTCACCAAATCTGCGTGATGTTGTCATGTCAATATGGACTAGGATCCCTTAGCAATGTTTCCAGCACCTTGTTGAATTCATGCCACGAAAAATTCAGGCTGTTCTGGGGGCACAGGGGGCACCCAGCCCAGTACTTGAAGGGTGTACCTAATAAAGTGGCTACCGAGTGTTTGTGACCCATCCTTTGTTGAAATGTGACGGAAAAAACATAGCTTTTGTCCCTACTGTACTGTATTATAAAGAATAAGGTAGCATCACACTGCTAATGTATCCAATTTCGCAAAATAAAAAAAATCCCTCCCTCTTTCAGACACCATTCTTGCCACACCGTCACTATTAAGAGAGAACGGTGCTTACTAGAGAAAAGGAAATAGTATTTCACTACTATTGATAGATAACTGGACTGGGGTTAAAGAGGACATTTGCGCCACAAAAACTACGTACTACTTGCATACTCAGACTTCATTGATTGCAGTTAGTCTTGTGTACATATATTCATTTTACTTCCCGGGTTCGACCCGGTGTTTAGCCGACTCTCGTGTAACTAGAGAAGCATATGCAAAAGTTGTTAACCTAAGCATATTAGAAACATTAACATAGGCTAATGGCTGCACCTGATGAGACAGAGGACCCTAGAAGTGTTTATAGGTTTTGTGTGGAGGGTTGCATTTATTAAGCAGCACCGCTCATCTTGTGAGTGAACATAGCACCATAAAAAATAATACATTAATCCATATAGTTGACACTACCGTTAAAATAATGCATGTCGAATTGTATTAAATATGTTTATGTAAAGAATTGTCCATGTTAGTAGCAGTATGTATTCCTAATCTCTGCTAGATTAAAATATATAGCACCAGTGTGTTTTAGTCCTTGCTACACACTTTACATTAAATTTCCTCCGTTGGATTTGCTATACCAGCCTGCCACATATACAGGTAACTTAAACGAATCTAAGATCCGGAGCTTGGCTTCGGGGTTCATACCTGAACTGAGGGTAATGGAGTACAGCCAGACCAAAAGAACTCTCTAAATATACTGCTTTGGTTTAGCTAGCACTGTACCTTTGATATATTTTTTGAAATGTTTCGAGAACTTTCATACTTTCGAAGCCCGGCCCTGGGCCAGGCTTGTCTGGTGCTTTAACTAATCGACCAGGCTGTTACTGCTTGCAGCCCGCTGGCTATCGTATCTATCACAGCCTGGTTGATCTGGCACTAGGCGGAGATACGTGTCCAATTTCCTCCGGCACTATTTTTTTTTTTTAGTTTGTGGTTAAGTGTCAGCCTGGAGCCACGGATGTTGATACAATGTTTTCTTATTTTGATTTTATTGAACACATTCTCCTGTATCTCTCACTCCAGTATAAGGCAGTGTGCAGATTTGGGACCAAGCCCCCAAGCACCTTCCACATATATATTACGTATCTCTCCTCCTCCAGTGTATAGTAAAAAATGAAGAGGGCATACGACGATAATTCCCGTCTTTGTAACTTGTAATAAGTAATGCAATTGGATAATGGCAAGTTGGTTTCAAAAATTGTATAGCAGAATTATTAACGCCTGAAAGACCAAGGTAATGTTGATGGTAGTTTGTATCGAACAAGAAGCCATGAAGAGAAAATGGCGACGATATACTTATTACAAACAGTAGAGAGAGGAAGTAGAATGAAAATACGACGAGTAAGCTAGAAACTTCGTTAATGTCAGAGGTCCCCGACTCTTCAACGCCCTCCTTCCGTGCATAAGTGTAATAACCAACATAAATCTGGCTGACTTCAAAAGAACTTCACAAGTTCCTCAGTTCAGTTCCTGATTAGCCGGGCTGTGGTTCATACCTTGGACTGTGTAGGGTCAGTAGTAAGTAACATCCTGGTTGAACAGGACTTGATCCACCAGTCCGCCTGGTCTGGGAACGAGCCGTGTGGACGTTGACCCCCGAAAGCATCCTTCAGGAAAGTCAAATGGGAGCTGGTTCCAACATGGCGGTCCGAAAGCGTTCCTCGTGGCATCATCAGTGGGGAATTTCATTAGGTAACATGCCAAGGAAACTACGAGAGAGCGAGGGGAAGCCAGCAAGACATGACCTTGGTATTACAAAGGATGACATTGAGGAAATTGAATTCAAGAACCACTTGGAACCAGCGACGATGTGGTACTGAATTTGAGTACTTAGTGGAAACTGGGTGCGAGAATAAGGTGCTTAACCAGATTTTATGAGTGGGGCTACGTTGGATTAAGCAGTGAATGTGACTGACCTGACTAGGTCAAGGCATTGGCTTAAGTCGGTGGGAGAATTGGACTTGCCTCGCATGGGCCAGTAGACCTGCTGCAGTGTTCCTTCTTTCTTATGTTTTTCTTATGTTCTTATTATACGGAGGAAGTAGGCTGGAAAACATAAATAGTTGGAAAGACAATACAAGAGAGAATGCACGTCATAAAACGTGGAAAGATGCGAGAGAGATTAATACCACACATGAGAAAGCTGAAAAAAGCCATTGGTTTCACCAGTAGTAATGGAGGGTAGGAAAAGTGGGGGGGGTATGGTTTAGTAGCACAGTGGTCAAGTATACTGACAGCATGCAAATGAGACAGTGCTAGTTATGGCAGTCTTAAGTATGTACTCTGAAGCAGAGGAGAAAGAGATATATGATAATATATACGTGGAAGGTACTGGAGGGCTTAGTCCCAGATCTGTGCATTGCCATAACATACTAGAGAGAGATATAGGTGAAAATGTCAAGTGAGCTCAGTGAAAAGCAGGGGCGCCGTGGGCACAGTAAGAGAGTGTTGTATCAACATCCGTGGCCCACACTTTCCAACATCTTATCAGAAAGATATCAGAAACACTGCCGGAACAAGTACCTCCGCCAAGTGTCAAATCAACTTGTGTGATGGATATGTGGGCCAGGGAGCCGCCAGCGGCAACAGTCTGGTTGACCAAGCACTTGAGAAACCTAGCCCAGGGCCGGGCTACTGGAGTAGGAAGACGCGAAATACGTCAGAGATGTATGAAAGGTAAGCTACTATAAAAGGCTTATGAGGCAGGCAGGCAAGCTGGATAACGAGCAGTTTTGTCCGATGTAAACGCAACCAATTGGGGGAGCATGCGCGCGCACATGCTCGCATAAATGAGCAAGCACACGCGCGCACGCGGTCAGACGGGCGGCAAAACCATGTACTTTATTCATCGATTGGCAATGTGCGGAAGCGAATACTAATACTAAATGGTATATTCTGCAGGGTATTAAAAATTCCTGTCGCGTGAGCCAAGTTAAGATGGTGAAAATATGAGCGGTGTACACTGCTGATGCTGCTTCTTGTTCTTGTTCTTCCCGCAACGTTGGACTCGTATGATTGTGCAGTTTACACTCGCTTATAATGTTACCGTATTTGTAACAAATGATCCTTTCTTCGTCCTTTATATGGTCAATATTTAATTGATCATTGGCAGAACAAAGTTGGAAGACTCGGGGGAAGGGAGGAAGTGCAATACACAAATAACCCCCACATAGAAGAGAGGAGCTTACGACGACGTTTCGGTCCGACTTGGATCATTTACAAAGTTACACGGTCTAAGTCGGACCGAAACGTCGTAAGCTCCTCTCTTCCATGTGCGGGTTATTTGTGTATTGTTCCAGTCAGGGTATTGTTGTTGTTGGTTTTTTTTTTTTTTTTGTATTTAAGAAAGTGCAAGATCAGCCAGGATGTGATGAATTTGTAGGTCTGTGAGCAGCAACAGCCTGCTTGATCAGGCAATCAACAAGGAAGTCGGGTATAAGCCAAAACACATTAAGCTGTGCATGATGCAACATAACGTGGGCTGTGCAAGTTGGTCCTAATCTGATTAACCTTAAATCATTTGTTAATTAAACTCTCCAATTAAATCTGTTGCAGTCTAGATAATTCGTTCTAGTCAGATTTATTCGTGTTCTTGATATTTAAGATTGAGCATTGTAATTAATTTTGTATAAGTGAACCAATAGCAACAGCCTGATGTATCAGGCAAACACCAAACAAGCCTGGCCCATGGCCAGGCTTGACACGATTGTAAACAAACCATACCGCGGGTGGGGTTCGAACCCGCGGTATGGTTTGTTTGCAACCGTGTCATTACGATTTCGTGAGTCTTGTACAAGTAATTCAGCTCAATTTCATGTACATACTTACCTATGATCGGTTTTGAGTTATCTTATTTCCTTAGCCTGTCCAAGGGCCAGGCTTGTTTGGTGTTTGCCTGATAAATCAGGCTGTTGCTATTGGCTGCCCTCTGGCCCACATATTCATCACACAAGAACTGATCTGAATCTCGGTTGAGATACTGATCTAGTTTTACTCCTGAAGACTTCTCTTGTCCCAGCAGTACTTCTGATATCTACTGGAAGAATGTTGAATAGTCTGGTTGATACAATGTATGTTCTCTTATGCCAATACCACCCCTGGGCACTTCTCGTATGTCATTCCAGCGATATGGTACCTGGAGTATACCTGGAGAGGGTTTCGGGGGTCAACGCCCCCGCGGCGCTGTGTTGGTTTGGGACCAGATTCTCGGGTATCGTGTATGTATGGACTATCATTCATCTGCTCCTACTCCCTGATGCTAAGCGACATTAATGCGGTAGTTTGGTTTGTAGTTCATACCTTGGGGAAGGGAGACCTCTGATAGGGGTGCTTGTCTGAAAACACAGTATCCCTTTCGGCATATTTGATGGGGATGCTTTCAGTTTGGTCTAAATTTGTTCACTTCTGACCCGTGACATTGAGCGTTTTATAGACATTGTGGGATGTGAAAACTAGATTTTGAATAGTTTTACTTGCATTGTGATTATGATTTATGTAATATATAAGTGAATTGGTCACGATACTAGCACGTTATTGATAGCGTAAATTTGTTATATAATGTTAGAAACTGAATATATTAAAAGCATTGAATAAGCAAAAGTTCTAGTACTTTGTAAAATACAGTAGAACAGTAACGCTCCTCCGTTACATTGAGAACTTTAGGCATTTCCAGTAGTTTAAATGATTTATTAGTTTTATGTAGTTTGTAAACTGTGTTCCAGCTCTATCATCTCTCCTGCCGGATAATGCGTCAACACCGAGCAGTACTCCAGTCGAGAGAACACAAGCGATTTGAATAGCGTCGTTAATGAGAATGTTTCTCTTTTTGAGCGCTCTTACTATCTCATTCATTGTCAAGCTTTCACAGTATCTTCTTTGTGTTCTCCAAACGACAGGTCAGCTGTCATAATTACACCCAGGTTTTTCAAATGTTCTTTACCTTCAGTTTGGTTAGCCATCCTGTACTTTGCATAGTGTCCTTTTGGCTTTCTCATTTTTTCCCTTATTTGGGCTAATGTGGCTAATTTGTCTTGCAAATACGACGACTTGATTACCAAAGAAAAGTGCCATGTACACCGTCTGGTTGTGAATACGAACAGTGTGTATTGAGGACTACGTAACATAAGATGGTGGTCAGGTTTTTTTTTTAAGGTCACTCAACTAGACACGCAATAAGACAGTCATTTTGAACATGGAGACTTAAAGGGAATTTGAGTAGTTATATATGAAAAGATCATAAAGATTGTTTTTGTATAACTTTTTTAAACGTTAGAATCAAATAGATGGCAGCTCGGCATCTGAGAAAGTTAGGTTTTGTTTCTCCTGCCTCTTTACCACAGCTGCATTAAGACAACTGAGCGATTATGACTATTATACATACCAGATTTAGACTATTATTGGTGTCTCCTACACTTTACATACCTGCACTAAGATATAATTGGGGGGGTTATATAGGTGTGGTACGCGAGTAGATTGTCCTACCAGTGATCATCTGCCTCTGTCAGAAGTTGGGTGATCAGTTTAATAGTTGGTCTGTATACTCAGTTAAAATTTGCAAACTGGGTTAATTGCTCAGTGGAGTCATTGGTGAGTGATCCTAATTGAACTTGTGTTATTTACAATGATGGTCGACTAAATATTTGCTTCTGGTGTCAGAGTGAACCGACTAATCATCGCTACTGTGGTCTTCATGATGTGGAAGACGTATAGGTGCATTTATGACATTGAAATGAAACTTTTCGCCACGAGTGTCTTCTTCACTCCTGGAAGCGTGATGGTTTGGGGACTGGAATGCATCAGTCACCCCACACGTTGTAAGTGTTCGTACATCTTTAAGTTCTCTGCACCGTGTACCGCATCTCAATAGCCTACCTCAGCGTGTCCACGTCATCCCAGCAAAGTTGTCGCTCAACGTATAGCATTCGTTGATCATTGGTCTCTAGTCATTGTTTAGCATGCAGCAACAACTTGGACTGAGACAAGTTGAGGGGAGGGTGCGCATCTCCTTTATACCCCTCCCCCCACCTTTCACACACACGCTGTGCATTACTCTCAGCAAGTGAGGTTTTATCCCATTCTAACCTCGGCACCAGAAGCCATTGTGCAGGGACAAACAAATATGATGCCATTTTTTGTTGAATAAATGTTAACGTGAACTTTAGTTAGAGGCCTATTATTGCGTTTTTGTAGTAGTCTCGGTAAGAGATAACGAATAGGTTCCCCGTTATCTAACTTAACACTTTCTTTAGTGGTGATAGTAACTTTTTTTTCCTTGTATATAAGGTCTTGTAAACTTTAGGATACGACACGCTTTCATGGGGCAGTAGACTTGCGTTGTTCAACTATTATGTTCTTATTGACAGTGTACTTGTCACTTGTCTCCATGAAAAAATTGGTTGATAAGCTGGAACAAACTTCTAAAACATCTCCAACAAGACCACTCATGTCTTTCAACATGATCAACTTGCTTTGTACTTTGCCTTACATTGAACAACGTGAAGTTTGTGTTAAGCTTCGCCTCATGAAAAGCTTAAGTCACTTTTGGTTGATGTGCCGTTGCATTTATTGTGTTCACTATGTGCTAAGCATCACAAGACTAGTAAGTTGCACTTTTGAAACTTGAGAACAGTGGTTCTTCATGGCCCTCTGCTTATGTTCGCCGGGTGTACCGGTAGATGGACTTTTAAATAGCTTGATAGGTAAGTGGCGTGATGAATGGGTGGGAGAGACTGGTAGAGCGATGGAAAAGTTGCTTGATAAATGGGTGAGGAGTGGGATAGATAGATGGGTAAGAGTTGTACGTCTGGAAATACTTCATTTAGTTCCTGGTCTTCAGTGAATATATTAAAGAGCTAAATCCTCGGGGGTAATTCAACGCTTGGATTTTAGCTAATCGGGTTTGATCCGTGACCCTGCAAAGTATCAAGTCACTCCACTTTGATGACCTACACTGCTATAACAGTGTAACAAATTCAAATTGCGGAACATATGGTAGACATCAAATATCCCCAATGAAAGCAGGTGTAGTGTCTTCATGAAGGAACTTTACATATCATTTACACCAGTGTCTGAGCTGGGCTGGGGTTTATACTTTCTACCCAGCCTCTTAATATTGTATTTCACTGTTGCTAAGATTGTTTTAACAAGCCTTAAACTGTGATTATATAGCTGATTCTTTGAGTGCCTTCTGTGGGTCCCCGTTTTCTTGCCTTTATTTCATATATATTGGTATCGTGGTATGTTAAAATTGATTATTCTTCTGTTGATAGACGACAGTGTAACGTAACTAAACTTAGCATCCTTAAATGTAAATAGAGAAATTTGCTGCAAACCACATGTGAGAAATCCATCTAGGATTTGCGGAGATGGGTTGATACTTTGGGCTGTAGTCACCCACAGTCATAGCTCATCAGGCTGTCATCTAGAAAGCCGATGATCCGACATGTCAATTTTCTGCCAGTATTGACATGGGATGGTGTTAGACGTTGGGCAATGGAGTGGAGGTTACCTGGAGACGATTTCAGGGTCCCAGAGCTAACCTCTTGCTGGACTGAGTGGGTGTTGATGCCATCCCCCCACAGTCTGACGAATGCTATACAGCCCGGCTGATCATGAACTGACTTGGCTGGTCTTGAGCTGGGGAACGGACGGCTCGTGGAAACATCTGGAGAAGAATGACAATACTGGAACAGCTCACAAATCATCTAAACTTAAAAGATGAAGCTTTAGATGTTTAGGTCCTTCTTAGAATATTATCTCCACATTTTCTCGCTCAGTTATGACTTAATGGTTCGGGACGAACCAAAACTTGGTGTGAAGTTTTCTCTGCTCAGTGTTTGTGGAAGATGTGGTGGCTTGTTTTAGCTGAGGTCGTGTAGGAGTTCAAGGTGAGGATGGTGTAGTTAGGACATTATGGTGAGGTGAAGGTGGCTTCGTTAGGGAGTTAGGGTGGGGTGAAGGGAAACTGGGTGAAAAGCAGGGGGAGGGCGGGACAGGAGGTGTGGGACGGGGGCGGGGCTGTGAGGGGAGCTGCGCGGTAGGGGCGGCGGGCGGGCGTGGAGACAACAGTCTGGTGCAGTACATGGCGGGTCCATGTGCTCCCTCGACTTTACCCGCTCCCTTCTGTGTTCGTGGTCCTCGCATCAGCCACCTTCACCCTCAGACCCATCCCTCGACCCCACCTCCACCTTCACCACCACTTCCTCCAGTCATGGCTCCCGCTCCACCAGTGCCTTACCCTACGACATTCCCGCGGTAAGTTTATCATTCGGTCGTCGTCTACTATAAGTGTCGTAAACTGGCTGGCTTATCGTAGTGTTGTGAGTTGGTCATCTGGCCACCACCGTTTTTTGTCTTACTTCGCCTACAACAAGGAGTGTGGTGCCGTTGTCGTGATCTGAAAAGTTAGACACTTCTAGCTACGGTGTGTTGTGCTAAAGTGTGGGCGTCTTGTTGTAATAGTGTTACAATCAGCGTTGTCACCAGGGAATGCGGTGGTGGTAGAGAATATACAAGGTTGAAATAAACCACAAGTGTTTGTGTGGAAGGCAGTGTCCAGGGTTGCACCGGTGACACGCCCATTCTCTAGTGATCTCATCTCCCCACCCCAACCTTTCTCCTGCTAGGTCATTCTTTCATCTCCATCAAGTTACTGCTTGGCAAAGATGTCATCTCTGTCGCTTCTCTGACCTTCATGTTTATTTTTTTGTTATATTCCCCCCAGTTCCATTATCTCCATCCTTCGTTGAACGCTACGTAACCTGTTAGTGATCTTGGTGTCACTTGTAATATTGTTTCTGCTCGTGTCATGACTTTCACTAAGCTCACTTGACTCCTTCCATAAAATGTTATACAGCTACATAACCTGTTAGTGTGCGTAACTCGTCAAATCTAGATCTTTCTCGTTCTTCCCAAGTCACTGCTTAAACAACACTCCTTCTACACAGCTCGTTATTAGTTGGTACTCAAGCTGATTTTGTCAATGATGCAGTATTTATAATGTTCATATTCTGAATGCTTCACATTAGTTTTTCTCTAACTAAGAACATGAGAGTCGTTAAAAGGCTGAAAGTGTTTGAGAATAATTAATGTTAAATATTGCGAGTGTGGTAACGAACGATGATTTTTCTTTACATTCGCGTACGTGTTGGATAATTCAGAGTGCGTTGATATTGTTATATCCACAAGAAAACTCAAGCCCCGAAAGGGTCCTACAGCGCCACGTGTAGGAGGGAACACCTGACGCATCGTACGTCGAGGCTCGGCTCGTTTCTCCTGTCAAACAAATTAATGACGCTTGAGAACATGCATTTTTTTTTATCTGATGTAGGTACTAGAGAAGGGCATGGTGAAGGGGAAGGGTAGGCACTAGTGGAGAGCAGGTGGTGTACTTTGGTATGGGCGTGTGGCAGGTCCTGTAGTTATGGCTGTGACCTAGGTGTTGAAGATGCGTTCTAGGTGATGACATGCGTTGTGCAAGTTGAGTGGTCTTTGATAAAGGTGTTGTGTTGCGGGTGTTGCCAGTGTGAGTTTTGCAAAGATGTTTGTGTGTTAGCAGATATGTGATAAAGGTGGTGGTCCAGTTGCAGACCAGCACAAGACTAAGTCTGATCCAAGTCGGAACCCGTAACCGTTATATCACAAGCATGTTTCTGGTGTTTAGGTGTTTAAAGTGTGCAATAAAGACGGCATTCCAGGCGATGAAGAGGTGTGGTACTGGTGGTGCGAGTGAGGTGCTGGTGATAGGGAACACGTGTGTAAAGTAGCCCTCCAAGCAGTATCACCTGGCGTATTTTCCCATGACACTTAGGGTCAATACATTGACTGAATGTGGCTCGACTTGGCACCCTTGTGTGTAGCTCTGCACTACACACTTGACACACGCAGTTAAGAAAGTGATGGGGAAGAGGATAAGTGAAAGCTGATGTATCGGAAAGAGGAGGATAGAGAAAGAGGGAGGGAGGTGAAAAACATGGGACCAGGGAAAGCCAAGGAGAGAGAGAGAACACAGACGGAGTCAATCAATGAATCTTCAAATATTTACAAAGGGCTATGTAAATCTGCCTGATTCTAATACAATGTTGAGGGGCGCTGTTACGTAATGTGGGCGTAGGATGGTCAGTCAGGGTATAGGGTAGGGGAACATAACCAACGGGTTGCCTGGCTTCTGACGCTTGTATACCATACCAAAATACTAGCATTAGCTCTGCTTCAGGCTGCCTGCGATGTAGCGTAACGCAGTTATTGACGCGTGAAACCTTTGCCTAGGTAGCTTGAATATTTAACAACCCACAAATTGTCAGTCATGGATTATAATGACGACTTGATAATAGCGTAGGACAGACCAAAACGTCATTTTATTTTCAAACTTCTGGGTTAATTGTGAACTGTTATTTCGAGGTAGTTGGGTGTGTTTTTGTTTGTTTTTGATAGGATGTATTTGATAGTTTGTGTGCAGATGAAATTTTTGAGTGATACTGCAGCTCTCATATTTAGATAACGGATAAGGACACGTACGAGTGTTACGGGGATGTGGGCGTGGTTGTTTTGGTCTGTAGTGGGGTGGGCTGTGCGCTAATACAACCTGTCCTTACTTTATTCCATTAATTTTCTTTCGCGTCCTGAAAATTTACAAATATTGTTTAGGCCGGGTTGGGTTAGTGTAAGTTATACACGTCTAAAATTACATCTAACCACAGATAAACATGTAAAGTCTGTGCCACGTCTGGTAAGGTTGTGGCTGAACAGAACTAGAGAACATTGAGATCTGCACCAGATTCACCGGTGGTGCTAGAATGGGTTGCCAAAGGTTCGAGGAGAGAGGAGACACATGGAGAGGTAATGTCGAGGGAAGGCAGACACAATGGATTGAGGGAGCGGGAAGAGACGTACGATGGGCGGGGCGAAGGAAGGGGGAACTATCATACTGATGGGAAGGGCAAGTGGGTGTACCCAGGTGGAACAATTAATACTAACGTGTCCTACTGTCAACATCATTATTCAAATATTGTTGTCATTATACATCATTGCGTGTTAAATATATTGTAACGAGCAAGAACGTAATATCGAGATCAATACCTGTCTGTTGCCCTCGACGCAAGTCGTCTACTTTTGTTTGCTTTAAATTAACCATTATAATTTTCGCTTTTTAAAACATTTCGGGGGGTGGTTGGGGGGGGTGTTGATGATGTTGAAGGGCTCTTGATCCTAGAAATTGGAGGTAGCCTTCCCTTTGAGTTAAACCTGATTACCTTTTGCTGGGGCTGTATGAGCCCTAACAGTTTAGTGCTTTCTGATGACTGTAATAATAACAATAGGCGAACAATCTAGTAATCAGCAAGTGAGTGTATTGCATAAAGTAGCTGCCAAGAAAACTCTAGACCAACACTTGGACAGAGAAACATCTTACATTTGTTGTCGATGTTGACATCTGTAAATAGTATTAATGTTGTGATCTTAGTGTGTTCATGGTTCCTGAGTAATAGTTTAACAGTGCATGAATCATTGAGGGAGGATGCTAGTGCATGGCGGGTCCAAGGACATTACTGATGCATGTTATGGCCGGGGGCAACCGCCCCGCCCAAATATAATACTGAAATATATTCTGCACGAGTTTTCCATGCTACTCTTGTTGTTTACCTTGACCTTGTTGCCAAAATCACTAGGTGATAAACATTCTAGAACGTATGTATGTATGTATGTATGGATGGATGCAGAACTCGCATACCTTACCTTTGATATACCTTTGAAGAGTTTCGAGAGTATCTACTCTCTGAGCCCGGCCATGGGCCAGGCTCATCTGGTGCTTGCCTGGTCAACCAGGATGTTGCTGCTGGAGGCCCGCTGCCCCACATATCCATCACAGCCTGGTTGATCTGGCACCCGATGAAGATACTTGTCCAGTTTCCTCTTAAAGGCTTCTACACTGGTTCCAGCATCAACAATGTCGCATCATTTATCGGAACACATGCATAATTAATGACGTTTAATGATGCTGAACTCATCATTAAAAAGGAAACTAGAACGAGATGCCTGAAGGCAGTATTAATTGAAACTATTAACACCAAAGAACATGGCAAAACCCTACACATCATCTAGTGACATCTTCACCCACTACCTAAGTGGTGTGCCAAATCAATCAGGCTGTGATGACTATGTGGGCCGGCAGGTCGCCAACAATAGCCTGTTCTACCAAGCGATTAATTGGGCAGAGTGGGTCACAGGTAAATCCTTTTCCTCGTCAAATGACCTTTGACCCTGACCGAGTGATGTCCTCCACCCACCTACCTTCCCACCACTACGCCTCTCCATATGAATGTTGTATATATGGAAAGTTGACTGACTGTTTATCATGAAAAAAGCTCACAATTGTGCAAAACCTTCTAATAGAGGGTTTCTTTGCTAGGAATGTCCCTATGTTACTCTGCCTGCATTCTGCCTCTCAACCACCAGATGTTATTTTTGATTCCCAAATATCAACATATAGATGTAAATTTGTACTTAGTAATGTACATAAAACAAATGCTTGTATGTGCATACATACACACTCATAATGGTTTGAAAATATTGTGGGTAGCTTGTGCCGTGAGCGTTGCTAATGGGATGGCAGAGCAGACTAGTGGTAGCAACGCTGGAGTGAGTCACAGCGCGTAGGTGGTGACGGGTAGTAGAGTGTGTGGGGAAGGATGGCTAGGGAGGAGGGGTGGGTAATTGGGGAGGAAACGGGGGGATGGAGTGTGCAACAACTAGTCTCCTTTAAAAACTTTATTATTTTTTTTTACGATTTGTTCAGGGTCAGTTTTTAAGGTTTTCATATTTTTCTCCATCGTGTTTTCTGTAGTGCAGGTTTCGCTTAGGTCTTGTTAGATTACATAAGTTTACAAAAACTTAGATTTAATCTCAAATAAGCAATTTAGAAAAACTTTCCACAATGCTTCTAGCACCAAGGAGGCCAAGGAAAAATACAGAACGCAAATATTTGAACGTTTCCCCCCTTCATGTTGGAGAATGTGCTGCTGTCAGGGAGGGGTGGAGAGGTGGGAAGTGATGAGAAGAGTGAGAACCAGAGACGAGGGCGGGTTGTGAGGAGGTTAGGTAAGGTTCGTCATCAAGCATTTTTCCAACGCGGGTCTTAGATGATGACCCGCTGTTGGTCATCTGACCGAGGCAGGGTAAAGAGTGGGTTATGGGACGCAAGGAGCATGGGTAGTGGGCTGAGGGGTCAATAATAATAATAATAATAATAATGTTATTATTATTATTAATAAACTTTGCCCATAATGCTCTGCATACAAGGGGCTTTTGGTATGTACACCCCACTGCTATAATTCCTTGTACAACTATGTATCATGTCTAAACAAACGATTATTATTATGATTATTATTATTAACTGGATCGTATTGTCCATACGTTGTAAAGTTATATTTAAGTAGAAAAATGGTAACTCTTTAAACAGGCGGGAAGTAATGGCATTGATGTAGACTTGATACCTGAAGGATGTTTTCGGGAGTCAATGCCTTGGTGGCCCAGTCCCAAACCAGGTTTCTTAGTGGATCAAGGACTAATCAACAAGGATGTTATTGCTGGTCGCATGCAGTCCAGCTTACAAACCAAAGCCCTGATGATCAGGAACTGTCTTGAACTTTGCAAATTCCATCTTGAAGACAACAAAGAGGCCTGTTGGTAACTCAAAATTATGTATGAAAGGAGGGCGTTTATAAGTTTTGGACCCCTTACATATATTGTGTTTCTCTTAAATTTTAAGAGTATTATGGCACCCCTACTTTTCATTGATGGCATTTTGCAACTTTTGCTGAAGCTCTTGCTTTCGTATGGAGACTTGGGACCTGTTCGTCTTGGATTTTCTAGGTCTAAATTATGATGCATATTTCTCGCCTACATTCCAAGTAGCACAGGACGAAGGACTTGTAACGTGCACAGTAATTTAGGTGATTGACTGAACTTGTACGCTCAGTTTCACCCGCCTTAGAAGGGGCTGTTAGTTTACAACAATATTCCAACCTAGAGAGAACAAGCTACTTAAGGACGGCCATCATTGGCTTGGCATCTCTTGTTTTGAAGGTTCTCGTTATCCATCGTATTTTTTTCTTGCAGTTATGATCATGATACTGTTGTGACCCTTGAAAGTGGTGTCCTCTGCCATTATAACACTTCACATTAGTTTATCCCTGGTAAGTGGTTTTATACAGTTTTAGCCTTTATTTTTTCCTTAACGGAGTAACTGAAATTTGTACTCATTGAACGTCATATGGTTTACTGTGGTTCACTGGAAGACGACTTTGTACATAATAGTTATGTGTGGGGCAAGAATGATGAGCTACGTAAAGAAGCTCTCAGTTACATTATATTGGAAAAAATAAGCGTGTCACACATTGTTAGTGGGAGAGCGAGGGTGGAGGTCGCGACCCTCGGCATACAGCTCTAAGTAGGATGTTTCCATATTACCTCTTGCAGTAATCACCATTGACGGTCAATCAGTGAAGTTTTCATATTGGGTATCATAGGTAGCGGCTTAAGCTGGCTGTTGTGCCACACTTTTCAACCATGGAGCTTAGTAAAAGATTTTAAGTTGCACAAGATATTGTTATCACTCTTATCATGGTTTCTTTTATCAGTGCTACTGGTGTGACTCTCATAGGCATGCATTACTGTCAGGATCATTTATACAGTTCATTGACAGAAATGCCAGTTATTTTAGCAAACCTCTGGTTGTTACAAGTTCCTTTATTCTGTATGAATCAGCCGGGCTGTGGTAAGTATGACCGATTGGACTGCATGAGACCAGCCTGGTTGATCAAGCCCTGATCTACCAAAAAAACCTGATCTGGAACCGGGACGCAGGGGCGTTGACCCCGGAACATCCCTTCAGTTGTATGTATCCACATTATGTAAATAAGACTTAAGACACACATACATCACTAAGAAGTTTTATTAGGAAACTTTTCGCTGATAGGAGCTTTACTGATGAAAGCTCCGCGCGAGAAAGAAGCTCCCTCCAAAATATCGTAGACGCTGCAGACACTCGGAATTCTGTTGCATCTGCCACCAACAATCATTGCTGCAACGGCCGTTTGTTTTTCTCTCTCCTCTCTAAGATGTAATAGGTACATCCCTAGTCTTCATTGCTACGTCTTTCGTTAAGACTTTCTCTGCACTTGCGTCAGGTTGCAAATAGTATGTAGATACTGACAATATGTGGGTGATTGAAGCCACTGGTGGCGAAACGTTTCCTTAGATAAACAATCTCGAACTGTGCATTAATTTACACTCACATGATTTACCTTTGGAGGTTTCGAGAACTTACCCACTCCCCCTGTTGACCGCCAGTTGAGCCAGGTATGTTGACCTTCATGGAACTTGGCAACAAGGTTTAGAAATCGAGGAAGGGAGGGAAAGAGGGTTGAACAAGCCAGAGAGGAAGTTCATGTTAATTTTGGATACAATTACTGATCCACTTGTATGAATGATGGGTAGACTTTTATGTTGGTGATAATGGGTATATTACCGTTGTTTTGGTATATTCCCTGGAGTGGTGATAGGAATAGTGCTGTTTATGGGGATGGGTGCACTCCTGAATGTGATGCATGTATTTCTGGTGTAGTTGAAGGGTATATTACTAGTGGAAATAAGGGGTATATATACGGTTGCAGAAGTGTGTGGGTGGGTGTAGCAAATAGGTGCGCTGTTGTTAATGCATATGCTGCTGCTAATAAATATTCTGTTAATGGGTATGCTGATTGTAATGGGTAAACTGTTCTTAATGGGCGTACTTCTGTTGTATGTATGTTGGGAGGTATTCTGCTAAGATAGTATGCTGCTGTTAATGGTTATACATCTTCTGCTGTTAATGGTTATACAGCTTCTGCTGTTATGGTTATACAGCTTCTGCTGTTAATGGTTATACAGCTTCTGCTGTTAATGGTTATACAGCTTCTGTTAATGGTTATACTACTACTGTTGGCTACACCACTCCTGTTAATAGTTATGCTGCTACTGATAATGGGTATACTGCTGTTAATGGTTATGTTGCTGGCAATGGTTATACTGGTGCTGGTAATTATGCTGCTGTTGATGTTAATGACAGTGCTGTTGCTGGCAATGGTTATGTTACAATTAATGGTTATGCTGCTGCTGCTGATGGTCGTTATTGTTGTTAATGGTGATGCTGCTGGTGTTAATGGCTATACAGCTGTTGCTGTTAATGGCTATCCAGCTGTTGCTGTTAATGGCTATCCAGCTGTTGCTGTTAATGGCTATCCAGCTGTTGCTGTTAATGGCTATCCAGCTGTTGCTGTTAATGGCTATCCAGCTGTTGCTGTTAATGGCTATCCAGCTGTTGCTGTTAATGGCTATCCAGCTGTTGCTGTTAATGGCTATCCAGCTGTTGCTGTTAATGGCTATCCAGCGTTGCTGTATGGCATACAGCTGTTGATGTTAATGGCTATACAGCTGTTGCTGTTAATGGCTATACAGCTGTTGCTGTTAATGGCTATACAGCTGTTGCTGTTAATGGCTATACAGCTGTTGCTGTTAATGGCTATACAGCTGTTGCTGTTAATGGCTATACAGCTGTTGCTGTTAATGGCTATACAGCTGTTGCTGTTAATGGCTATACAGCTGTTGCTGTTAATGGCTATACAGCTGTTGCTGTTAATGGCTATACAGCTGTTGCTGTTAATGGCTATACAGCTGTTGCTGTTAATGGCTATACAGCTGTTGCTGTTAATGGCTATACAGCTGCTGCTGTTAATGGTTATACAGCTGCTGCTGTTAACTGGCATGTTAATATATACTTAGTTGTAATATCAGGTGATTTCTTCAGCGGTGCCACACTGTTAGTGTCGCTACATTGTAAAACATGCGGCTAATCTGTGTGGGCCATACTACTGCTGTTACTTGTGCCACTCCTGTGTTTGTTTCTTTCAGTATGCCGAATAACCTCGCTACTTCTAAGCATTCTACATTATTTTTTCCCCTGAAACGTGGGTCTCTGTAGCTCGTGACGTGCTTCTGACTGTGGTACATATTTCAAATTTGCACACGGCTTACGTCTTTCTGCCATTTTTTTTTTTTTATAATTACCGAGGTGCTTGTAGGGACCTCGGGTAATTTTTAGGAGCTGGTTATTTTAATTTGGTGTAATAGTATTTGGGTTGTTTTGCTTTTATTGTTAATTTTGTCCTTTTTGTTTTATACTTGGTATATCTATTTTACCGACTATTAGTGGTAAGTGAATTACACGGCAGACGTGTATACAAATAGTTTGGAAAACGTCGAGTTGAACATTTGTTCAACATATTGCACAAGTCCCATTCTTCAACTATAGTAGATACACAAATATTGCACAGGTGTTTCAAAAGCCTTGTCATCTTCCATCGTTCTTCTCTGTATTAGACTGAGGAAGCCACTGGCTGGCGAAACGTTTCCACAATAAAATTTAGATACCCAAATGTTTGCACAAGTGTGTCATTCTTCAGCGGTCAAGGTGCTCCGTAAAATGTTAGTTACTACTATTGAAACGTGGGCCAGCTGTCATAATTTTCAACAAATTATAAGTCAGTTCCCAGAACAAAAAATAAATCTTATTGTAGTTAGAATGTGGAAGAACGGCTTACGTGTGTTGATGTGTTAGTGTAGTGATACCAGTGTGTGGTGCCAGGCAGTGTTGGTGAGGTAGACAGAGCAATACCAGTGTGTGGTGCCAGGCAGTGATGGTGGTGGTGAGGTAGACAGAGCAATGCAGCAGCCTTGGTTTATGGGTGGCGGCGGCGGCGACAGTGTCATGGTCAGCAGTGTCACAGCCGCTGCCCATCACCCCCCTCCCCCCGCCAACCTTCAATACAGCTGCCTCCCTGCGGCGGCGACTGCTGCTGCTGCCGCCTCCTTAGTGCCGCCGCCGCCACCTCCTTGGTGCCGCTGCTGCTGCTTCACATTGATGCTGGTGTTGCTAAGCTCCTCCCACCCCACCTTGCATTACACTTCTCATCCACTCCCATCTTCTGCTGGACATGTGGACAGTTCGGTGTCACTAGTTGCTGAGCTTCACGGTTCTGTCACTTGGTCACCTTCCTTCGGCAGTTGGGTCCCTGGGTCAAAGTTCCCCGCCCTCCAGTTCCAAACCAAGCCTTCTAGAGGGTTAAGACTGGCCAGCCAGGCTGTTACTGCTGGCCACACGCAGTCCAATGTACGAACCTGGTGAGGCACTGATTTGAGGAATTTGTTCAGTTACCTCTTGGAGACCACCAGAGGTTTGTTGGCAATTTTTCTTGTGCACGGAGGGAGGACGCAGGGTCGGGAACCTCTGACACACACTTGGTGTATATCATTGGCATACTCGTCGCTCTTGTTTAAATATTTTGGATCGTCTTCGAAGTCTTGCTTTCATACGGAGTGATTTCAGTGTTCAAATTTGGGACCAGTCCTAGGATTTTTCAGGTGAAAATTATTATGTACCTTTCTCGCCTACATTCCAAGGAATACAGTTGATGTGGCTTAAAACGTAAGACTACAGTTCTTTAACTTTAAAATTGATTTGTGTAAAAACAAAAAAAAATCAGTGAAGGTTCTCTACGTTTTCCAGCTTAGCAGTTTCACCTACCTTGACGGAGCTGTTAATATACAGCAAGTATTCTAGTCTGGAGGGAACAAGTGACTTGAGCATCATCAGTGGCTCACCATCTGTTGTCTTCAAAAATGTAGTTATCCAGCCTATCATTTTCCTGGTGGCAGAAGTGACAACAATGCTGTGATCCTTGAATGAGAGATCTTCCGGCATCATTTCTTCACTCTCACATAGGAGACTGTCGCTCTTTATTTCCTATATTCACCCATAGTGAAGTAATTGAAACTTGTCTTAGTTAATCATAATGTTGTCTGAGGGCCACTGGAAAACTATATCTGCCTGAAGATTCGCTGTCTTCGATGGACGCCACTCTCATAGATTCTGGTGTCATCAGCAGATGATTTATATGAATGAGAAGCGGAAGTGGGGCGAGTACCGTGCCTTGGGGAACCGCTTTTCACTGTGGCAGTCTCTGATTTCACTGTTTACTATTACTACTGTGTTTTATTAAGTTGAATATCCATCTGTCCACTTTCCCAGTTATTCCCTTTGAATACATTTTGTGCGCAATCACTCCACGGTCACAACACTAGTATTTGTCAATTCAGTGTCTTCATTCTTTTCCATTGCTTTCTCACGTAATTCCTGTTTCTCTCTCTCTCCCTCCCCAAGCTTTTTCTCTTCCTCTCCACTTCCATTACTTCAAGGCACTTGCCTTGATGCTGTTAAAGGGCTCTAAATAAAACAAATTAGAGCTCTAACCATCCTGAGATGAAAGCTGATTTCCAAAGACTTCCTAGGTAGTGTGTGACTTACACGGGTTTACCGCTTCTTCCTGAATGTAATACACGTGACTTGCGAAATCGTAATGACAGGATAGCACAGTTGCCTGCTAGTTTTAGGTCTTGCCAAGATTTTGAACACTTCATTGGGTGAGTAAGACGTGATGATAATCATTCATCTCTGTACCTTTGCTTCAACTGTCAGCACCAGGCACCACTATAAGGAAGATTGCCAACATGTTCATGGTTGTCTTCAAGAGGGGAAGTAATAAGTTCAAATCAATTCCTGATCAACAAGACTGTGGTGCTTACGTTGGACTTTGTGCGGCTAGCAGCAACAGCCTAGTTGATCAGGAACTGACTTGAACTTATCAATTTCCCTCTGGAAGACACCCTTTCCCCCGGGCCTCCTGGGAAAAGGGGGTGCTTTCCAAAAGCCGAAGAAATTTAGACAATTTTTATAAGTGGTTGATGAGAGTAAACTCTCCGACGTTGATAAAAGTGAATTACAGATAGTGTCAGGGTAGGTGTGAGTCACAACCCAGAAGACTCGGGTCTACATGATTCGTTTTCACGGGTTAATCGCTAAACTTGTAGAGATCATATAACGCCTGTGAGTAGGGAAGTAATCAGGTTCAATCCAAGTTGAGGGTAGCTCCAGTTTGTTGTATTAAGAGCCCTTCACGAGCGTAAAATCACATTGATAGCACATAAATAGATGAATCATAAAGGAAAAGATAAGCAAGTGTATGGATAGAGAATGGTGAGTGCATGGTGTGTGGCAAGTAAACACGAGACGTAGTGAATCTCACGTCATGGCTCTGCTGGGCTCAGCTTCCTTGTTTTGTGAGGCCAAGAGAGGCGTACAGGGAATTCTTGGTGTGTATGTGCGGGCAGTGTTTTTGAGGGGGAAGGGGGTGAGTAGGATACATGCTCCTGCTCTCTCCTTCTCCTGGCGCTCTAGTTCTTACTGGCTTGCTTCCCCTCTCTTCGCTCCCTCTCTCGCCCACCCAGCAGATATAGGAAATAATGCCTTCTTTAGGGAGTTTGTTGAGAGGTCCTGCATATGTTTTACAAGCTTTGAGGTGTTATCCTCCCGGAGGTCCGGGGTTTGGGGTCGACGATCTCCGGAGCCATCTAATGAGATCCTACCTGGGAAGTGAATGGTGAGGCCGATAAGATGGGAAAAAATGACACTGTTGTACAGTTCAGGACACTGATAAAAGTAAACTTTTTCGCCACCAGAAGTTTATCTTCTTCAGTCCTTAGAACTGACAGAAATTTTCATGGAAGTCACGTGTAGAAGATAACGAAAAACTACAAGACCCCGCAGCCCGGTCCCAGACCAGGCCTCTCGGTGGATAGTTTATCAACCAGGTTGTTAGTTCTAGACGCACGGGAAAGTCTTAACAGTGCAGTTGATCAGGCGCCGACTTGAACTTGTTCAGCTCCCTCCTGAAGACAACCAGGGGTCTGTTCGTAAGTCCTACGTGACGGAAGGCCTCTTACACTTGCGTTATCTCTTAGCATATTCTTGGCACTCCTGCTCTTCATTGGGGGTAAATTGCATCGCCTGCCGAGCCTCGTGCTTTTGGAGGGAGTGATTTGTGGGTGCAGATTTGGGACCAATCCCTCTAGGATTTTCTAGGTGTTAATTATAATGTATTTTCACGCCTGTCTTCCAGGGAGTACAGGTTGAGGGACTTCAAATGTTTCCAGTAATTTAGGTGATTGACTGAATTTGTACATGCGGTGAAAGTTTGTTGTACATTCTCTAGGTCTGCAATTTTGTCCTCCTTGAAAGGGGGACTGTTAAAGCACATCAATATTCCAGCCTAGAGAGAACAATTAACTTAGAGGATCATCATTCGCTTAACATCCCTTGTTTTGGAGGTTCTCGTTATCCGTCATATTTCCCTTGCAATTGGGATGATGACTTGTTATCCTTGAACATTAGGTCCTCTGACATTATCACCCCTAAGCCTTTTACATTAGTTTTAAGTTGTATTGTGTAGTTTTATACTCCGTTCTAGTTTTTGCTCATTTTTTTCGTAACTGGAAGGTCACTCCATAGACCGAAAATAACTTGTAAAAGACCTAGGGGTAATCATGTCGGTTAGCCTTTTTTTTTTATTGATCACAAAAAAATGCTGCCAAGTTCAGGGAAAACAACAGGTAGATATTGAGAATTTTCACAACATAAATAATGCTAACTAGAACAATATTCAAATGGAGCGTGCGCTCTAACTTGGACCGCTTCTCACTATTGACTGCTTCGTTCAGTGGTTGTGATAGTAGAGCTGGGAAAAAATAGAGCGCGTTTACTACCCGTATAGAACCAGTAAAGGCTTTATACTACTGGAATGCGTTAAAGAACTAGAAATATACTCTCTGGAAAGAAGAGTTGAGAGACGTGCGACGATATACCCGTGGAAGATACTGGAAAGGCTAGTCACAAATCTGCACATTGCCATAACATACTGGAGAAATATGGGAGAGAATACAAAGTAGATGAAGTGAAAAGTAGAGGAGCCATGGGCACAATAGGAGAGCACTACACACATTCCTAATAGACACGGTACTGTGTACACATGCATAAGGAACAATTGTCTAGTTGTGTCGTGTCCTCCCATTTCCACGTCCCGTCACAGTACTCGCCTAGTTGTGTTTGTAGGGTTATTGATCGCTAGCTACCGGTATCGCCTATCAACATTTATTGACAGGTTTTACTAATTTAGGGCCTTTCAAGTGTTCGACTCTTTCATCTTTTCATTTAGTGTATTCTACTTACCTCCCTAAGATAGCCCTTCCCAACGTCTGTATATCTCTGCGTCTTTTTAGCATTTGTGTTGGCTGGTTCATGTTTTTCTTTTAGTGGATATGTCCATCATATGTGTCTGTTGCTGTCATATTTACGCTCGTGTGAGCAAGCGTACAATAAGTATTTTAAAGTGTTTATGGTCGCCACAATAGACCCTAATGGCCGACTTTTGAAACTATCGCTGGTGAAGAGTGTTAGTGTCGAAAAGAGAGTTGTGTGTCCGAGGCAGACTTAAGACAAATGGTCAAGTGTTTGTGGGGTGAAGGAAGGCTCAGTCATTCGAATGGAAAAACAATATTACTTCAGTAGGGTATTAATAGAGTTTGACGTCAGTAGAGTATTACTAAAGGTGGATGTTCACTACGTCAACAGAACTACTAAGGTGAGTGGATCCACTGTCGTCTTGTAGCAGCGGGGATCAAACAAAAACAACACCTACTGCTTCCCTCAGTTGTTCCATCTGTCCTCTGTAAATTGGAGCTGCCAATGAGGGACCAACCATTCCTCATTCTGCCACGTTAGTTTTCTTACGTCAGTTTCTTAACGCTCTTTGTAATTTGCCAATATTATTCTCTTTATTTAGGTAAGGTTATGTTTAAAAAAAAAAAACTATAAACGGTAGCCGAGCATCACTAAGAAACGTTCAGATTTGTACGTGAATCCCTAGTGCGAGAGTGGTTTCAAGAGAGGAGGGGAAATGAGTGAGGTGAAAGCCTGGGTAAGGCGTGGTGGAGCACGAGTGGTGGTGGGATGCAGGCCAGACATACAAGGGCAACACCCAGGGGCAAGCGGTGATGATGCAACCTAATGTCACCCTTTATCATAGTTCCTCTACCCACAACGCTTAGCCATTTATGTCAGGTCATTTATTTTGCGTGTAGGCGCTGAAGGTGATAGTAGAGTTCGCTTCGTATTTTCTCGCACCACAGTCAAAGGAAAATTGATGGAAGCTAAAAACAGATGAATTGCAGGAATGTTAAGATTTTCTTTCTATCTCGGAACAGTAGGATATTGAATAGTGACGGCAAACTCCATAAGTGCTGAAGAGGCGGGGGCCAGGAGTCTTTTCCAAACAGTTTGGTGATAGTACACTCAGCGAGCTCTGAGGGCGGGGTCGGGTATGACTGGTGTGGGTGTTAGTGTGGGATGTGAAAGTTGTGGACTCATTTGGTTACTATCCCTGGCCACTGTCTCCACCCGATAGTTTTTTTTTTTTTTACACGCAGCCCGACATGATGGATGCAGTATGGCAAAACAATATGAAATCTCTCTAGAGCACCTTGTGACTGTGGGTGGTAACTGGTAGAAAGTACTGACTTTATTCCTAGGTGGGATAATGCTTCTCGAAAGATCTTAGAAGTGAAGTTGGATCCCTGATCTGACTGTATCTCTCGAGGCAATCCAACCTGGGAGAAAAAAATCATCAGTGCTGTCAGCGTATGAAACAGTTGTGTAATTGCAGCATTATCTTCGTTGACCACCTCCAAGGTGGGAAAACTCGATGCGATAATTGACGTTGGGGTATTGTGAAGGTTCCTCCAGCTGTGGCTGACAAATGTGAAACTAAAAACCGCCGTCAGGGACTGTTTTAATAACACCTGGCCTTCAACATGAAATATTGAATGTCGGAGAACACGTGTCAGTGTGCCGAGAACGAACTATGTAAGACTCAGAACGAAGAGGTTAACGAGAACTTCACTTGGATTATATTATAAGTTGATACCTTATATTGTAAAGGGCGTTGTGTAAACTTAATTGTAAAGGGCGTTGTGTAAACTTTCTTGAGTGTTGCCGCCTTCCACCTTTTTACTCCATGGTCAGTGTTCTCTACTGTTTGATAGCCTGATCAGTAAAGCTGTTGGCGCTAGCCTCTTATTAACTTAAAAAATTTGTTACAGTATCAGTCTTTACAAGTTGATAGGACAAAGCTGATAATAGTTAAACAATATTTTTTTTAACGTAATTAATAAGATTTCAACAGCTATTTCCAGACATGGAAAGATGACTCGAAGATGAAAACAAATCATTTGCTCCCAGACTATCTTTCCAGAAGGTCAGTGTTATCAGTGATGACACACCGGCTTGCAACATCCCCCACCCGATTTTTAAAGTGTACGTCTTTTCTTCAGCCCAGTTAACCGGTTTCCAGGCGTTCCTTCACAGGTATTACCATGCACACTCCTTGAGTGACAGTGATCGTCAACAGTTTTCTATTTCTGTAGTACATTAGTAATGAACGTGGTTTTAAACTAATGTTGAACGACTCGTGAGTCTTGTGTATTTAACCAATTATATTAATAATGATGTATTTTAATGTAATTTTTAATCTTTTCTTATTTCAGGTAAGTACTGGGGAAGTGACCGTGGAATTGTAGAGGGCAGGTGAGTTACCAGGGAAAGTGATTGAGGTAAATTGTTTTTTTGACTAAGTACCAATGCGTCCTATAGGTAGATATGTAGAGGGTTCTTAGTAAATATTCTTAATATGTATTGAAGTGGGATGAAACCCCTTGGATTAGTTATGTTTAGTAAGTAGTGTCAGGTCCCTAATCTACATCCTGCTATAACTTGTAGTATATTATAAACTCAGTGAAAAGCATGTAGTGAACGTTTAGGATTGTTCCGAAAGTGACATTTACTTTGTATATTTATTGATCTATGTATTTTTTTTTAAAACTGATTTGGGCTATTTTAACTGTTGGGTGTTTTATTTGTGCTGTTGATTTTAACTTTTATTTTCTTTTACCTTAGTGTTTTTGTGTTGTGTATATGTGTATCGCCAAGAGCAATGAGTGATCTCCCAGGTCAAAGGGATTTACAAATATTACAATTTCTCTCTGCTGAAAAGCAACAGTGGCGTAAGTACAGTCGGAGAACAGTGTCAACATTCACAGTTCAAGGATTCAACCTCTGCCAGGTAATAAAAAGTGCCAGAACAAAAATTGTAGAGGAATCTGAACGTGTTCCTTAAATGTTCCAGGTCCCTCAGGTTTTGGTGGTTATTTAGACATGGGGACCGCAACAGCCTGCTTAGTCCTGTCAGTCGGTAGACAAATCTGACCTCAGACAGGACCGCATAATTGTTAGACGTCTTGATACCTGTTACAGGTATGTCACCAATAAGTGTACTCTCCCTTCATAGATAAATTACCTACACAGCAGTGTCTTTAAGATAATCTTCAGTCAAGGACATACATTATTGGGAGCGCCTTTAGTTCCTTCAAGTGTACTTCTTGGGACGTTGGTGAGCAAAATATATGTGGTAAACTCCAGGTGCCTCCAGACTGTTCCTGGCCAGCTGGGCTTCATTGCTGCTAACACCAGTAGTATGACTAGTGAAGCCAGCAACCAGGAGGCGTACTGGGCTGCCTTATCTTTACCTGTGATACACCTTGCTCCCAGAGTTTTTCTACTCCCGGACTAGGCTGTTGCTGCTGGTGGCCTGCTGACCCACATATCCATCACAGCATGGTTGATCTGGCACCCGGTTAAGACATTTTTACACTTGTCCCAGCGGGGATAGAAACACGGGTAGTCATCGTGTGGACAGAGCAGCAACCATCGTTACCAGTACTGCCTACATATCCAAGGAACACTTGTAGAAATCGTGGAGTTTTGTGTCATATGTCAAGAAGGTAGATTATCTCAGTTATGTTCACAGCCACTCTTGAACTGCATATGAATAACGCACCTAATAACTAACGAAGAACACAATTACATATACTGTAGTTGAGTATGAGAACCTTTCAAGCCATTGTGTCTAAAATTCGCAGCAATTATAAAATATACATTGATGATAGTTTCCCAGCTACCCTCTCATTTTGGAAGCACCAGAGAGAGACGCATTCAGCAAAGAACACCTCGCAACTAAATAAACATAAAAGAAAACACAGGAAGAAATTAAAATGTAAGCATGGGCATGGACACCAGTATATTTACACACTGTAGCAGGTGAACCGCCAGATATAAATCATACAATAACTCCAAATTCAATTCACAAAAGCACACTTTAGAGAGGAAACTTTAGACGACGTTTTGTTCCGTCCTGGACCATACCTTGTTTGTGATTGGTTCCGACCACGGTACTTGTATTCTTCACGACCCAATTAAAACAGTCTCAATTTTTCAAGTTAATGAGAGCAGCTGTACTGAAACTACCACACTTTTCCTACACAACACGAAATGTCAAACAATAATAAACTGTTGACACGAACTCCATTGATGTTGTAAACCAAGGGATACTCGTGCATAAAAAAATAACGTGAAAGATCACAACAAATGTGTGAAAAAGGAATAACTGGAAAGGTGGGCAGATGGATTTTTAACTTTCTAATAAATAAAGCCAAAAGAGTAGATGATTTTATTAAGTTTAGTAACCCAGGAGATTCTTCTGAAGATACCATGGCTTGGTTTCCATAGGGGCCTTCTGGCCCTCTTCCACGGGATGCGACACGTAACGATGGGGTAACATCCATGTATCTGTTTACTGTCAGTTGAACCGGAGAAAGTGTAAGGAAATATGCCCGGTGTTTCCACTTGTGCTGGGATCTAACTCTGGTCTTGCAGATGAGAGTTGAAGGCTCTATCACTTAGTCACGTGTACAAAGTTAGAGACTGCCACGGTGAAAAGCTCTGTTCCTCAAGGCCACTTTCCAATATATTCTCATTCTCATATCCAACAGACAATACTAGAATTTGTACGTTTGACATCGATTAAGGGCACAGCAGATCTTCAAGCTGATGTAAACTTGAACAAGCCGACATATTTTACCCATTCCGTGAAATTTGCGCAAATTCCGAGAACTAGGAAAACTGGCAGCTTACTGTAATGTCTGCTGGGCCATTACTAGTTACGGCGTCTTTCCAGGATTCCACGCAATACCGATTAATGGGACACTAAATACACACCCAGATTTTGGAGATGAGGTTTGGCTGTAGCTCAGTCTTCAAGAATTTTGTTGTGACTAACCTACTTGACTGCTCTGCTCTTGACCTAGCCCCCAGGTTTTGCCAAATGTATAGGCCTATAGCTAAAAACTTTGAACATAAGCTACTTACATTCTAGTCTAGCTTAAGTATGTAACTATACCCTACACTGGGTGTTGGCTCAGTAAGGCTTTACCCCCTCATTCCAGACTCCTTCCCGTGAAAGGACCATTATATTCACTCAAAACTCAGTTTTTCCCACGACATTGAACTGCGTGCAGTCAGCACCAACAACCTAGTTGATCAGGCCATACACAGGAAGGCTTGGTCTGGGATCGGTCCGCAGGGACTGTGACTCCCCGAGATTGTGTGTAAGGAAGCTGCGGAAGTACATATTAATAGCCATACTTAAGACAGCCGAAACTGCATATCATAAGTGTACATGTTTGTCTTACTAAACTTGTTAGGAATGTCTAAAAAATATCGAATTGTACTTTCTGAGTACGGTTGAGAAATATAATGTATACCTAGAAAATCCTGGGGTGGGGGGATTGGTTATATATTTACACTCTTAATATCTCGTGTGTGAGAAGGAAGGCATTGTGGACTGACTATAATAGTGCACTGCAAAGCTGGGGTGCATTACTCCACCAGTAGATAACATGGTATGCACTATAAGTTCAAGGGTATCTAATACACTCTTCAAATATTGCATTTACGATTTGAATTGTTGGAAAGAAAATTTAGGTTCCTGAAAACTGTTAGTGAAGAGCCGTGTTGTGGAACGTACGTCGAACTTCTTGCCTCTTACACCAACAGCCTTACTGACCATGTCATCAACTAGGAGGCAGCATTTTGAGAAACTGCTGCAGGGGCGATGATCTCTGAAAGTATCACCAGGTAGTGTTTGTAACTATAGGCGTGGTTGTAAATAGTCATGGTTGTGTTGCTCTTACTGGACTGTCATACAGCCAGTGTTCTTTTGAATCGTTTTTTCTCTGATCTGCCTCAATTTAGTTCCGTTACAAGTGAAGCAAGTGAGGAAGGGGAGGGGGAGGGGGAGCAGTGAACTTTCTTGATCACCTTCACTCACCCTTAACCTTACTGCCTGGCTTCTCCTTCGTATCGTGTATACACTTTGCTTATTACATTTTTTATGCAATTTTTGCCATCTTCATCTTACACGAAATTATTTGCTCTTTTCTTTTTCCTCACTGGTTCTCCTTTTGCTTTTAACACTATCTTAATATTAAAGGGTTTAATTAAAGTGCAAGCCAGTATGTTAATAGCAGAGTACTGTATTGCTTTAGTAATACCTTGATGATAGAGGGGATATTGTAGTAATAGGAATGTGAGTTTGTTCTACTTTTGCATGCTGAAGCCGGAGCCCTTTTCTAGCTGATATATTTAAAGCTTCATTCTTATATTCTTTCCCAGTAAGACCATTATCCAAGGGGTTAACATCCAAGTCTTGAGATACTGTAGGATGCACATGTCAACCAGGCTGTGAAGCTATATAGGCCAGAGGGCCACCAGTAGCAACAGATTGGTTGAGCAGGCAAGCCTGGAGCCAGGTCCAGCTGCGAGTGTTGAACCCTCGACAGCGATCACAGGTACGTTGACAAGGGCGCCTACCTAGCCACAGGTTGATTGTTCGGGGGTTATCGCCACCGCATCTCGGTCCCTAGTAGTAACTCAGTCCTGGATTTAAATCCAGGTGGTCTTAATAGGCGAGTACCACTGCTCCCTGTATCATGGAATAACGGTTGTAAGTATGCGAGTCATGTCTATTATATCTGTCTGTGGTTCCCGGGATCATCACCCTGAATTCAAGATGGTACCTTGATGCTGGTGAGGTGCTCTTGATTCAAGTAATTGGAGCTACCACTTCACGGATGAAACGTTATTGATGCTCATGCTCCAGGCGTGGTATTTCTAATACTGTCTGAAAGCTTCCCAATGAATGTAAGCAGCGCCCTCACGACCCGCTCTCATACCAAGCCTCGTAAATTGGAACAGCGATCTTGCAACAATAAGAACTATTATGAAACACTCAAAGCTGTGTATGCGTAGAGCAGAACTATTCTCATCTTAAATGTTCGTGAGAAATAAATGATGAGGAATCTTACCTACTTGCTTGCTTGTTAATGATTCCGGAGTCATCGCTTCTACGGCACAGTTATGGACCAGGTCTCCTTGTTGGCCTCAACAGTTAGGTTGTTGGTGCCAGAGCACGCAATCTAACGTAATCAAGAGAGCATGGCTAGTCAGGAGCTGACTGGAAAGACTGTCAAGTTCCTTCGTGAAGATAACGAGGAGTCGTTTGCTGATTCCTATTAAATTTGAAACTAGGGTGATAAAGTCTTTAACCACTTAGTTGTTCTCTTAGTGTGCGTATTAGACCTCCTTTCATTGCTGTTTTTGCATCGTCTGTCGAGCCGCCGCCTCTTTAGTCTACCTGGAGTTTGTTTTGGATGTCAACGCCTCCGCGGTCTGGGCCCAGATGAGGCCTTCCGGAGGATGGTCTGATCACTCGTTTTTAGTGCTAGCCGCGCACACTCCAACTCGGACGATCAGGAAATGACTCGGGGGAACTTTTGTATCCTTTTGCCAGGGTTCTTTTGTATCCTCCCCTTATGAAGGGTGTTAAAAGTCTTGGTCCTTTCATACTTAATGAGTCAAGTGTACTCATGATCTTATGACATCTCAACTTTTAACTAGGGGTATTTTGCGGCGTTTGTCATGCCTCTTGCGTGGGTTTAGCACACACACACACACACACACACACACACACACACACACACACACACACACACACGCGCACACTGTTTCAGGTGTTAGACTTCCTTTTACCCATAATCAAACATGTATAGCCCCAAAACCAAAGAGAACACCGGACAAAAGATGGGGAGGATGAGAAACAAAAGTGCTACACTTCCTCTCACCACGGCATCCACGTGACCACTGAGAAGTCACTGGAATGTGGCGGCAGGCCGTGACGTCATGCTAACAGATGCTACCCGGCATAATGAACTGACGAAAACGACCCCCCTGTAGGGTAGGAGTTTGATTTTCGTCACGGCATTATGCCGTGGCGCTCACCCAGCATAATGCGGTGACTAGCACTGTACGTAGTAAGTTTAGAGCCACCACCCAACAACTTGCTACCGGCCTCTTGTACAGATGTGAAATGGAAGCCTGTTAAACGTTTTCCACTAATACGATTGCTGGTTTTTCTTGTCTTATGAACATGCAAGATTTCACGTAAATTTTAGCTTTTTATTTACGTTCACTGAATACTAGTTTTCCATGTTTCTTAGTAGTGCTTTTTCTAACATTTACATTCTGACGTAAGATATTTGGTCTGAGAGAGCCACTGGAGTGATATATGTAATTCATTTAACTGGTTGCTCACTTGTTTCTATTACAGGTAGCGGGAGGGTGGAAAGTATAGTTATTGTAATGAAATTCGATGATATAATAATGAGATGTTAAAATTAATAACCTGTCTTCCAAACTGAATTATTTTACAAATAGGTTTTAGGCTTAGAGGCCACAACTACAGTTTCTCTGATTCCGTATCTGATTTTCTGCGAGAATTAGCCTATTGATGTAATTCTTGTTTGTCTCTCGGAAGCCCGTCACACGCACAAGACAAATGGATTAAGCGAAACTTTGTGGATTTCTTCTAATATTAGTTTCCGCTACCATGACAATCGATGCCATAGTCCAAAATAGTGTCATAAAAATGCTGATTATAATTTTAGGTTGTCAAACCTCTTAAAAACTGACATATGAATTTAAAGACAATAACATAGATTTGAACAAGAAGGTTTATTGTGTATCACAATGTGTTTGGAGATTAGACAATTTAAATTTTCAAAAATGGTGCTTCTAAAGATGACTTGTCATACAAGCATTAAGTTAAAACGTAAAGTTAATACAATGTGGATACAAAGGACATTGGGGGTATTGATGTAAGCATCAACTTGTAACCAAAATTGAACTTGAGCATAATGTAGAGCGTATAATTAGGCAAAAATAAATTGAAGCTTGGAGATAGGGTAGGTATATTTCGTTCAAGAGAGATGGAAAAGTCCTAGGTTATATTAAGAGCTATGTTATAATCATTAAACTGCTTGCTTTCATTATATTTGACTGAATCCTTCCACTGACTAACGAGTGCACTCTGAGGTCTGGTGTCCAGTACAAAAGTATTATCTTATAAAATGTGTATTGTCAAACAAAACCTATATATAATAGACTAATCACCTTATTACTAGTGATAAGATATCTGAAATCTTGTGTGTTCGCATCCTGCATCGCTACATGAGTTAACTAATGTGTGGTGAAAGTAAACTACAGTATAATAGAACTATTCTGTAATAGGCAAGATAAATAACTACTAACTGGTCTGAGACACTTTAGACCAGGGCTGTCTAACTGGGAGTGCATGCACGTCTTGGGGGTACAAGGAGCCTCAGCAGGGGTGTGTGAACGGTGCCGAGGATACAATAGTAATTTATAATATTATTTGGTAAAATATTATCTTATTAATACTTAAAAATTACGTTGATTACTTATGGAATAATTACAAATCATGGAATCAGCCACGCTCGTGTTTAAACCAAGCTTCTGGTCGCTGAGAAAGCTAGTCTAGCCAGTATGGCATGACGTCGCTAACCCGTGGCTTAACGCTGCCCAGAACACTTGATCGCTGACACTCCAGGGATGAGGTAATGCTCATCATTGTTGGGGAAACTATATTGGATGTATTAATCTTGGTGATACTCGTATAAGTTGTTCCATTCGTTATTACTTACCTATGTGAGGCATAACTAAATATAGCAACCACCTCGACTGTCAGCATGACATGTCCCTGACACACTCAACACATTCTTCCTCGCTTCAGATTGTTAGAGCAAATGCAGAACTAGAGGTCTCACTGCACTATTTATACTGCTTAGACTAAGTAATTCACGTGTATGCTATTGAATATACATTTTTTTATGATTAAGAGTACTTTGGTTCTACAAATCAACAATTAAATTTGAATTTAATATATTTTGGATGTTAACTTAAGCGTGGGTTGGGATAAATTTTGTTTGGGGGTCCACAAACTAACGAAGCTTAGACAACCCTGCTTCAAAACCTAAGTATTTTTTTTTTCATTACTGCTCGTTTCTCACCTGACTCAATCCACTTAAAATCCCTACGCCTCGGAAAGTCACTACCGCTCATCTGAGCGTCCAGCCTCTGCTGTAATAAGATAACAGGTTGATAGACAGCACCCATTCTCCCCCAGAGAGGCTTTACGCTTATAGCTTGTCATATGTGTGAAAAGGAAGCCTGGTTAATGTTTTGCACTCAGGCAGGATTGCTGCTCTGTCTCTAGAACATGTAAGACTGCGGGTAAATCTTACAAATGTCTACGTTTTCTCTGCTTAGTAATTATCATTCCTGTAATATTTCCTTTCCAATTCAGGGGAGCTGGTATTAAACGGGTACGTGGGCGATGATCGCCTTTGGCATACCTTGAATACACGGAACCATTTATATTAACATGTTTTATTCTGGTCCTTCTTGTGCCGGACTTTCCCTCGGGAATAACTTAGCAAGTCACAATGTGGCTGGAACAATATTCAAGGTTGGAAGTGTGCGAGGGGTATGAAGGAAGGTGTCTTCGAGAGGAAGCTGGAGGGGTAGCTTCGAAACAACCCATTCCCCAACTTTGTTTTTAGTGTTTGTCACAAAACGCATGCTCCAGATTTTTCAGTACCCTCAAAGCTACCAAACGTAAGCTACTTTTTTTCATAGTCTGTCAAACGCAAATGTAAGTTAATATTTAGTATACTAACCAGACCTAACCTAACCAAGAATAGCAAATATTAGATTTTAAAATTAGAGCACAAAAATGAACAAAGGGCACTTATGCAAATAATTCACGTTAGAATTAGAAGCGTCTTGTAAGTGCCTGAACAGTCGGATTGTGGTGGTGGTGGTTGTAGGGGCAGCAACCAGTAATACTGATTAAGTGGTCATCAGGGAAGTGTGGCCTTAGGCCAGTCTGCCAGAATAGAAACACTTTCGAAATCGGTCAAATGTCTACATACATGGAGGGTGTTCCGGGGGGAACAACGCCTCCGGGGCCCAGTCCTTGACCAGGCCTCCCGGTGGATCAGGGCATGATCAACCAGGCTGTTACTGCTGGTCGCACGTAGTCCAACGTACGAACCACAGCCCGGCTGGTTGGGTACTGATTTTAGGTATCTGTCCAGCTCCCTCTTGAAGGCAGCTAGGTGGTATGACAGTATTACATGATTTTGCCTTTCTACAACTCTCAATAGTAGTTTGGTGGTCAGCAACCATCCAGAAACAATACGAGAGTGAAAGGCCTGTTAAATGTTTTGCACTGGAGGATAGATGGCCTTTTGTCTCGTGAACATACGAAATGGTAAGTAAATCCATATCTACTTAATTTCATTTTACACGCACTTTTATTTCCCTGTGCCTATTGATAGTTCTTGTTTAATTCCTTACTAATTTAGGAACGTGCGGAAGATTACTAGAAACATTAACAAGCAGCTATATAGGTTCCTGAATAAACCATAACTAAGATTGCCAGAAAATTATTTTCTGGGCAAAATGTAACCATCTGTTGATTGTTGACATTTTACGTCTCATTGTACAGTATAAAACCTATTTTAGTTTCAGAATACACATGAGTTGCATTTTTGTTTGATAGAGGTGGAGGTTGCGAGAAGGTCCAGGAGAGGTTAAAGGTGGGAGTTTGTGTAAGGTGACTCTCAAGTGGCCCCTGGCATATTTGGCTTTCCACTCGAGGCAGGCCAGCACTCGCCCACTACCACCTAGCTTACACCTCCCTGTGGGACCTGCAGGTGTGTGTTTATAACAGCATGAGTGTTTTACCTGCCTCTGATGGGAAGGTGTGTTTATGATAAAACTTGCTTGTTTTACCTGCTTGCACGAGTTTTCTTAATTCCTTGGGACCTGCAGGTGTGTGTATATAACACAACCTGTTTGTTCTACCTGTTTCTGATGTGCAGGTGCTGGTTTATAAAACAGCCTTTGTTTTTACTTGCCTTTGATGTGCAAGTGTATTAATAACACTTCCTGCTTGGTTTTTGTCCACCTGTGAGACCTGTAGGGCTCTATATCACAGCCTGTATGTTTTGTGTCCCCGTGGGACATGTGGGTCTCTGTAACAACCTGCTTTTCACAAACAAAATACATATTTAACATAACACGTTGTGTTGGTTCGTCTTGAACACTCAGTAATGTCCAAGACCGACCTAATCAGCGACAAATTTTACCTTCAATTTGAGGGTTGTGAATTATTCCAGCCACTGTACTGCGACTTACTCTTTATAGCTTCTTTGTGAATTGTCTTGCCTTGTGGCCTGGTGGCAAAAGCTCTCGCTTCACACAGTGAGGGGTCCGGGTTTGATTTCCGGCGTAGGGGTGGAAACATCAGACGTGTTTCCTAACACCGGTTGTCTATGTTCACCCATCAGTAAAATGGGTACCTGTGTGTTTGTCGACTGGTGTGGGTCGCATCCTGGGACAAAACTGACCTAATTTGCCCGAGATGCTGTGCATAACAAGGGGCTTTCTATATAGTAGTATGTCATTGATGTCAGCTAGGACTGTATACCATGTGCATGTACTTGTAGTAAATAAAGATATACGTAATTATTATTATTATTATTATTACTTAGTAATTTAATCATATGAAATTGTTGATTTGCAACACTAAAGGCCTAGTTATTTTTCAACCCCCCCTCCCCCGTGGACGTTTTGCATGCATGCATATGCAGTATATACAATGGAACTTCGACTTACGAGTTTAATCCGTTCCGTGACAAAGCTCGTAGCTCAATTTGCTCGTATATCAAATCAATTTTCCTCATTTAAATTAATTGAAATGCCTTTAATCCGTTCCAGCGGAATTCCTGCTCTCGGGAGGCAGGACAAAAATACTTCAATATGACGCTAATATCAACTCTACAGCTTATTTATCTATCACAATTCCTCTAATATGACATAATAAACAATATAATTAACAGAAACATGATATATACTCTAGATTGAATAAAATAGGCCATAATATGGCGAGCGGCGGCTGCGGCCATTCCCTCTCCAGCTCTATCTTACCATGCTCTTATTATAAGAGAAAACGGAGTCTTTGTGAGGCTAACTGCACTAGTTTCATAAATAAGAAATATTGTATAAAAACATAATAGAGAATGTTAAGAAATAGTTGTTTTATAAAGTGTACGTACGCTGGTTTAGAGTGGAAGATAGATTACTTGCTACTAGCTCGTACTGCCACCCACACACACCTCGCTTGCTTATCTAAGATTTCATGCTGTAATTCCATGGACATCAAACTCTTTTTCTTCTCAGCACTGTCCTTTGCACTTACTTTCTTAGGACACATGTTTAGAAAAAAGAAATTTGGCAATAATAACACGAGAAATGCTTCCACGGCGATATAATCACATGCACAGCTCAGCTGATGTGGCATTCACTGTGCCACCTAGTGGCGATGTTCTGAAACTCACTCATTATTATATTATTATTATTATTATTATTATTAATTTAGGGATCTGGAGCACAGATCCAATTCCCTAGATCAAGAGCCTCTCACCAGCGTCAAGGAACCTTGACGCTGGTGAGTATGGGGGCGGCTAGGCGAAGAGCAACACCAGTCCGAATGGCCTATGGGTCGAATCGAGTGCCCAGGGAGGAACTGGGGACAGCTAGAAGGAAATCCCCTAAATGTGGTGCCTTCACCGCTAGGAGACGAGCTTTGTCCTTTCCTGAAGCGTTGGTGAGCATTGTGTTGGCGATATTTTCCATGATCAGTTTATCCCAATGAGACTGCTCTTTGCGAGGAGCTGGTCTACTGCAGGAGTTTGCAAGGATGTCCCACCGCACGGCTGCTTCAGTGAACCTTCGGTCTTGAGCTTCTACCGCGTCTCTCAAGCGTTCGGGGACAATCTTCTTGACTAATCCACTGGAAGCCAAACACGAAGACAGAAATGCAAGTAAAGCTACCTGTGTTGTTTTGCACACCCCCTATACCTCCCAGTCGCACTAGGAGGGTTGCCTGATCCCATTGCTGATCTTCCAGTAACAGATTCAGCGCCTTAAAGATTTATCTCAGGAGTGCGTTTCATATTCGTTGAGAGTTGGGTTGTCAAAAGAGGGTGCGCACCTCAGGAAGTGAGTGAGTCTTGGCAGAGTAAGATACCTTGTGAGGAGATGCATGACATCATGGGCATCAAGATCGCTTATTCTCTCCTCCATTCTCTTCAGGTCATTCAGTTTGTCCTTAAGGACCGTGTCGATGGCCCGATGACCTAGCGGTGCTGTTGGATGGAGTGGTAGTAGAGACTTCAGGGAGGATTGTTCGCACAGCTCTTGATTATTTCCCGGTTCGTTGTGATGATTTCACACTTGGAGGGATTGAGGACGAGTCCCAAGGTTTCTCCGTGTCTTCACCAGTTGTAGGTATTCTAGTAGGGACTCTTTAGTACCTGCCAGTGCCATCATATATATATGTAAGTAGCAATTTTCAGCTTTGTAAATTGTGCGTGTTGTCATTGAATGGCACAGTAGTGTGCATATTAATTGACTATCCTTTGATTTTTTATAACCTATGTTGAACTCATTTTGGCAAGTTGTTCGGCGTGGTACCAGATGATCCTAATAACAGCAGCATTTAACTTCTCTACAGTTGAACAGTCCTTTTTCGTGATCCTGCATTTGGTTATTTAATATTTCTCCATTCATCTGTCGTCCATCCTTAATGATCGAGTGCCCACCGTAGCCGCTTTTTCGTCGTAGCAGCAGTCTGCCAACTTCAAGAAGCCAATTCTCTCTCTAGATGTTTGCTGGTTTTCTTGGAATCGTTCACACTATTTCTTATGATAACCTTGTCATCGTGAGGTGTTGTCTTGCGTTGCTTCCACATCTTCCTGGACGCAGCGCTCCACAGTCACCAGTGTTGTCAGCTTTCTTCAAAATCCGACCAGCAGTTGACTTTACTACGAGGCTCAGATTTTCCGTCATCTGACTGGTACTCAAATCAGCATGTTTTCTAAGAGCTGCATTACTTGCACGCTTTCTGGGTGTAATATCTATCATGAATTTCAGCAGTAATCATGAACTGAAGCTGAGAATTTGGCGAAACCACATTCATTCACTGAGCATGCTTGCAGAAATAGCCTTAAAATTCAAGAGGAAACTGGACAAGTATCTTCACCAGGTGCCAGATCAACCAGGCTGTGACGGATATGTGGGGCAGCGGGGCCTCCAGCAGCAATAGCCTGGTTGACCAGGCAAGCACCAGACGAGAGTAGAGAAACTCGAAACTCTTCAAAGGTAAAGGTAAGGTATATCAGAACAACAGCTGTTGTAGCACTGGCGAGAATTACAGGGTAACACCACAGCTGGATGGTTGCCAGAAGTTGGTATCAAACTCTTCTAAAAAGAAGTACCCAAAATACATTAAGCGGGAGACTAAGACATATAAGATAATCACAAAATTTAATCTTGACTCAATTAATTTGCACACTACTGTAAATAAATTGCAATTTCATTTTATTTGGCTGATATTTCTAAATGAATTTATGAAAAATATTCTATGTGCTAGGAAACAAAACCGTTATTTGGAATTTAAAAGATGTATACAGTCATGTGATCGAATGGATGGTGGAGGTGGATAAAGGAAGCAGGACTCTCAGTGTGTTGAGAGGGAGATGAAACGTGATGCGCGAATTGTGTATACAGGGGGGGGAGAGTGGGAGGGTCACCCCCCTAAGAGCCAGTTATTTTCGCACCACTAGTGAAAAACGTTCAGATTTGAATTATTCGTTTTTTTTTCTTTTGACACCTCGTTGACCATTTTCGCTAATTTGCTTGTGTGTGATTAAGTAGTTTGTTGTAAAAAATTTTTAAGTAAACTAATAGTCTAATCTAAATTAGTCACCAAACGTAACTTAGACAAGATTTGAAAGGCTGGAAGTATTATGAACTCACGTCAAATATCACGTCATAAAATTTATATAGAATTAAGGTAAAATAAGTTTATTGAAGTATTTTGAGTACTTTTCCAAGTGGCTTAGTATCATTATTGAAACTTTGTCGATGACGAAGGATTGAGTAAAAAAAATAAACATTATGAATCGGGTATTGAGCAAGTTACTGAAGACAGTATTGTCTGCACGATACTGAAGACAGTATTGTCTGCACGATACTGAAGACAGTATTGTCTGCACGATACTGAAGACAGTATTGTCTGCACGATACTGAAGACAGTATTGTCTGCACGATACTGAAGACAGTATTGTCTGCACGTTACTGAAGACAGTATTGTCTGCACGATACTGAAGACAGTATTGTCTGCACGATACTGAAGACAGTATTGTCTGCACGATACTGAAGACAGTATTGTCTGCACGATACTGAAGACAGTATTGTCTGCACGTTACTGAAGACAGTATTGTCTGCACGATACTGAAGACAGTATTGTCTGCACGATACTGAAGACAGTATTGTCTGCACGATACTGAAGACAGTATTGTCTGCACGATACTGAAGACAGTATTGTCTGCACGATACTGAAGACAGTATTGTCTGCACGTTACTGAAGACAGTATTGTCTGCACGATACTGAAGACAGTATTGTCTGCACGATACTGAAGACAGTATTGTCTGCACGTTACTGAAGACAGTATTGTCTGCACGATACTGAAGACAGTATTGTCTGCACGATACTGAAGACAGTATTGTCTGCACGATACTGAAGACAGTATTGTCTGCACGATTTCTGAAGACAGTATTGTCTGCACGATACTGAAGACAGTATTGTCTGCACGATACTGAAGACAGTATTGTCTGCACGATACTGAAGACAGTATTGTCTGCACGATACTGAAGACAGTATTGTCTGCACGATACTGAAGACAGTATTGTCTGCACGTTACTGAAGACAGTATTGTCTGCACGTTACTGAAGACAGTATTGTCTGCACGATACTGAAGACAGTATTGTCTGCACGATACTGAAGACAGTATTGTCTGCACGATACTGAAGACAGTATTGTCTGCACGATACTGAAGACAGTATTGTCTGCACGATACTGAAGACAGTATTGTCTGCACGATACTGAAGACAGTATTGTCTGCACGATACTGAAGACAGTATTGTCTGCACGATACTGAAGACAGTATTGTCTGCACGATACTGAAGACAGTATTGTCTGCACGATACTGAAGACAGTATTGTCTGCACGATACTGAAGACAGTATTGTCTGCACGATACTGAAGACAGTATTGTCTGCACGATACTGAAGACAGTATTGTCTGCACGATACTGAAGACAGTATTGTCTGCACGATACTGAAGACAGTATTGTCTGCACGATACTGAAGACAGTATTGTCTGCACGATACTGAAGACAGTATTGTCTGCACGATACTGAAGACAGTATTGTCTGCACGATACTGAAGACAGTATTGTCTGCACGATACTGAAGACAGTATTGTCTGCACGATACTGAAGACAGTATTGTCTGCACGATACTGAAGACAGTATTGTCTGCACGATACTGAAGACAGTATTGTCTGCACGATACTGAAGACAGTATTGTCTGCACGATACTGAAGACAGTATTGTCTGCACGATACTGAAGACAGTATTGTCTGCACGATACTGAAGACAGTATTGTCTGCACGATACTGAAGACAGTATTGTCTGCACGATACTGAAGACAGTATTGTCTGCACGATACTGAAGACAGTATTGTCTGCACGATACTGAAGACAGTATTGTCTGCACGATACTGAAGACAGTATTGTCTGCACGATACTGAAGACAGTATTGTCTGCACGATACTGAAGACAGTATTGTCTGCACGATACTGAAGACAGTATTGTCTGCACGATACTGAAGACAGTATTGTCTGCACGATACTGAAGACAGTATTGTCTGCACGATACTGAAGACAGTATTGTCTGCACGATACTGAAGACAGTATTGTCTGCACGATACTGAAGACAGTATTGTCTGCACGATACTGAAGACAGTATTGTCTGCACGATACTGAAGACAGTATTGTCTGCACGATACTGAAGACAGTATTGTCTGCACGATACTGAAGACAGTATTGTCTGCACGATACTGAAGACAGTATTGTCTGCACGATACTGAAGACAGTATTGTCTGCACGATACTGAAGACAGTATTGTCTGCACGATACTGAAGACAGTATTGTCTGCACGATACTGAAGACAGTATTGTCTGCACGATACTGAAGACAGTATTGTCTGCACGATACTGAAGACAGTATTGTCTGCACGTACTGAGACAGTTTGTCTGCGATACTGAAACGTTTCTGCACGTACAAGCAGTATTTTCTCACGATACTGAAGACGTATTGTCTGCCATACTGAAGACGTATTGTCTGACGATACTGAAAACAGTATTGTCTGCACGATACTGAAATAGTATTGTCTGCACGATACTGAAGACGTATGTTGACGATCTGGAAGTATGTCTGCAGTACTGAAGACAGTATTGTCTGACTTCGAAGACAGTATTGTCTGCCGTTGAAGACGTATTGTCTGCAAACTGAGACAGTTTTTGTCTGCGATACTGAAGACGTATTGTCTCCGAGGCACGTACTGAAGACGTATTGTCACATAGCTGAAACGTATTGTCTGCACGTTACTGAAGACAGTATTGTCTGCACGTTACTGAAGACGAGTATTGTCTGCACGTTACTGAAGACAGTATTGTCTGCACGATACTGAAGACAGTATTGTCTGCACGATACTGAAGACAGTATTGTCTGCACGATACTGAAGACAGTATTGTCTGCACGATACTGAAGACAGTATTGTCTGCACGATACTGAAGACAGTATTGTCTGCACGAGTGATACGCGTGTAGGTTTGAAACTTTCCTCCTGCTCACCCGCCATATGACCTTTCATCCATTTTATTTGTAGTTATTTTTTCTATTTTGTACGTTTAACTTATGTCATAACAAAAATAGTATTTGCAATATTAAAGGGAGAGGTTGGGAATCCAGTAATAAAATGTATTGGTGACGAGCTTTGTGAGCCTTGATAACTGTTGTGGGGCCTCTGGTAAAAGTGATGATTATTGTCAGGTTCACGTGTTGCCCGAGGCACGTCGAGACGTGTTTCACTATAGGCAAAGTTTACACGAGAAAGCGTTCTGGTACACATGACCGAACATTTAAAAGAGAATTGTGAAATAAGTTGAAAATTAATATTTTTTTTTTTTTTAAAGAGCAACCGGTAAGAATACCATCATGAAACTTTGTCGTGTTAATTTCTAATGATTTGTTGTAGAATGAATTAGTGTCCACAAAATGGGAATGGATGTTTTAGCTCAGTTTATATAGACATTGAATATAGTCTTTGAAAGGGAATATTAACATAAACCCCATCTTCCGTCTCTGTTGTGGTTGGTACAGGCAAGTCCTCTTGGAATATATTGCTTATTGTGCCCACTGAAAGACCTGGCTTATACAAGCTTGGAGATTTGTTCTGTCCTCCATGGAAGCCAGTTGCATACAAATTCTAGTTTTATCTATATGGTGCTGTTGTTTAGTCTGTCGGAAATGAAAATGAGAGAGAATTGGAACGAGTACTGTTCTTTGAACAGATATTAACTAAGACAGTCAGATTTTAATTTATTCAGTATTACTCTTTGGATTCTAATTGTTTAAGTTAAATATTCATTGCCCATTTTTGCACTGATCATTTTGCCTCATTTTTTTTTCAAGTCAACATATCCTTCACGGTTCTCTCCTTTATGGTTAAATCCCTTATTTTCCTTCTAGATGACCCGATGGATCCTACAGACGAGTAACAAATTATACAGGGTTTGACAGATACTTGTTATAAGGCGATTGGCCTTAACAGCAAGTATCTTCCCTTTTAGATATCTCTTTTGATTGAGAATCAAACATACACACCATACCCATAGCCATCTGCTGCAGGTACTCCTGTGACTTGTGTACTGTTGAACTAGATACATGAAGGATGTTTTCAGGGGGTCAGCGCCCCCTGAGGCCCGGTCCCAGAAAAGGCCTCCTGGTGGATAAAGACATGGTAAACTAGGCTGTTACAACTGCCCGCATGCAGTCCAACGTACGGACCACAACCCAGCTGGTCAAGAACTTGCAGAGTTCCCTTTTGACGACAGCCAGGGATTAGTTATTAATTCCTCTTATTCACGAAGGAAGGGCGTTGATAAGTCAGAGATCTCTGACACTGAGTTCTCGCGTAGTGTACTGTGCACCTTCAGCCGAGTCTCTTGCTCTCATACTGAGTAATTTCGGTATGCAAGTATGAGAAGAGTCCCACCAGAATTTTAACATTTAACTGTCTGTCCACAGTTTTGACCTTTTTTAATGAAATGTTTTTTTAATTGGTTGAGGTAAATGTAGGAACTTCGAGGAACTTTTAGGTGAGTTTTGTTAAATATCTGAAGAATTTTTTAATGGATGAGAATTCATTTCGTGTGATAATGTTCATTTTTGTTTGATGTTTGTGATTTTTAGATAATTTTAAATTTAGTGTTATTGCACAAGCTCTTATTTTTTTTATTTCAAAGAGTTCAAAGTAATTGATCTAGGAAGGTCAAAAGTTATTTTACTAGTTTCTAACTTCATTTTTTAGCAATGTTTCCTGGTCTCTGCAACTGTCAGTGCGAATAGAATGATTCATTTGCTGCATCAATTCCTCTGAATTCTTTGCATTAGGACTAGTTACAAACTAGCTTCTGAACGTGTTCCATCAGATGGGCGTCTCCATAGTGGTGCTTCACTTTCAAGCCTAGACTTAACAAGCGTTGTGCAGACTTGAAGTATTCTTTGTGTTCTGGTGTATGTTCCTTAGGCTGGTGAATTTTATACATGAAATGAATAGACTTCCCCCGCTATGTGTAGCTTTATTATTTAATTGAAGATCTTGTTGTGAAGGAAGTCGCGTGAGGGAAGTAGTCATGTTAGGGTTTATGGGAGTGAGGGTGTGGCGGAGTGTTGGAGGGAGGGGTCATGTTTGTACTCGCTTTAGTTATATTTGCAGGGATCCTTTATAGCTCATGGACCCATCTCTTACTACCGGCCACTAGGGCTCAACCTGTCAACCCTCTTGAAAACTTAACGTGAAAGATCTGACATTATCACCGTCTTGCATTAAACTTCCGCTCTATTTCCTCATTTCCTCCATAGAGTAATTGATTTTTTTCCTCGGTGAACATCATGGTTAATGGTCCAAGTCGGACCGAAACGTCAGTTTTTTTTCCTATGTTAGGGTTATTTGTGCATTGTTGCTTTCTTTACTGGGTAATCAGAATTTAGTACTGTCATACTTTGCCCCTAATGCTATTAATTAGCCAATTTTGCCTTTGATTTATTAAATATTGGGTCATATTGTTGGCCCATCTCCACCTTTCTTGTAGCTGCCTGCATGTGTAAAGTTTACAATGCTACCTCCATCCTCCATTAACTTTGCTCTGTGTTACTAGCCTAACATGTTTGTCTAACTTCTCTGCCCGTTTTTCTGTGTTTGAAATCCCCTATAATCAGTAGTGTGTGTGTGAGATGCTGTCTTCATGATTCTTGTTTACACACCATTTTCCTTAAGTTCAATGTTTGGTACCCTGTTCAGTGGGGGAAAGGGGAGGGTTTGAATAATATTTGGCCCTCTAGTTATAAATGTCTTCTATATAGTCATTGAATGACCTGGTGTTCACGATTTTTAGGTAATTGAACTTAGTGTACTTATCCTGAGCTGCACTCGTCCTTATTCTCCATTTTCTTTCTGCATATTAACCCTCTTGGAAAAATCTTACTTACTACTTTCCTTGTGAGTTCATTTCCGTGAGTTATGATGCCAGATCATCCAGGCTGTGATGGATATGTGGGGCTGCGGGCCACCAGCAGCCTGGTTGACCAGGCTAGCACCAGACAAGCCTGGTCCATGGCCGGTCTTTGGAAGGTATATCTGATTGTTTCTTTGATACACTTGTCTTGAGGTCAACAATTTGTGGTCATCTCTGGGCTGGTGTATTATATTTTTGTCCTTTGGTTCTTAACTATTGGTCAACCTGTTTTAGTATCGTTAGTTATGTTGTGTAGGTGATGGTGAGTGTGGTGTTATGTTGTGTAGGTGATGGTGAGTGTGGGGGCAGGGCAAGACAAATTTGGGCGCTCCAGGCAGGCTGACAGGCTTGTATTTTGGTGCCTTTACAGACACATGCCAATATTTTATAAAATATTTGTTCAGCACTTCTGTAGTGGAGGCAGATAAATTGTAAACCTCTTATCTTCATACATTGAATGTAATGCAACATTTTTACCTTCACTTTTTTCCGTCACTAAGACGTTGCTAGAATTAATCACCAACATTCACTGTAAACAGAGGTAACAAGTTCGAGTATTTCACAATATACTCCTGAAAAATAGAACACTTTTGGTCCCCTTTTATGTTTGATACCAGTCTCTCATAACCACTGGAGGTTTAATCAAATTAATTAAGGATTTGTTACATAACTAAAATAATCTATTTACACCTAAGTTATTTTTAAAATTTCACTCAATTTTATATTAACTACATAGTTCGAAGTGACTTAATGTTCCTATATTTGTAGTTTGTTTTTGGCCTTGTGGGAAAAACTTATGTTCTGACATTTTTACCATTTTACTCGCGTCAGTCTCATCGATAACATTTTCCATTGATATACCTTTGACGGGTTACGAGTGTGTGTATTTCCGCAGTCCGGCCCTGAGCCAGGGTTGCCTGTTGCTTGCTAGGTCAACCGGACTGTTGCTGCTGGCACTCCACTGGCCCACAGCTATCACAATTGTTGATCTGGCATTTGGCGGAGGTACTTTTAGAGTTTCCTCTTCACGTATACGCTTGTTCACGCAGCGTTCCTCTCTCTCTCTGGTAAGATGTTAATAGCCTGGGGCCGCTGATATTGATGTAATGTTCTCTTATTGTGCTTAGAGCAACCCTACTTTTCACTGTTTATTTTACATTTTCTCTTATAACATGTCCGTCTGGTTCCGCTGCCATTTGTCTCCTCTCAACTTTAAACCTTTTTACTTTATTTTGTATATTGTGATCACTAGCTTGTAGTGTTGATACTGCCACCACCGCCGAGGTACCACCACTACAACGATCGATGGTTAGTGTGAATCACCACCACCAGGTCTCCCTCTACCTCTCACGCCTCCCAGGACACGCCCGCTTCCCCACACCACCATCTACAACTGGGTTACGCCCACCTTTCTATACCACCCACAAGTCGGTCACGCCCACCTCCTTGTATCACTAAAACATCCCTGTACCACATTTTCCTTCCATAACTACATCTATCCTAATCCAGCTGGCTTCAGTCTATCGTCTATATTATAGTTTATGGAAAAGCAAATTGTTGACCATCTTTACACAGTGAGTGGCGGGCGCTCTTGTTCTCTCTTTTTCTTGATCTTTCTCTTCTCCCCCCCCCATCGATTCCCAGGCCCCAGGCCAGACCACAGTGGAAACAGGTCATCGTCTGGGGGTAGACAAAAAGAACGTACAACTGTGTAAGATAAGATAAGAGATAAGATAAGATTTTCTTCGGATTTTTAACCCTCGAGGGTTAGCCACCCAGGATAACCCAAGAAAGTCAGTGCGTCATCGAGGACTGTCTGTCTTATTTCCTTGTCCCCCAGGATGCGACCCACACCAGTCCACTAACACCCAGGTACCTATTTGCTGCTAGTGTCTAAGGAAACACGTCGAAATGTTTCCACCCGCCGGGAATCGAACCCGGGCCCTCCGTGTGTGAAGCGAGAGCTTTAGCCACCGGGTCTAGAAAGCATGTTTTCATTCTGCCAGCAGGTATCAAAAATTTTGTTGGAACGAAGATACAAGTTATTAAGAAGCTGGACAGCTTCCTTTCAGTAGTGTCCGATCAACTGGGTTCTGATGGCTATGTGAGCGTGCGGGCCGCCAGCTCCAACAGCATTGTTGATCAGATGGTCAATAAGGAAATCTGGCCTCAGGCCGGTTTGCGGGAACAGAAGAGCCCTTACAACTGGTCATGGGTGAAACACAGGTGAAGTGTAGACCCGTTCGCTTTTATCTGTTTTTGTTTGTTTAGACCCCACACAAGGTGCACGTGGCAAGTGTGATCCAACAGATGTTCACAACACAACAAGCATTATATTATTATTATGATGTTTTAATATCACCGAGAAACGTTATCCCCATAAGGTTTATTAACACCTAAAGAACTGAAAGCAATCAAGTTTGATCTAAGGAAGAAGAGGGTAACTCCAATTCCTTACCTTTGATATACCTTATACCTTTGAAGAGTTTCGAGAGTTTATCTACTCTGTGAGCCCGGCCATGGGCCAGGCTCGTCTAGTGCTTGCATGGTCATGGAGGCACACCTCTGCACTGGAACAGCTCTCTCTGTTTTCCAAGATATTCTTCTTACAGTAACTTATCACGCAGTCATTATTTAGCGTGTTGCTGTTGCGTTCTCTCATTTCCACTACGTGGCACTCAGCTGCAAAAGTGCAATTACCTGTTTCTAATTGTATGTTCGTAGAATAAGTGTGTGTTCCAGGTCTCCTGTCTTCCGTTTTAGATTTTCTTGTTCAAGTTTCTTGAATTTCAAATAATTCTTATACTATTGCTTCTGATTTCATTCCATTCATCTTTGACTTGTGTTTTTTTTTTTCATCATTTCTTCCACATTGTTAGGTAACTTAATTTTGAAGCCTTTTGTTTTCCTTGTGGCTAGCACAAAGAAATTTGTCTTTGTGGTTGTGGTAATATGTCCTAATGTCTTCCAAGGAGGTCAAGCCCAATATATACTTTTTTTTCAAGGAAGAAAAAGGCACAATACCGTGACTGGGACAATGCACAAATAACCCGCACATAGAGAGAAGCTTAGGGCGACGTTTCGGCCCGACTTCGACCATTTACAAAGGCACTAACACAAAATGAAGGAGCCAGTATATATAGGCGAGGGGGATAGGGACGGGACCAAGAGAGGAAGAAAAAGTAGTGGTAGTGGTAAGACGGGTAGTGGATGTACAGTAGTAGTAATGGTAGTAGAAAGTGCAGCATCAGTCATATTGTGCCCCTTGTGTATGCATGTGGGCTGCTAGCAGAAACAACCTGGTTGATCAGGCGGTCAGTACGGAAGCCTGGCCTCAGGCCGGGCTGTGGTGGTAGAAAAACCCCTCGGAAGTGGTTACAGGTCAGCAGGCGAAATTATAAACGTTGAGAATGTAGAAAAAAATTGTGTATCATTCCAGTTATACCTAAATTATTGAGAATTTGAAGGTGATTTTATCACAGAAAAACAAGCGAGAAAAATGTATGATAATCTGTAAATATGAAATGCTTTAAGGACTACAAAAGCCTGAGTAGAATGGAAGGCGGATGGAACCTCCTCTACCCCTTTATAGAATGACCCACGTGGGTTTATAACATGCAGTACAGCAGATAGGCTAGTTCCAAATTGGCACAGTGAAGTAACTCCTTACAGGATCGAAAGGTATAAATGTAAAATTTCTTTACTGAAGATCAAGATTGCAATTATCACACTTGAGAGAACGTTAATAACAATGGGTCTAAGACTCCTCGCTTTCCCAGGACATTTATTACATTGTGACAAGCATACGTGTGGCATACCTGTGAATGATTTCAAGGGATCTTTTACCTTCCTAGCCAGTCCTTGGACAAGGCATCGCTATGCATTGCCTGGTCAACCTTGTGGTGCTAGCAGCCCGTAGTCCCATATAGCCATCACAATCTGGATGATCAAGTGATGGATTTTGAAGTGCGATTCAGGGCATATGATTCGGATACGTTTTGTGGAATTTTTTGTTTCTTTTTAATGTATATAATATGACTAAATAATCTGTGTGACCCCTACGTGTTTCCAAGTTATAATTGCGACTTCAAATTACTCACGATGGAGAAACTTGGGAATGATACTAGCAAATGGTTAAAAGTTAGCATGTCGGCAACTTGAGTGTTCAATGTTTATACCCCTGGAAAACCTATTATTTCTAGGCTGTTAACCCCCAGCTAGTCACTGGTGATGTGTAGAGGTGGTAGGTGTTGTGATGGTTAATTACCACTAGTGATGTTATGGTAGGTGTTGTGGTTAGTTAACGCTAGCGATGTTATGGTAGATGTGGTTAATTACCACCAGTGATGTTATGGTAGATGCGGTGGTTAATTACCACCAGTGATGTTATGGTAGATGTTGTGGTGGTTAATTACCATAAGTGATGTTATGGTAGATATTGTGGTGGTTAATTACCACCAGTGATGTTATGGTAGGTGTTGCCCTTGCGAGAGGGGATTAGCGCTGGGTTGGAGGGTGTTTGTGGTTTTGCGGATATTAAAGTGGCGGTGCGGGAGGACCCCCATGGGAGCTGCTTTTGGTAGTGCTGGTCTTCCTGCTGTGGCTGACGTTTCTCCTAATTTTGCCGCTGGAACTGCTATAGCTATTACTGTTGATTGTACCGCTGCTGTTGATTGTGCTGCTACCTTTAAAAAATTCTCCTAAGTTACTCTTTCCTACAGTAAGGGAATGTGTGGAACTGAATCACGATAGTTCGGCATTTTTTTTTTTTAATTAATGTATTACACTCTCTTCGCCATAGTTATTTTAGTATGGCATAGTCAAGTGGTTAAAAGTCACAGCAGACCTGTGTTTGTAAGACGTGTCATCTGCATGAGGCTTTGTCAAGGACTTGAAAAAGTTTTATAGAAATGAAACAATGTACTGTACTAATAAGTGTCTTTTAGCTTTGTGTCTTTATTAATTTATTATTGTTGTGCTGTAGAATGAGAGGAGTGTATTGAAAGGCAGGTGGCGGGGACGAGGAGCATCGATCCCGAGCTAACATGAGTCACAGAGGCGGTCTAGAACACTGCTACAAGTGGTGTCTAGCATCTGCAAGGCCCAAGATAGTGAGGCCGGTGAGCATGCTCACTACCTTTCACAGTCACTCGTACTAACCTCACACAGGCTCACCACTCGAGGTTTTGAGTTACGCTGGTAGTGATTGGGTTACCTACTGCGGCGGCGTGACAAAGTGTGTATAACCATCAACACCACCACCGCCACCTCACCCGCCTCATACCTGGCAGTCGTGAACATCGTACCCACGTGTGTTTTGTTTACTTGGTCAGCTGTTTCCCCAAGATGTGTTGACAGTGTACTAACCTATTTGTGGCTCAGGGGGTCGAGCGTTCAACTTGTCGACGGGGCAAGTATGGTACTTCCCTCGTGGACGGTGTCATACCTTCGTTTAAGCCCCTGCTACCACAACTTCGTCTAGATTGTTCCATTTCATGTTGTGATTATCGTCTCTGTAGACCTATCTAGGAAGGTATTGGTTATGCACGACTGTGAAGGCGTGACCTTGGGCCAGGATGAGTTGATCACTACAGAACGGGTGGTGCTCGAACCCATGACTGACTGGCAGTGGCTGCCAAGCGAGGATGAAGACGTTACATGATTTGTGTTGGTGTAATAATGGCGAGGCGCACGGTGGCCGTGAAATGCCTGGAGGTAGCCTCTGCTATGCTGCTTGCCCTGAAGACTCCAGTGTCTTGGTGACCTGAAACTCGCTCTGAAGTTATGAGTGCCTGCAATAACAATAAGATACAGGTGTTTCATGTTAGTCCCAAATCTGCACACCTCCATATTATACTGGAGGGAGAGATGGGAGAAAATGTACAATAAACCCAGTGAGACGTGGGAGCGCCATTGGCGCAGTAAGAGAACATTGCATCAACATCTGTGGTGGTCCCAGACTATTCAACATTTTACCAGTTGTCAGAAACATGTGCCGGATCAACTAGGCTGTAATGGATATGTGGACCGCCAGCAACAACAGCCTTGCTGATCAGGCAAGCACCAAACAAGACTGGCTTCTGGAGTAAGAAAACCCGAAACTCATCAAAGGAATGGATGGCATATTGCCGGTTAACGTATTAAAAGTTATAATGTAGTAAGGAAATATTTACGATGGCATTGCCGTGGGTGATGCTGATGAGATGTATGGCGAGGAGCAGCATATTTGAGATGCTGACAGGGTTATCCTGCTGTACAAATATAGTGGTACTGCTGCACATACTGATGTTATTACTCACACTGTTGCTTCTGTTTCTTCTACTGCTGCTGCTGCTGCTTGCTCCTGGTGTTATTACTATTACTACTACTGTGGTTGCTGTTGCGGCTGCCTGCTTGTCCAGTGTAGCAACGTATTTGCTGATGATACTGATGTATGGGTCTTACAGAACCAATCCTGCGACCATGGTCTCCTCTTTTATGGTAAGTGAAGTACAAATATTTCAAAGATATATGTGTGACCAGTTTCTTGGGCTCGTCTCTCAGCCCGACCTGAGGTCAGTCTTCCTTGTTGGTTATCTGGTAAACCAGACTTGTTGCTAGCGGTCGGTAGGCTCAAAAAACTTATTGAGAGAGTTATCTTGGGACTGTGATCTGGGTATAGTAAGGGTTTGTCCCTGGGAGAGTTGACTGCTTGTAGCTAGTTAGGGTTATTGGAACTAGTGACAGGGCATTGATTTTTTTTATTAGTCAACTGGTAGTTTACTATTTCGTATCCTTCGTTACATCTACTCTGACCTCTCTTAGCTATCACTTCACATTTGTGTTTGTTGAGTCCCCAGCCTCTTGTGGTTCCTCTTCAGGGTGACTCCTGATGACTCCTCCTTGGACATGGCTCATGGCAGCAAGCCAGAGCCAGCCTCGGCCGGGCACCCGGTTGTTATTGGCCTACCTGGAGGTCCTTGATTCTGCCCTCACTTTTTGAAGGACAAATTGTGAACATGCCAGTGGCGGACTCTGTTTCTCTACTGTTATGAGAATGCTAACATTGTAATGAGTATTGTTGGGCAGGTGGGTTTCTCCCGACATGACTAGCACCTTTGCTGCTAGTGCTATTGCTGATGTGTGTATTAAGTGGTAAAATTTTGTTTGCACTTTTATTGGTGTGAATGACTTAATTATTTGTGGAGAGAGAGAATGAGAATCCAGTTCAGTGGTCATCTTATAACCACTGAATGGATCGTCTTACGACAAAAACCCGTGTCATGGGTTTTCCTTAATAGACAAAAAAATAGCAGGGATGAGAATAAAACCGTGATGTCACCTGATGTGGGTGGGGTGGCGGTGGTGATGTCAGGTGACGTGTAGGCAGGCAGGACGTGATGATACAGTAAAGGTTGTTGCTCGTCCTCGTAGGTCATGTAAATGTCTGTGGCATTAACCTTCAAGGTGGCGGTCACTTGCGCCACCACACCCCCGCCAACCTCAACTAATATTATGTTGCTTTCTAAATCCACCTCAAGTGGGAGGCGGATTAATTTTGCTTCATCATATTAGCACAGTTCTCCTGAAATGTAAAAAATCATTAATTTACACCAGAGTCGTGTACTGGAGGTGCTTACTTTTTTATGGCGTTTTCAACAATCAACAGATCTTACCTGTAGTCTATTCTTGGGGGAATGGGGGTTATCGCCTTTGTGGCCCGGTCTCAGACCAGGCCTTCTTGGCTGATATCCTGATCACCTCTGATGTTGGTTGTGGTCGTATGCAGTCCAACGTTAGCACCACAACCCCGCCCATCAGGTATGACCTTGATGAATTTATCAAGTCTCTTCAAACTTAAGCTGAATTAAAAATACACATTAACTCTTCGGCAGTCACTGAAACTTGAGAATAGATAGTCCCAGATCTTGATGACTACTTGTACTACTGCGCCGTCGAATTTGATGCTTCTGTGTAAATATTTTTTTTTTTTTCACATTTGAATGTAAGTGAATGACTCGGCGACACAGATACCTGGTCCTGGGAGACGGACATGTGCCAACACTTCACTAATACCTTGACACAAGTTTTTTTTTTCTCTCTTTCTATCTATTTCTTTCTCTCTTTTCTCTCCATTTCTTTCTCTCTTTTCTCTCCATTTCTTTCTCTCTTTTCTCTCCATTTCTTTCTATCTTTTCTCTCCATTTCTTTCTCTCTTTTCTCTATTTCTTTCTCTTTTCTCTATTTCTTTCTCTCTTTTCTCTCTATTTCTTTCTCTTTTCTCTATTTCTTTCTCTCTTTTCTCTCTATTTCTTTCTCTCTTTTCTCTCTATTTCTTTCTCTCTCTTCTTTCTCTCTTTTCTTTATTTCTTTCTCTCTCGCTCTCTCTCTCGCGCTCTCGCTCTCTCTCGCTCTCTCTCGCGCGCTCTCGCTCTCTCTCGCTCTCTCTCCTCTCTCTCTCTCTCTCTCTCGCTCTCTCTCGCTCTCTCGCTCTCTCTCGCTCTCTCTCGCTCTCTCTCTCTCTCTCTGTAAGGTTGGATGCCTGTTATATCGCAGGTGAGAGCATTGTACTCACAATTGTAAGGTCCCGGGTTTACTTGTCTTCGCCCGTCTAGTTGTGGGTCGCATCCAGTGAAATATTAAGAACTCCATTCCTTGTGGAATGTCATATCGTGTGTAAGAAAGTCAAAATACCTGCTGGAGTTACCAAGCGAAATGTTACCACAATAAAAATGTTGCATTAGTTGCATATGTCTTTTGCCTAACAAATTAAGAAGAAAAGAGAGGTATCAGTGGTGTTATTACTATCACACTCATCCTCATCCAACCTCTTCCCCTCCACACTTCCAATATAAACAAACTCAAGGCTGTGGCTCTTGCTTCAAGGTGCTAGTCTTGATGATTTTGAAGAGCTTTGTGAAAGTTAGTATGCGTAAGCGATAGGTAATTGTGTGTACTCGACAAGTTGTGCTTAACACCGACTAGCATTATGGATTCGTGCAAATGTTGCACAAGTGTCTCATTTATCAAGTTCTCAGTTTTGTAAACCGTTTATTTACATTGATGTGTGTCCTTCAAGGTTCTTATACTTCTTGAAGCTGTATGTGGAGTTGGTGTCTACCAACACCTCGACTAGTTCATTCCATTTCTTGATCACACTGAGACTGGAGAAACTTAAGTCACTGCTTCTTCTACATTTAGCCGGGGTTTTTTTTTTACCCGCCTCACTGTGTTTGCCCATGTTCTGGGCTGTTTACTCTCCTTTGTAGTGTGTTATTTTAGCCCCTTTTTTAAGGTTTAGTTTGTGTTTTTTTAGTCTTCACTTGTAGGCTAGCTTTTATTGAGTACTTCCCTCGTAGGCTAGCTTTTATTGAGTGCTTCCCTCGTAGGCTAGCTTTTATTGAGTGCTTCCTGTGGCTAGCTTTTATTGAGTGCTTCCCTGTAGGCTAGCTTTTATTGAGTGCTTCCTGTGGCTAGCTTTTATTGAGTGCTTCCCTCGTAGGCTAGCTTTTATTGAGTGCTTCCCTCGTAGGCTAGCTTTTATTGAGTGCTTCCCTCGTAGGCTAGCTTTTATTGAGTGCTTCCCTCGTAGGCTAGCTTTTATTGAGTGCTTCCCTCGTAGGCTAGCTTTTATTGAGTGCTTCCTCGTCGGCTAGCTTTTATTGAGTGCTTCCTCGTCGGCTAGCTTTTATTGAGTGCTTCCCTCGTAGGCTAGCTTTTATTGAGTGCTTCCCTCGTAGGCTAGCTTTTATTGAGTGCTTCCCTCGTCGGCTAGCTTTTATTGAGTGCTTCCCTCGTCGGCTAGCTTTTATTGAGTGCTTCCCTCGTCGGCTAGCTTTTATTGAGTGCTTCCCGTCGGCTAGCTTTTATTGAGTGCTTCCCTCGTCGGCTAGCTTTTATTGAGTGCTTCCCTCGTCGGCTAGCTTTTATTGAGTGCTTCCCTCGTCGGCTAGCTTTTATTGAGTGCTTCCTCGTCGGCTAGCTTTTATTGAGTGCTTCCCTCGTCGGCTAGCTTTTATTGAGTGCTTCCCTCGTCGGCTAGCTTTTATTGAGTGCTTCCCTCGTCGGCTAGCTTTTATTGAGTGCTTCCCTCGTCGGCTAGCTTTTTATTGAGTGCTTCCTCGTCGGCTAGCTTTTATTGAGGCCTCGCTGTTTATTGAGTGCTTCCTCGTCGGCTAGCTTTTATTGAGTGCTTCCCTCGTCGGCTAGCTTTTATTGAGTGTTTCCCCTCGTCGGCTAGCTTTTATTGAGTGCTTCCCTCGTCGGCTAGCTTTTATTGAGTGCTTCCCTCGTCGGCTAGCTTTTATTGAGTGCTTCCCTCGTCGGCTAGCTTTTATTGAGTGCTTCCCTCGTCGGCTAGCTTTTATTGAGTGCTTCCCTCGTAGGCTAGCTTTTATTGAGTGCTTCCCTCGTCGGCTAGCTTTTATTGAGTGCTTCCCTCGTGGCTAGCTTTTATTGAGTGCTTCCTCGAGGCTAGCTAAATTGAAAGTCTTCTCGTAAGTAGCTTTATTGATGCTCGCTGTAGCTTATTGGTGCTTCCTGTGGCTAGCTTTATTGAAGCCCTCGCCTAGCTTTTATTGAGTGCTTCCCTGTCGGCTAGCTTTTATTGAGTGCTTCCTCGTCGGCTAGCTTTTATTGAGTGCTTCCTCGTCGGCTAGCTTTATTGAGTGCTTCCCGTCGGCTAGCTTTATTGAGTGCTTCCTCGTCGGCTAGCTTTATTGAGTGCTTCCCGTCGGCTAGCTTTATTGAGTGCTTCCCTGTCGGCTAGCTTTATTGAGGCTTCCTCGTCGGCTAGCTTTTATTGAGTGCTTCCTCGTCGGCTAGCTTTTATTGAGTGCTTCCCGTCGGCTAGCTTTTATTGAGTGCTTCCTCGTCGGCTAGCTTTTATTGAGTGCTTCCCTCGTCGGCTAGCTTTATTGAGTGCTTCCTCGTCGGCTAGCTTTTATTGAGTGCTTCCTCGTCGGCTAGCTTTTATTGAGTGCTTCCTCGTCGGCTAGCTTTTATTGAGTGCTTCCTCGTCGGCTAGCTTTTATTGAGTGCTTCCTCGTCGGCTAGCTTTTATTGAGTGCTTCCTCGTCGGCTAGCTTTTATTGAGTGCTTCCTCGTCGGCTAGCTTTTATTGAGTGCTTCCTGTCGGCTAGCTTTATTGAGTGCTTCCTCGTCGGCTAGCTTTTATTGAGTGCTTCCCGTCGGCTAGCTTTTATTGAGTGCTTCCTCGTCGGCTAGCTTTTATTGAGTGCTTCCCTCGTAGGCTAGCTTTTATTGAGTGCTTCCCTCGTAGGCTAGCTTGTAGATCTGCTGAAGAGGAAAATTGAAAGTTTTTAAAGTTAGTTATTGATCAGATGAGCAATGGTGCCTTAATTGGAGGGCATAATGCAAGCCCTAACAGCCTGATTAATCAGGCCATCAACCAGGAAATCAGGTCCGGGACGTATATCAATTAAAAACCACTAGCCAGTGGACGTTGATGCCAGTTTAAGATGTTGCAGAGACTCGGGGATGTTATGAGATTGTAGTTTTACACTAGGCTGGAATACTACTGTACACTATGAGCCCCATTCAAGGCAGGTGAAATAGCAAATCTAGAGAATGTACATAGAGAACCTTCACTCCACGTATAAGTTCAATCAAGCATATTAATTACTGGGAACGTTTGAAGTCCCTTGAAACCTGTACTCCCTGGAACACAGGCGAGGAAGATGTATCTTAATCTACACCTGGAAAATCCTAGGGGGACTGGTCCCAAATTTGCACACACAAATCACTCCCTACGAAAGCAAAAGACTTGGCAGACGGTGCAACATACCCCCAATGAAAAGCATGGGTGCCATGAGTACATTAAGAGACAACACTAAATATTCGGGACTCATGATTTTTCAACAGCCTCTCACCATGCATAATGGGAATTACCAATAGACCCCTGGCTGCATTCAAAAGGAAACTGGACAGATATCTAAATTCAGTGAGCGATCAGTCGGGATGGGGTTCTTACTTTGGATTGCGTGTGGCCAGCAATAACAGCCTGGTTGATCAGATCCACCGGGAGGCCTAGTGAAGGACTGGGCCTCGGGGGCGTTGACTCTCGGAACGACCTCCAGGTAGGTAGGTAGACTCCATGTTAGAGATGTACCGGATGTGAAAATTTAGATATCCGCGGATGCGGATGTATATACGGATGTCTTACTTATTTTGCGGATGCGGATGCAAGTAATTGTGCGGATATCCGATACATCTCTACTTAAAGTACGCCTTATGGCTAACAGCTTGGGTAGTCAGGCGATTTGTACTCACAGTACTCAGTTTCAAGAGTAGTTATGATTACTGATTCCTGGCTTCCAGGAACCAAAGCTGGTTGAAAGGGGGGGCCAGGAACTATGATGCGACCCCTGAAAGCAGAACTAGGAGAGTACACATCTAAAAGTGGACTGCGTTTTGCCTAGCAGTCGCGTCATATGAATGTATTATGGCAGCCTTTATGATCGTGTTAACGCTCCGGCCTGGTGAAGTGCTTTCATATGGAGATGCTGCAGTAGCCGTGGAAACTGTCCCTGGCGTGGGTGTTTGTTGAAGGAAGAAGAGGTAAGAGGAAGAGGAGGTACAAGAGAGACTCAACGAGAGGCAAGAGGAAAGGTGAGAAGCTGGGGGAGTAACTTTGGTGTTAGGACAGGTACACACGCGCGCCCACTTCAGTAAATGTGTATCAACCGAGAGTAAGAAAATGAAAGAAAGCGCCGAGTTCACAAGTTATATTAAGACTAGAGAGAGGGACGGGACGGCCGGGGAAAGTGGAGAAAGGTTGAAGAGTTGAGTATCTGTTAATGGTTTCACGGGTCATCGCCCCCGCTACCTGCTCCCAGACATGTCTCGCATATGTTTTGTTTTAAGCGTATGTGGCTTCATTAGTTTTGTGTAGTTATTGTTGGTTGTGTGGTGTACAAGTAGCAATTTGATTTTATCCAGATAAAAGTATGGTTGGGAGACAAGTTCACTAGGCGGGGTCGTTGGTTTCATTTATTTATATTGTGTGTATTATTGTCATGACCGCCATATCCATCCATCCTCTCGTTACTGTTTTTTGACAGTTTCAACAGTGTGCGTGTATTTCTGTTTTATGTGCGATACGTAAATTATGGGAACAAAAAAGAGGATGTTTCTCCTAGTCGTAATGGGTTCCATACTTCAGGTAATGGGACCTGGCAGCCGGGGCTGGCAGATAGACATGTACGAACGATTCAAGATATTGAAGAAACATTTTGTCACGAGTGGCATCTTCAGACGGATAGACCACTCGTGACCAAGCGTTTCTGGACTGCATAACTTTACCTTTGATATACCTTTGAAGAGTTTCGAAACTTTCACTACTCTCGGAGCCCGGCCATGGACCAGGCTCGTCTGGTGCTTGCCCCGTCAACCAGGCTGTTGCTGCTGGAGGCCCGCTGCCCCACATATCCATCACAGCTTGGTTGATCTGGCACCTGGTGAAGATACTGGTCCAGTTTCCTCTTGAAGGCTTCTACACTTGTTCCAGCCGTGTTTCTGATATCTTCTGGTAAGATGTTGAATAGTCTGGGACCCCGGATGTTGATACAGTGCTTCCTTATTGTATACTGTCGCCATCTCTATACCTCTTCTCCCTCCTTAGCTGGAAGACTTCATTTGGGCGATAAGGACACACATTCCACTTTAGGTTCAGGTGTTATGTCAGATTCAAAAGTTTAATTTTAACAGTACTGTTGTTACTACATTAATATACCTTCCAGCTTCAAGGAGTTCCCGGTCGGTTTCATGGGTCACCGTCCCCACAGCTGGCTTGTTAGTACTGTGACACGTAGTTGTCATTCACTGGTTTTGAGAATTCTACTTTCATAGTCCTTCTTTGATCAGGCGCAGTAGCGCGACAAGGATTTTATTCTGAGGAGAAAGGGGATAATTAAGCGAGGAATTCAATCTGAGAAGGCTTAAAGATTATTAATATGCAGAAATTTTTTCATATGTATGGGGAGGGCTTTCCCTCCTTTCGCCACTAACAAGAGTCCCCTGTTGTTTGCCAGGTCAACAAGACTGTTGGTGCTAGCGGCTCACAGGCCCACTAGAACCCTCTTTGTTAGTACTGCGTTGGTGGTGGTGGTTGTCCCTGATGACAGGTTAAGTGTTCCATGGTGGCATCTTTGTCTTAGTTATGTTGGCAACACCAGCTGAGCCTTGCCAGCGCTACCTTGCTACCCTCCCCTTCACCGCATCCAATCTGAGTACCTCCCATTCTCCAGGTGCTGTATGGTTCCTACAAATTTAACGATTATTTTTTAATATAACAGTTTACTCTTTTCAACGAGTGCTAGTAGGACGGGCGTTATCGCACGTATTACTGTTTGTTGATATAAACGATTACTTAATTACGTTTTAGTCTACGGTACGTTAACGTGAATTACCCTGTATTTACGCATTAACCAACAATATGGTAATAACACTATCAGACAACGCACAAGAATAGTAGTAGTAGTATCTTTTATGTAAATATATCAACATATAGGAAAGATATTGTAAGAAAAACTGTTTACACAAGGGATCACCTTCATCACTTAATGTATATTTTGCAGCGTATTTATGACACTTCTTTAATATGGATACCAGAACTAAACATTATCAACTAAACTAGGATTTACTACTTAGAAAATTTAAGTATAACCTTAAGAAATCTATTACTTTGTGATGTGAAGTCAAGAATTCTATAACTTAATTGAATCTTGTTTCAGATACAGTGCCAGCCTTCAGGGTAGCGAGGTGTTCCTATGTAATACAGTAACATAATATATATGTGTCGTGCCGAAGTTCCTATGTAATACAGTAACATAATATATACGTGCCGTGCCGAATAGGTAAAATTGCTTGTCTTTTCTAAAAAATTCTCATATACGTTTAAAGATATATTTTTTCATTTATCTTAATGTAAAAATTAATAATTTTGTACCAAAAGAACCTTAGAAAACGTACCTAACCTTCTTATAACAAGCACAATTTAATTTAGGCTAATCCATCTAAATATATTTTACGTAAGCCAGGAAGATGACGGGGTGGGTATTGAGAACTTTCAAAACAAGGGAAATAATGCCGATGGTGACACTATTCAAATCGCTAGTGCTCCCTCACTTAGAATACTGCTCTGTGCTGACGGCCCCGTTCAGGGCAGGAGAAATAGCAGAGTTGGAACAAATCCAGAGATCGTTTACGGCTCACATTGAACCATTGAAACATCTAAATTATTGGGAACGCCTTCAGGTCTTGAACATGTACTCATTGGAGCGGAGGAGAGAGAGATACATGATAATATATACATGGAAAGTACTTGAGGGCCTGGTCCCAAATCTGCACACTGCCATAACAACATACTGGAGTGAGAGATATGGGAGAAAGTGTAAAATAAACCCAGTGAGGAGCAGGGGTGCGGTGGGGACAATACGGGAGCACTGTATTAACATCCGGGGTCCCAGACTATTCAACATCTTACCAGAAGATATCCGAAACACGGCTGGAACCAGTGTAGAAGCCTTCAAGAGGAAACTGGACAAATATCTTCACCAGGTGCCAGATCAACCAGGCTGTGAGGGATATGTGGGGCAGCGGGCCTCCAGCAGCAACAGCCTGGTTGACCAGGCAAGCACCAGACGAGCCTGGCCCATGGCCGGGCTCAGAGAGTAGATACTCTCGAAACTCTTCAAAGGTATATCAAAGGTAAGTAATTTAATAAACACAATGAAATATATTTTTTTCGTTAGGTTCAGAACGATTTTTGCGAAATTATTGCATAAACAAATTTTCGCTTGCCTTATTCGGCAAGAAGAGCTTTGCTATTTAAGCTAAAATCGCAAGTTTTACCTATTCGGTATATATGCCGAATATGTTAGCTTGTATTACTTTTCTTTTTTTTCCTTTCTGTTTATCTTTTTTTTTTTTTTAGATTTTAGTATTTTTCATTATTTGCTCGGGCAGTGTGTTCCTGAGAGCATCCGGACGGTGTAGGGTGCCGGGTAACTTGGTGACCCCTAATTAAAAAGCCTCACATCCGGCCAAATTGTGAATGAATCAGGAATGAGTGGTGTGTTCAGTAGGTTGGGCAGGCAACAGGCTGCTGTCTTATGGCTCGTGTAGTAAACAACGTCTTCCTTGTAACTACACCTGTGCTTGCACCCATGGTGCAAGCACAGGTAATAATTAGGAATTAAGTGATGAAATGAGAATATCGGAAGGAAGAATCTCTTGTAACTACCCATAACACGTAAAAATGCTACCCGATGTTGCACAACAAAATTTGCTTATAAGTATGGTTAAAGACACTAAGTACAGGACAAATCTTTGTTTGCAGGCTAAGTTTGGTTCTTGAGAGCGAAACTTAGTTTGTAAATCAAGGCTTAATCTGCACATAATTTTTATTTTATTAAACAGGAGGTGGATCTTCCACTACGACGTTCCCTTCGTACTTAATATTGTTTTGTAGCCAGTTCCACTCCCCACAGAGTGCTTAAGAGGCGCCTCAGTTCCCCTGTCTCCTAATATCATGTTTATTTTTTCCCCTATAATCTACCTTGTCCATAATTACTATCGCACTGTTGAGGGGCACTGACGTGTCCCTCAACGCATTTTTCTTCATAAATGGTGGCGATATTTGATGGAATGAGTGACCAATAAATGAGAACGAATTATTACTGATAAGTTTTTATGGAATATCAGTAATTTACATGGAGTTTAGTTGCTTGGGAGGATTTCTGTAATAATAGGTTATCAGAATCAGCAACGTAGTATTTGGGCGTCCGTAAGAAAATAAGTTGGTCTTGACTTACCGTAAATGCGCTGTAAAATGTCGGTAAATAATTGAACTGTCAAAACATGTAAACTAAGAAGTAAGTTGCAACATCCTTGAACCAATACAACAATTTAATTTTGTTGTTGTTGAAAAATTAGTGTGTAGTAATATAGACAGCGCTTCTAATTGAGCCATTAAATTTGTACTTAATAAAGGGCAGTATCTGAAAAGCTAGAGAGTATATATGTTAATGCTGTGTATGGGGGGAGGGGGGCAGAAAGGACAGGAAAATGAAAGCAGTTCTGCGAGAGAAATTAATGTAATTTAATATAATGGTAAAGGTTATTAAACACATATTAAGTCAATGGTATTGGAAATTACATTGAGAGGTCAATGGACACAGATGCAACTGTGATATTTTAACTTTTCGCTCTCCAGGATCTTGGTCAAGTCTTTACAGCTTGACGAAGCTCCTGGAGAGCGAAATGTTGCCACAATAAAATGTCAACATAGTTGCATCTGTGTCCATTTACCTATAATTGTCGGTAATTCTACCATTATTACCAAATTACAATAAATAAATGTCTAGTTGTTATTAATACTGACGGAAGTCTCGACCAGATATTCACTTGTGGTTTATTGAAACTTAGAAATGATGCTAGAAAGAAAAGTTAGTCTAGATTGGATATCATCCCAATATGAACTAGTGTTCCTTGACTGGTTATTGAAAGTGTACATAAAAAAAAATCTGGAAGGCGAATTTGCTGAACATTGCCACTCACTAAATGATCATTCTGAATTTTAAGGGAAACCTTTGCGATTTTAACATTAAGTTCACTGATAACGTTTACTCAATGCTTGGATACATCCAGTAGGTAGTGGAGTTCCTTACACAGGTCCTAAATGTTTTCTTACACAGTATGTTATTCCAGCATTTCTGAGTTTCCTAACATTTTTACCAGGAAGAACGCACTGATAACAATTTACACTGATAGGTGGGAATGGGATGCAAGGAAACTTTCCCCTGTGTTTCTCCGTGCAAGTGAATCGAACCAGAGGCATTACCACTGAGAGTCTAATGTTTTCACCAGTGAGCTTTGCAGCACCCGAAGTTGTAAACAGTGTGGTGATAGAGGGGGAGGGGATGTGTTGGGATGCTGGGTTTCTAGGCCAGAGTGCGGGTCGACTGAAACTGGTGTTCATGCTTGGAGAAAGCGAACACAAATGGACCTTATTTCCCAGTAGCTAAAGGAAGCGAGACTAGGCAGGTGTAAGAACGAACCACGCACGCACGCGCACTCTCACACACTGACTTGGATCAGGTGGTGGAGGTAAACTCAGTATTCAGCTTTAAGAAGTAGACATTTTAAGGCTCAGGAGGCCAGGATCAGTGTCTGTCCAGGAGGCGGGATCAGGTCCCTCTTGTCCGCCGGTCATGGACGAGGCCGCGGGGGTGTTGACCCCTGCATCACCCTCGAGGTATACACAATACAGCAGTTGTGTATAAAATGATTCAGGTTACTGGTATTATAGTACCACGCTGAAAACATATCTGCGCTCAATGTAATGAGGGTTCGGTACACCAATCTAAGTCTTAATTTATGCCGATTTCGAGGTCATCGACCCTATGTCCCGGTCCCAGACCTGACCTGGTTGCTGACCTGATCGACTACGCGGTTGCTGCTGACTGCCATCTCTCCATCCAGGTCTCTTGATTAGACCTCTTGTGTACAGTGTGATAAGTTTGTTAACAGTCTGTATTATCAGAGTTAAGCTACACCCTGAAGGAACGTGTGAACATCCTTCTTTAACATTTAGTTTTCTTGGTATTTTTTTTTGTATTGAGAACAACCCGAAGGATGTTTCCGGTGGTCAGTGCCCCGCGGCCCGGTCCCAGATCAGGCCTCTTAGTGGATCAGGGCTTGATCAACCTGGATGTTAGTACTGGCCGCGTGCCGCCCATCGTACGAATCACAGCCCGACTGATGAACTAATTTGGGGAACTTTTCAAGTTCTCTCTAGAAGACAGAAGTTTGTTGGTATTGACAGAACTTAAATGTTTTATGCTAAGATTCACCTCTTAACACAATTAAACCCCTGGGTTTCAACAGGGAAGCCTGGTCAGGTTGACAGGTCAGATGAGCCTTAAAACTGGTCACAGGTATGTCACGGATATGCGGCATCATCTACTGTGCCTCCAGCTTTGGTAACAGGTTAGTTACGTGGCTTCACTGGCAGCTACTCATCCCATTATTTTTATTGTTAGTCGCTCCAAGGTAATGCAAGTTTCTCTCTCTCTCACTACTCGAGTGCTCTCCACATCTTAGTAAGCTGTTTCGCCACCCATAAATTTCTAGAAATTTTCCGTTCTAGAGTGTAACACTTCGCAATCTTGAGCTTATAAACATATTTTTGACAAAAAATCTGACTAGAGGAAGCCAGATTTTTGGCTAAAAGGCTCTGATAACTTTTGAAATCCAGAAAAGTTATTTATAACAGAGTACCAGCAGCGGAGGGTGAAGGAAGGAGAGGGGCAGTGAGAGATGGAAGAGGAAAAGGGAAGTGAGAAATGGAGACGAAGGGAAATAAAGGAGGTATATAGATAAGAGAGAGAATGAGAGAGAGAATGGAAGAGGCGGCAGCGGCTGAATGACACGAGGGGTGTGGTTAGACTTGCCACTGCATTACACAAGTACAAAAGTTTAGCCATTTACTAGACTGGTCAGGTTGTGTGTTTTAGCTTTTATGGCAGATTTTGTGTTCATTGGTGTTTGTGAGCTGCTGTGTCGTGTCTTGTCGATTGTCTTGAGTCTTCCTTCAGAGCTGTAGAGGCAGGCACCGCTTTACAGCGTTTTGCTAATACAGCTATTTTCAATTATATCCATTCTTCATTTATTAAGACTTCCTACAGTAAATATATTTTAAGGTAGGTAATTGCACTGTATATGCATTTTTTAGGCCTAGCTATATTGCTCAGGCTTTTATATGCAAGTGAAAGTGAAAAAAGACTTAACTATACCTCCGTTGCTGAGCGCCAGACAGACGCTCTTCTTGTTTGTAATAAGCAAATGTATAATTAAGAGGAGTAAAGGCTTTAAAAGATTATTGTTGTTTTCGTGTTAGTGCTAAACCCATGAGGATCACATAGCGTCTGGGAAACGGGAAATAATCATTTCTGATATAAAGAAGAGATGAGTAGCTCCAATTTCTTGGATTACAGCGATTTTCGCTTTAGAGCAGTAGCTCGGAACCTAACCTGCTGTATAAGCGGGGCCCCTGCTGTATTCTGCATCTTCCGGCGACTCATTTTAATACGGAGATTTCATCTTCAGAACATATTTTCTGTGACAGCTTATTACTTGTTATAGATATAATTTTGATTGCTACTAATACTTATAATTGCTTTGATTGTTGAAATGACTGTGCAATGGCCACGATGCTTACAAATTGTCATTTACAGCACATGATAGCTGAAAATTGGCAACATTAATTATTGCAATTTTGCTATAGACGGTAAATAAAAATGGTGGTATGCAAATAATATAGATATCTGTTCTGTGGCGCTGCCAAGTAAAAACTCCCCCATGGAGTAAAGTCTTGAACAATTTTCGTATTTTTTTAATCTAGGTAGTAGGTTGGTAGACAGCAACCATTCAGGATTGTTGGTCTGTTCTTTGTTTGTCCACATGTAAGCTGGCAGGTAAAGCTTGGACTTGAATTTACATTCAGTATACACTTGTCTGATTACTGTGTGTTTTGTGATAGTTTTTATTCTATTAGTTGTTATTGCTATTCCAGGTATCACCTCGGGGGTGATGGGTAGTTACCATGTGATGTCCAGGGTAATGTATTTGTTGTATATGTAGCGGTGTGTGAAATCTGGTATGTAGACTTGAAGGAGTGTTCAGCGGGTGTTGGTGGTGGCCCAGAGATAGCTGTGATGTCACCTCTTACTGCCTTCTCCCTCTCCCACTCCCTCTTCTTTCCTTCTTCCCTTCAGATAGTTTTTCTATCCACCTATTTCCTATTATTTTGTCAAATGCGTTGAATGTCCCCGACGCTGAGTCACTTGAACGCGGTAACGTTGAGTGTTATGTTGGTGGTTATGGGACCTTCTCTAGGTGTGCCACTCCACATAGGGAGTTTGCCTCACCAAGAATCCATCATCTCATTCACCATTTAAAAGGGGAATATTTCCCCTTTCGTTTAAATTGTCAACACTTATGACCACTGGTGAGGAACGATGATTATGGATTGTAGAATAGTTTAATTTTATTTGATTATGAATTATGTAACTTGACAGTTGTCATGACAATTAGCAAATTAATCATGGTAATGTAAATTTGTTAGTAACAGTTTGTGTTTAAAGCAGCGAATGACCAAAGTTGCAATGTTGCATGACTCAAATAAAGTTCTGTAAACCCAGTAACTTTCTTCCTTTCCCTATTCCTCCCTCACCAGTACAGTGTAATGTCAACACTATTTACAGCCTCTTCCGCTCTCATTCCTTCCTCTTTCCTCTCTCGTCTTCATAATCTTTCTACGAGGATACCTTGATGTGGTGAGGGCTCTTGATCCAAGGAACTGAACCCAGCCTACATTTGAACTTAAGTGCCTTTCATTCCCCCTCGGCGTTCAATGATCCTTATGGGTTTTGCACTCGACGTGAATGTAACAAAAATAATGATATTATTATTGTCTTCAGTTTGTCTTGCCACCTACCATTTGGTCCTAAGATTACTGACCACCACTTTTATACTCAGTCTTTCAGCTATTGTGATTTAATATCCCTTCATGTATTTGGCTACAACGGCATTTAACCAGTACTTAGCCAAATTTTTCACTATGTGAATGATCTGGGTGTAATATTTGACCTTTGTGTCATAGAAAGCCAGGAAAATGATGGGGGGGGGGTAATGTGAATTTTCCAAACAATGTAAATAGTGTCAGTGGTGACACTAGAGATTGCTAGGGCTCTCTCTAGAGTATTGTTCAGTGTTGACGGCTCCTTTCAGAGCTGGAAGAGATCATTTACTGCCGGCATTGTCAAAGCATTTAAATTACTGGTAACGTTATGTATGTACGTATGTACTCGTTGGAGGGGAGGAGAGAGAGAGGCATGATAATATGTTCGTGGAAGGTGTTTGAGAGCCTGGTCTTGAGAGTCTGGTCCCAAATTTGCACATTACCATGACAACTTATTGGAGTGAGAGATAGGAGTATATGTAAAATAAAACCAGTGAAGAATAGGGACGCAGTGAGAGCAAAAAGAAAACATTGTTTCAGCGTCCTTGGGCTAAACTGTTTAACTTTTCCACAAACTATCAGAAACATTACCAGAACAAGTGAAGTTTTCAAGGGAAAATTTGACATGTGATGGATATGCAGGCCAGCGGGCCGCCAGCAGTAACAGCCTTATTGATCAGGCAATCACCAGACTAGCATGGCCCAGGGGCGGGCTGCGAGAATACGAAAACTCAAGAAAGCCTTCAAAGGTATATATGAAGCGAGTGGGAAGCGTACACAACTGGTTTACTTGTGGTAACCTGACACTCCCCCCCAAGCCTGGAGACTAGGTCACCTTAGTGTGGGGCTAAACAGTGGAGTTTTTTTTCTGCGTCAAAATTTACTGTGATTTGTAGCGTTTGACTTGGAACGAATTATTTATATAATTTATAATGCGATAAATGGACTTAAAATTGTTATTATATTGTAACTACGGTATACATAATACGAAGGTAAATTAGTTATAATAGCAGCAAATTGGTATTAATGATAGCAGAGTTGGCAACAGAGAATTATTAATGCTAAAGTTTTGTTAAAATCACTGAAAGGTTCTTAACCCCGACCCACATTATGCTCTCAACAGCTTATTGTCAACAACCTGCTCACTGCTTTAATACTATAATTTATTTTTGCTTTAATACTATTTTTTACTCGGACATGCCAAGGCCTTGATATAATCTCTAAGGACAGATATTTACCTTTAATTTCCAGTGACTTGCTGAATTATTGTGTAGGTGGTGGGGTTGGGGGGGGGGTGAGTGAATGTCATGCACTACACTGTTGTTTCCGGCAATACCTGAGTAATATTCACATTATTGTGACTCATGAGAGCTGCTGCACGGGGTAACTATTGTATATTTGGGGAAATACTAAGTCCATTGCAGTCATACAGCACATGGGAAATAGGTAATCAGGTTTGTTCTAAGGAAGGGCAGAGTAGTTCCACTGTCTTGAATCAAGATACCTTCACGAGAATGGCACGTACCTTGATGGGCTCGGTGTAAGAGCGTGAATGATTGTGTGGGAGGTGTGCAAGTGTGGGCGTGGGTGTTGGGTTGCGTGAGGGGCGTCTTACCGGGGAAAACATTTGAGGAAGCACGCCACACTTGCCTAGTCAAGCTATTCAATGAATGGGAGTAGATCTCGTTTAACCAGACCTGATCTTTTTGTCGGATGGCACCTCACTACCATCCCCATTTTTTTTTTCATCATCCTTCCTTTTCTCTCCCCACTCTTCCATTCCTTCTCCCCCACGTTTTGCTTTGTCGTGCCTTCTTACATGTAGAGCGTTCTGTAGGTCTGTTCGTGGCGGCCCCCGGGAGGGGGGGGGTGAGGAATGGGGTGGAGGCGGATGAAGTGGTAAAGATTTTCAACTAGATAGTGGGGGGCGGGGTTAAGAGGTGTTGGAGAATGGAGGGAAGACTTGTGTTAATGAACGGGATGGGGTGCGGGTACATTTAAAAGTGATTGTGATGAGGGTACGAATGTAGTAGGGAAGGCAGGTCATTGGTTGGCAGTCATGAGGAACACTTGTCGGAAAGAAAATAAATGTAAATTAAGAGAAGATAGTAAGAAGTGAAAGTCAGAGGTGGTGAGGTGAGAGCTCTCGTGGTGGAACACTGAAGGGCAGTCTTGACTGAAGTTGTACCTGGCAATGTTTGTGGCAGTTTTCATGATCAAAGAAAGGGGTGATAACGGCGCGCCAGGTTAGGTTAGTCACTTGCACACTGAGCATGTCTTCCAGGTATGGTGAGTGCCTCCCGGTGGATCAGGGCCTGATCAACCAGGCTGTTACTGCTGGCCGCATGTAGTCCTACGTACGAACCACAGCCCGGCTGATCCGGCACCGACTTTAAGTATCTGTCCAACTCCCTCTTGAAGGCAGCCAGGGGCCTATTGGGATGTGTAAAATAAATCCAGTGAAAAGAACAGGAGCGTCGTGGGCACAAGAAAAACTGTGAACGTACGTGGTCCCAGACTGTTTAATACTACAAGATATCAGAAACACTTCCGGAACAAGTGTAGAAGTTTTCAAAAGGAAATTGGATATCTGCTTCTGCCAAGTGCCAGATCAACCAGACTGTGATGTATATGTAAGTCAGCGGGCCACCGGCAGCAACAATGGTTGATCAGGCAAGCACCAAACAAGCCTGGCCTAGGGTCGGGCTACGAGAGTAGGAGAGCTCTCGAAACCTTTCAAAGATGTACTTTGTTAGCGTTTCCCACATGAATATAACAAACATAATAGGTGGATGTGTATAGGCTTTGGGAGTAGAACAACTCGACTTATCAAAGGTGCGTGCGTGCGTGCGTGCGTGCGTGTGTGTGTGCGCGTGTGTGCGCGCGCGTGTGTGTGCGCGTGTGTGTGCGCGTGTGTGTGCGCGTGTGTGCGCGCGCGTGTGTGTGCGCGTGTGTGTGCGCGTGTGTGTGCGCGTGTGTGTGCGCGTGTGTGTGCGCGTGTGTGTGCGCTGTGTGTGCGTGTGTGTGCGTGTGTGTGTGTGTGTGTGTGTGTGTGTGTGTGTGTGTGTGTGTGTTTACCATTTTGTCCTAGGCACATGTCGATTAGACACTAGGCCTGTTGTATGTATGTGTGTGTGTGTGTAAGGAAACACTTCGAAATGTTTCCGCCCCGTCGGGAATAGAACCCGGGCCCTCTGTGCGTGAAGCGAGAGCTTTACCACCAGGCCACCGGGGTGTGCTCACCTAGTTGCTCACCTAGTTGTGGTTGCAGGGGTCGAGTCAAAGCTCCTGGCCCCGCCTCTTCACTGGCCGCTACTGGGTCACTCTCCCTGCGCCATGAGCTTTATCATACCTCTGCTTAAAGCTATGTATAGAGCCTGTGTGTGTGTGTGTGTGTGTGTGTGTGTAAGTAAGACTTTCTTTATAACGTGTGTAGTCCGTTTAGGCCTGTTATTACAAGTGTAGGTTTAGGCCTGTTATTGCGAGTGTGGGTTTAGGCCTGTTATTGCGAGTGTGGGTTTAGGCCTGTTATTGCGAGTGTGGGTTTAGGCCTGTTATTGCGAGTGTGGGTTTAGGCCTGTTATTGCGAGTGTGGGTTTAGGCCTGTTATTGCGAGTGTGGGTTTAGGCCTGTTATTGCGAGTGTGGGTTTAGGCCTGTTATTGCGAGTGTGGGTTTAGGCCTGTTATTGCGAGTGTGGGTTTAGGCCTGTTATTGCGAGTGTGGGTTTAGGCCTGTTATTGCGAGTGTGGGTTTAGGCCTGTTATTGCGAGTGTGGGTTTAGGCCTGTTATTGCGAGTGTGGGTTTAGGCCTGTTATTGCGAGTGTGGGTTTAGGCCTGTTATTGCGAGTGTGGGTTTAGGCCTGTTATTGCGAGTGTGGGTTTAGGCCTGTTATTGCGAGTGTGGGTTTAGGCCTGTTATTGCGAGTGTGGGTTTAGGCCTGTTATTGCGAGTGTGGGTTTAGGCCTGTTATTGCGAGTGTGGGTTTAGGCCTGTTATTGCGAGTGTGGGTTTAGGCCTGTTATTGCGAGTGTGGGTTTAGGCCTGTTATTGCGAGTGTGGGTTTAGGCCTGTTTTGCGAGTGTGGGTTTAGGCCTGTTATTGCGAGTGTGGGTTTAGGCCTGTTATTGCGAGTGTGGGTTTAGGCCTGTTATTGCGAGTGTGGGTTTAGGCCTGTTATTGCGAGTGTGGGTTTAGGCCTGTTATTGCGAGTGGGTTTAGGCCTGTTATTGCGAGTGTGGGTTTAGGCCTGTTATTGCGAGTGTGGGTTTAGGCCTGTTTTGCGAGTGTGGGTTTAGGCCTGTTATTGCGAGTGTGGGTTTAGGCCTGTTATTGCGAGTGTGGGTTTAGGCCTGTTATTGCGAGTGTGGGTTTAGGCCTGTTATTGCGAGTGTGGGTTTAGGCCTGTTATTGCGAGTGTGGGTTTAGGCCTGTTATTGCGAGTGTGGGTTTAGGCCTGTTATTGCGAGTGTGGGTTTAGGCCTGTTATTGCGAGTGTGGGTTTAGGCCTGTTATTGCGAGTGTGGGTTTAGGCCTGTTATTGCGAGTGTGGGTTTAGGCCTGTTATTGCGAGTGTGGGTTTAGGCCTGTTATTGCGAGTGTGGGTTTAGGCCTGTTATTGGGGCGGAGTGTGGGTTTAGGCCTGTTATTGCGAGTGTGGGTTTAGGCCTGTTATTGCGAGTGTGGGTTTAGGCCTGTTATTGCGAGTGTGGGTTTAGGCCTGTTATTGCGAGTGTGGGTTTAGGCCTGTTATTGCGAGTGTGGGTTTAGGCCTGTTATTGCAAGTGTGGGTTTAGGCCTGTTATAGCAAGTGTGGGTTTAGGCCTGTTATTGCAAGTGTGGGTTTAGGCCTGTTATTGCAAGTGTGGGTTTAGGCCTGTTATAGCAAGTGTGGGTTTAGGCCTGTTATAGCAAGTGTGGGTTTAGGCCTGTTATTGCTAGTGTGGGTTTAGGCCTGTTTAAAACGTTTAGGCTGGATAACGAATGTGTTGAGACAGAGGTAGTGACAGTATACAGGCGACCTCCCAAGCCCGCCTACATGATTGCAACTTGAGGCAGGTGAAAGTAGCTGACATGTGTGGCATGCATATTTGTTCAGCCCTCTCTTCAGCCTCCCCAGAACTCTCCCTTAACCCTCATAAACCCACAACCCCAACCTCCCCCCTTATGCTGCTAACAACCACTGACCCGCCTCTACACAGCGCCCCCACTACCGCTAACAACCACTGACCCGCCTCTACACAGCGCCCTCACTACCGCTATCTGCACGCTCAATAAAGATGACAACAGCTGTCATCTGCAGCTTTCTATTTGTTTTATTCTCGTAATATTTCTTTAATAATTGATTGCAGGTGTTCGTGTTTAATATTAACAAGCGTTCAGTGTAAATCAGAGGGGCTCAATAAGTGTAAGGCTAGAGAGTACAGTCTAGAGTGCATATTACTCACATCGGATCCTTAGCTACCATTCTGCAGTCAGTTGATCTATGTTGGATTACGTGCGGCCAGCAGTAACATCCTAGTTGATCAGGCACTGATCCACCGGGAAGCCTGGTCATGGACCAGGCCGCGGGGGCGTTGACCCCCGGAATACCCTCTAGGTAGTCTAGCACTTGTCAGTGACGGTGGTCCAAGACGGACTAAAACGTAGTCTTAAGTGTGGCCTTTTGTGTGTGAATTGTTCTTAGCACGTGTTGGTGACATGTATTATTCTATTTAACGTAACATTATTCATTTTGGTTGAGAGCTAGTGGGCCACCAGCAGCCAACAGCCTGGTTGACCAGGCAAGCCTCAGACAAGCGTGTCCGGGCTCTGGGAGTAGAAAAACTCAGAACTCACCAAAGGTATATCAACGGCATCGAGCCAACAAATACTGTCAAACACATTATATGCCTTTATTCACCAACGGTTGGCATAAGGATAACTTGTTAAAGCTCTCCTTGACCGAAACGGTGGTATAAAAAAGGCCTCTCCGTTTCACGTGTCTGGTCAAGAGGTTAGATGTCAAGTTGGTGGGACCAGGTCTTCCTTTACACATTTCTCGTATTGACTCCTGACGTTACCCATGTTTATTTTTGTACGCACCAGCTGGTCTTGTAGTGCACTCCGGCCATCCCCCACTGGGTCTCGAGATAGAATTTCTCTCATATCTTTTTGCATTGTTTTTTATTCAATTTTCATGCATTTTCATTGATTATAAATGCAGCAACAGCGATTATTGCATTTTTTTAAAATTCATTAGTGCACTTCAGTTATTGAGGGGGAGGAGGGAGTAAGTTTCTCGAGAACATCGGAGGTTGGTAGGGAGGCAGGGCAGCTCCAAGAGTGAGGTGGTGTTGTGAGGGTGGGGGAGAGGTCTTGGAGGAAAAGGTCTGCAGGATGCAGTGTTAGACTTTGAGATGAGGTTACCGTAAATATCTACTGGTAGTTTAATGGGGGGAAGATGGGATAAAAAAATTTTAAGTGTGGAATATTGTCCTGAATATGGTGGATAATGCTGTCGTAGTACTCTCTATACACATCACACGTTGATGGCTGCTGTGAAGAAGTCATAACTCAAAAGGTGTCCTGTTAACAATATTGAAGCAAAAATACACGTTGCAGAACAAGACTTCATTGGGACAACGTTTCGCTCTTTGTGCATCTGATGACAAAGAGAAACTTTGACCCCATATAGCTTTTTCTGCAAAATGTCTCGTCTTTACTAGTCGTAGGGACGCTGTTTTCTTTCCTACCCGGCCTTTTGTATAGCCTGTGAAAGTTTGTTTCTTGATGCCTTTTATCAAGTGGATACTTATACGTACACCTAAGTAAGGAGAGGAGAATGAATGCTGACAAGAGTGAGCGAGCCTGGCAATCAAACTTAGTATATATTAAGTGGAATGATGGTTTTCTCAAGATATTTTCCACTAAATGTAACAATATGATTTTTTTTTTAAGTTGGTCTTTTGAAAACACTGGGAACTGAGTATTCTGTTGATGTTCATTCATTAATGTTATGCGTTTTCATGTTTCAGGTGAGTGTTGGTGTTTCCTAAGTTTGTCGCTTGCTACCGGTTTCTCGAGGCTAGACGCCATCTACTGAATATTACCGTAAGTTGACACCATCTTTTCTGCAAACGTGTGCTGATGCCACTTCTCAGTCTTTAAGAGTTGACACCACTTGTTTCAGTCAGCAGAGTTGAAGACTAATGCCGATCAAATTACTTTAGGATTCATGGCCAAGAACAGTTTCTCGACTTACTCACCTGTGAGTACATCTCAGGAAGTACACCTCTCGGTACAAGTTAGGTACACAAGAATAGAGGAGCACTATACTAGTGTTACTATCCGCTGCTAAGCAAGTCTGCTCAACCCACCCAGTCTCATTCATATATACGTGTAACCATAGTGGTGTCTTCAGTGAAACTATTTGGTACTTGCACAACTGTGCTTCTAACTATGACCTTTCTAAATTTAAATTTATCGAACTTTAAATCAGCGTTGAGAGTTGTCTTTTAGATATTGTCGACACTTCTTTTAGTAGGGGTGTACCCTCAGCACTGGTACTCATTATGACATCCGCATCTGGAGACATCGTCTTTGAAGAAAACACCAGCTGGCGAGTACAAGAGATGGAACTTGGCAACTCTTCTCCTGAGACTGTTGCCTACTGCTTCTCATTCTAGATGCTGGCCACTCGAAGTTTGTAATTCCTTCCATGGATCCTGTTGCTGTCTAATAATAATAGCATGTTTGGCTAGATCTTAAAAGACTGTTCATATTTCTTTATGTTGTTGCTGCTGATTGTGTAGAGCTATGTACAATCTGTGACAGGAATACCATGCATACTGTATCAAGTGTATTGATCGTAGTAGATATTTTAGTTTTTGTTATATCGTGACATGTATAGAATAATTTAATCAGGTGTGAAGCTTTTGTAGGGGTCGGGTCCATAGTTGTTCTGCTGCTTATCGACTACACCTATTTCTGGCCTCCAGGACCCGATCATATCTGCTCTTCATAACTGAGATGCCCCACCAGGCAGTTTAGCTGACCACACACCAACCAACGATTAAGACTGATAAATTCGCCTCATACCAGCAAATAGTGGACCACTAAAGAACATATGGTATAAAACTTAAGTGTCGAATACAGCAAACTTGCACCACATCCTAATTGAAGATTAGATCTCCAAACATTTGTCTTCAACAAACTTGAAACAGCCATGAGGGTGTGTGTGTATAACATTCGATTACAACAATAATTATATTAACTGAATCAAACCATGACCTTGCTGTACCAAGCTGGGAAGATAGTATGAGTAACATGGCTTTAAACCTCTCTCGCGAGAGGATGAGCCCAGTGCCACTACTACAGACGCCTTCCATTAAGCAAGAGGAAGAGAAAATGAAAGTTAAACTCTCTCTGTACAGGTTTTCTCAAGTATGATAAACACCGGTTAGAAGAGTGGAAAATTGTAAACTCTGAATGCATCAAGACAGTCCAGGAGACAGAAGGAGCAAAATGCTAGTAATGAAATTAAAATAAATTGAAAATACGGCCCCAATGGAAATAAGTCACTCTGTCCGACTTTTTTGGGTTATCCTGGGTTCTCTACACATATGCTGCTATGTATGATAATGTATGTAAATGTATTTGTGTATACCTGAATAAACTTACTTACTTACAGAGCAAAAAGCACATCTAGTATTGGGTTCTTGTCACCTTTGTGGACTGAGGATATATTAGTGAGATGTGTCCAGACTACAAGACCATAAGATGTATATTTAAGCAACGCGACAGATTATTTTTTATTTTTTATTTTTTTGCAATGAGGACCCAGGAGTCTGGGCTGGTGAAGAGCGCATGAGCATTCTGTTAATGGCTTCTTTGAACTTTAATTGGGTTAGGGCTATGTCAGAAATAGTGGAAATGTCGACAGAGATTTGAGTTTCATTTAATCACATTTTACTTGGAATGTCAATCTTAAATCTGATTAACTACTTACCAAACAATCGTATGGAGACTTCAGCGTTTCACATTTTTCTTTGTTGTCATCAGTGTTCCATCTGTCAGCAACCTTTGATATGGACACATCTCACTAATATATCCTCAGTCCACAAAGGTGTCAATAAAGTCGTCTTTAAAAATGGACATTATCAGTCGATTAAGTCCAAGAAGCGAGATTGGTAAGCACATGCACTCATAATTGCACTCCTTTTTTAGCGTGTGACTGAGCCCAGAAGGCAGTGATTTTCAAAATCGTCTTAGGGCAACAGGGGTTTAGAGCAGGTCGCTCCTGCCTCTCACAATAGGTAGACCATTACGATATGGACTTGTATGTACTGGAAGACATCACAAAGTGTGATCGTGGTTTAATAGAATACCATTTGCTTGCATAAGGAATAACTGCCTTTCGCAGTTGCTGGACCATCACATGTTCTTGGGGGCACTTGAAGACTGAAGACAAGCAGAAAGTAGATATAGTACACCTTTGATATACCTTTGAGTTCTGAAACTTTTTCTACTCTTGAGCCCGGTTTTCGCCCAGGCTTGTAGTAAACTACATGAGTATGGGATATGGGAGGAAATGTAAAGTTAATGCAGTGAAAAAACAGGAGCGATGTGGGTTTGTGTATCATCATCCGTGAGGCTGGAGTACACACCACAAGATATCAGAAACACTGTACAAGTGTAGATACCCTAGAGGAAACTCGGTCAGTATCTCCAAGTGCCAGATCAACCAGGAAAGTACTAGAGGGCTCTGGTCCCAAATCTGCATGCTACCATAACATACTGGAGCGAGAGATATGGGAAGAAGTGCAAAATAAACCCAGTGAAAAGCAGGGGTGCGGTGGGCACAATAAGGGAACACTGTATCAGCATTTGTGGCTCCAGATTATTCAACACCTTACCAGAAGATATCAGAAATACTGCTGGAACAAGTGTAGAAGTCTTCAAGAGAACACCGGACAAGTATCTTCACCAGGTGCTAGATAAACCAGGCTGTGATGAATACGTGGAGCAGCGGGCCTCCAACAGCAACAGCCTGGTTGGACAGGCTAGCACCAGACGAACCTGGCCCATGTCCGGGCTCCGAGAGTAGTAAGACTCATGAAACTCATCAAAGGTATGGGTATATGGGTCAGAGGGCCGTCGACTGCAACAGCCTGGTGTACTAGGGAAACCCCAGATAAGCCTGGCACTTGGCCAGGCTGCGAGAATAGGAAAACTTTCGAAACAGGTCACAGGTATATCACTGAAGGGTGAGAGCGGCGAGTGATGATAATAGGGTGTTGGAGAGGGGGAGATCGCTGATGTGCAGAGATTAACTTTAAATGGGTTAGTGTCGGCCTGTGAATAACTCAGTTCAAGTTTACGGGTTCTCTTAATGGCTTCTAGATTACGGCACGTTCGTGGTCACCTATAAAGTTTTGGGTACTATATTTTTTTCATTATATGACAATTTTCGTACAGAATTTTATAGATTTGATATCCGCTTTGTTTGGAAGGTTTTGTGATGTGGATGTGTCGTATTGTTAAATAAAGTAGGAATAACATCCCCGCTGATCAAGAACGAACTTAACTTAGCCAGTACCCTCGTAAAGACAGCCAGGTTCTGTAGGTAATTCCCCTTGTGTGTGAAAAAGGGGTTTTGTATAGTCTTGGCCCCTCTACACCTGTTCATTTATCACATAATTTACTCGCTGCACCCATGCTTTTATTTGGGAATAATTTGCACCGTCTGCTGATTGTTATTATTATTATCATTATTATCATGGAGTACTAAATCCATAGGTATTATACAGTGCCTGTGGGCGGGGGATGGAAGGCATTCAGATTCAGGGAACTAGATCGCAGATACAATTCCTAGATCAAGAGCCCCTCAACAGTTTCAAAGAACCTTCCTTGAGGAAGACCATCTGCTGAACCACCTTGCTTTTATAGGTAGCATTTTCACTGTACACATTTGTCAGTATACAAATCCTGTAGTTTGTCGGTATGCGGTGTGTGTTCGGAGTCGTACTCTTTCACTCTCCGAGAGTAGTGAAACTCGAAACTCTTCAAAGGTATATCAAAGGTATAAGGTTTCGTTTCCCTGAAGCAAGGGAAGAATATTAGAATTGATTTCTGAGTTGGTTTTGAACAGGAATTTTTTTGTTCTGAGTGCAGTCGTTCTCTTATTTTCTCACAGGCAATATATGATGTTGGTGCTTTCAGATTTAACTTAAAAGTTGAAATTTTTCGAAGAAGTTATTAGCTTCATATTCCGTAGCAGGAGCATATGGAGTCTGGAGTACACACCTACAGTAAGAGCATATGGAGGCTGGAGTACACACCTACAGTAGGAACATATGAAGGCTGGAGTACACACCTACAGTAGGAACATATGGAGGCTGGAGTACACACCTACAATAGGAACATATGGAGGCTGGAGTGTACACTTGCAGTAGGAACATATGGAGGCTGGAGTACACACCTACAGTAGGAACATATGAAGGCTGGAGTACATACCTACAGTAGGAACATATGGAGGCTGGAGTACACACCTACAGTAGGAACATATGGAGGCTGGAGTACACACCTACAGTAGGAACATATGAAGGCTGGAGTACATACCTACAGTAGGAGCATATGGAGGCTGGGAGTACACACCTACAGTAGGAACATATGGAGGCTGGGAGTACACACCACAGTAGGAACATATGGAGGCTGGAGTACACACCACAGTAGGAACATATGGAGGCTGGGAGTACACACCTACAGTAGGAACATATGGAGGCTGGAGTACACACCTACAGTAGGAACATATGAAGGCTGGAGTACATACCTACAGTAGGAGCATATGGAGGCTGGGAGTACACACCTACAGTAGGAACATATGGAGGCTGGAGTACACGCCTACAGTAGGAACATATGGAGGCTGGAGTACACACCTACAGTAGGAACATATGAAGGCTGGAGTACACACCTACAATAGGAACATATGGAGGCTGGAGTGTACACTTGCAGTAGGAACATATGGAGGCTGGAGTACACACCTACAGTAGGAACATATGAAGGCTGGAGTACATACCTACAGTAGGAACATATGGAGGCTGGAGTACACACCTTCAGTAGGAACATATGGAGGCTGGAGTACACACCTACAGTAGGAACATATGAAGGCTGGAGTACATACCTACAGTAGGAGCATATGGAGGCTGGGAGTACACACCTACAGTAGGAACATATGGAGGCTGGAGTACACACCTACAGTAGGAACATATGGAGGCTGGGAGTACACACCTACAGTAGGAACATATGGAGGCTGGAGTACACACCTACAGTAGGAACATATGAAGGCTGGAGTACATACCTACAGTAGGAGCATATGGAGGCTGGAGTACACACCTACAGTAGGAACATATGGAGGCTGGAGTACACACCTACAGTAGGAACATATGGAGGCTGGGAGTACACACCTACAGTAGGAACATATGGAGGCTGGAGTACACACCTACAGTAGGAACATATGAAGGCTGAAGTACACACCTACAGTAGGAGCATATGGAGGCTGGGAGTACACACCTACAGTAGGAGCATATGGAGGCTGGAGTACACACTACAGTAGGAACATATGGAGGCTGGAGTACACATCTCAGTAGGAACATATGGAGGCTGGGAGTACACACTACGTAGGAACATATGGAGGCTGGAGTACACCTACAGTAGGAACATATGAAGGCTGAAGTACACACCACAGTAGGAGCATATGGAGGCTGGGAGTACACACCTACAGTAGGACATATGGAGGCTGAGTACACACCTACAGTAGGAACATATGAAGGCTGGAGTACATACCTACAGTAGGAGCATATGGAGGCTGGAATACACACCTACAGTAGGAGCATATGGAGGCTGGAGTACACACCACAGTAGGAGCATATGGAGGCTGGAGTACACACCTACAGTAGGAACATATGGAGGCTGAGTACACACCTACAGTAGGAGCATATGGAGGCTGGAGTACACACCTACAGTAGGAACAATGGAGGAGGAGTACACACAGTGAACATATGGAGGCTGGAGTACACACCTACAGTAGGAGCATATGGAGGCTGGAGTACACACCTACAGTAGGAGCATATGGAGGCTGGAGTACACACCTACAGTAGGAGCATATGGAGGCTGGAGTACACACCTACAGTAGGAGCATATGAGGCTGGAGTACACACCTACAGTAGGAGCATATGGAGGCTGGAGTACACACCTACATAGGAGCATATGGAGGCTGGAGTACACACCTACAGTAGGAGCATATGGAGGCTGGAGTACACACCTACAGTAGGAGCATATGGAGGCTGGAGTACACACCTACAGTAGGAGCATATGGAGGCTGGAGTACACACCTACAGTAGGAGCATATGGAGGCTGGAGTCACACCTACAGTAGGAGCATATGGAGGCTGGAGTACACACCTACAGTAGGAGCATATGGAGGCTGGAGTACACACCTACAGTAGGAGCATATGGAGGCTGGAGTACACACCTACAGTAGGAGCATATGGAGGCTGGAGTACACACCTACAGTAGGAGCATATGGAGGCTGGAGTACACACCTACAGTAGGAGCATATGGAGGCTGGAGTACACACCTACAGTAGGAGCATATGGAGGCTGGAGTACACACCTACAGTAGGAGCATATGGAGGCTGGAGTACACACCTACAGTAGGAGCATATGGAGGCTGGAGTACACACCTACAGTAGGACATATGGAGGCTGGAGTACACACCTACAGTAGGAGCATATGGAGGCTGGAGTACACACCTACAGTAGGAACATATGGAGGAGGGAGTACACACCTACAGTAGGAACATATGGAGGCTGGAGTACACCTACAGTAGGAGCATATGGAGGCTGGAGTACACACCTACAGTAGGAACATAGGAGGCTGGAGTACACACTTACAGTAGGAACATATGGAGGCTGGAGTACACACCTACAGTAGGAGCATATGGAGGCTGGAGTACACACCTACAGTAGGAACATAAGGAGGCTGGAGTACACACTTGCAGTAGGAACATAAGGAGGCTGGAGTACACACCTACAGTAGGAACATATGGAGGCTGGAGTACACACCACAGTAGGACATATGGAGGCTGGAGTACACACCTACAGTAGGAACATAGGAGGCTGGAGTACACACTCAGTAGGAACATATGGAGGCTGGAGTACACACCTACAGTAGGAACATATGGAGGCTGGAGTACACACCTACAGTAGGAACATATGGAGGCTGGAGTACACACCTACAGTAGGAACATATGGAGGCTGGAGTACACACTTGCAGTAGGAACATATAGAGGCTATAGTCACATCTAAGTGGAATACTGAGGTTGCCATACCATGAAACATATGGAGGTTAGTCCTATTTGGAACTGGGAGGACTGAGGTTACATAAAGCGTAACAAGGAGGCTTGAGGTAATACTCCATTTTGGCAACGCCAGCCATCTTGAGCCTCCAAATGCCAAATCAACAAAGCTATGGTGAATATGTGGGCCAGCGGGCCGTCAGCAACAACAGACTGGTTGATCAGGCAAGTACCTAACAAGCCTGGACCAGGGCCGGACTGCAGGAGCAAGAAATTTCTCGAAACCCATTAAAGGTATATATCAAAAGCTTTCATTTGTCGTACGTACTCCACTCTGAAGGTGCGAGTTTCTTAATATTCTAGGATGTTTGACCGGCTCTCTTAAAATTTTAAGAGTCATCTGCGTTTCGTCTATTTTGGTTTATAATTTTAAATTAGTTTCGCGTAAAAGCAGCTGGTATGTCATTGTTGGTCCTCTTTTATGTTCAGATTGTATCCCGGAATCAGTATTTAGCTATCAAAATTTTGTTAGCAAATGGTACAAATACAAATTGTACTCAGTAAGACAGGTCATAAAAGAGATTACCATTACTTGGTCTAGCAAAAGAATTGTGCTACATGTGAAATTTCACACCTAGATTCTAATTTATTTTGGTCAAACCTCAGACCTGCACGGCAATCACTTTACATCCCCCGTGTTTGATGTCCATTTCTGGTGCGTGTGTGTGTGTATGTATGTGGGTGGTGTGCGTGTCTGGCGCCCATGTCTGGTGTCTTACGTATGTACGTGTATCTTAAAGCAGAGTGGAGGCCTTAAAGGTGGTGGTGGCGGCATTGTGTTGCTTCCTTCATACTCATCTGGGACTCATCCCGGTGTCTAATACACGCCCTCTATTGTATCGCTCGCCCACATCAATAACCATCTTAGTTTACTAATAAGACTCCCAGCAAGATGTAGTTGCATATTATGCAGATGTATTCACGTTCAGATTACCTGGAATCTGCAGTGTAATATTGGTCATTACGTTTCCAGTCTGAGACGGTATTATTTGTTATTGATTTTACACTGTAGTTTCACGTCAGATTCCCGGAGACTTGAGAAACCTGTTTTATTTACTGTTTTCATTTTTTTTTAATTCAGATGGACTGAAATAAAATTTTGTCCGGTGAGCGGTTTTTTTTTTTTTTATCCAATGTTTAGCATTTTTAGTTTGTCGGAGGCTCGCTTGTCACCAGCTTTTCAGAGCAAGGAAAATAACTACGTTATTTTTGTTAAATACGCTTGTAGTCTTCAAAATAATGTATCGGTAGTTATCGACTCGATTACGTTTACCGAACCCGGTTCAGTTACAAAGTAATTGTATTAGTTAAAATAATCCTGTTTATTATATTTCTTCCTTGCATTCAGGTAAAGATGTCTCCCGCGCTCTCTGCTCTGACGACACGTCTTGGAGCGAGATTTTTAAATAACATTGGGTACTGGCTGCTTCCTGGGCATATACCCTCACACTTTTGAGAAATGCGATGGCGGAATGAAGGCCATTAACATGGATATTCAGTTTTCTAACAGTTTTCTTCAGAAACCATTAAAGATGTTAATTGAACCTTGAATCTTTTATCCCTGTGCTTTGATCACAGACTTATGTTCTTCAATTAATGATGAGGATTTTTGGTATTATTTAGCTTACATACAAGTTTTTCAATTTGATTGTATTCATACATTGATTAATAGGCTTATTAAGAGGTAACCTTAATAAATTCAAACATTTTTAAGTGGGATCAAGCCAGGAACCCATTTTGTTTAGATCTTTGAGATAAACCTGAGGATACCCAGAAGGCAGTGTCGTTTCCATTCATTATATTGGAAGACGTGTTGAGTTCATCTTGTGGTTAAGTGTATCACCGGAACTCTTTGACCTCCTCCGGAAACAACTTTTGTTGGCTGCTGCGGCGGCGAAGGTGAACACATCTGAATGTCATTTTTCTGTACCTGGTACCACTCAGCTGTAGAGTACATACCTACTAAGGTTAGGTGGTAGGTTGGTAGACAAAACCAAGCATCAAGGTACCACAGTCCTCTTGTGAGTGTGTGAAAGTAACTACAAGAAATGGCGTGTTATATATCCAGATAATTTACAGAACATTCGCTCTTTGTAGAGTTTTATTAAGTAGTACAGACTTTATAGAAAACACTCATGTATTCTAGAGAAACCGCGATATTCTCCACGAGAAACCTCAACTAGTCTCCTTAGACTTGTCATCCAGGAGTGTGTGCGTTTTCTGCAACCTGTGTGTGACTTGATAAAAGTATACACAGATAACCCGCACATAGAGAGGAGCTTACGATGTTTCGCACCGACTTGGACCATTTACAGTCACACTAGTGTGTGCCTTTTTATTCTTTAATAAAACTACACAGCGAGATGTTCCAGTGAAAGCGTCTTCTGCCACTTGTCTTTGAAAATTATAAAAACTCTGCTAAATATTTCACCTCATGATTGGTGATCCTTTCTTTGACTTAAGATGTGACAGGGAAATCTTAAAAACTTTTACATTCATTCATTATACACTTTTCCCTTGTTGAAGTTCTTATTTCTTTAATATTTTTTTTTTTAATTTAGGTCTGGTATGAGGCTAGGCTTCAGGGGTTCAGGATCCGTAGAGCTCCTAACAGATGTACCATGGGGTCATATGATCCTTCCCCACCACACAGGAAAACTGCAATAAAAGTTAGGCAAATTCTTGCGTAAATTAGGGCATTTTGTGAAGTAAACTAGCTCCTCAGCCCTTTGGCTAAAACCAAAGTGTAGTAGATTATTTTATATTTCGTGAATTCTATCATGGGTTGGTTGCTATATTTTGATAAAAAGAAAACGTACCTGAAAAATTTGCTGAACAAAATCCCACTTTGTTAGGGGGTGGATGGGGTGGGGCTTGTCAAAATTTTCAGATGTTCCAAGCTTAATGGTTTCAAAATTTACTGCTGATCGAGCGTACGAGGGGTCGTCAGTACTTCACTCCCTTGTGTAGGGAATAAATTAAACTTGTTTAACCTTAGTAAGAGATGCTCCACACCTACCTATCTATCTATGGTTGCAGGGGTCGATTCGCATATCCTGGCCCCGCATCTTCTTCCTGACATCCCTGATAGTCATCAGAGTTTTCAACTGTCAGTTGTGACCCTTGTTGCTGTGTCTTATCTTTGAAACATTTTGTCCGTCCACCGTGTCAATTTCTCTCCTCCCTCTCCCTCTCTCAGAGAGAGAGAGAGAGAGAGAGAGACAGAGAGAGAGAGACTGACTGTGTGAGACTGAACTTAAAAACTAAATGTTATGTATGTTCATACGGACAAGCTGTGGATGAAGACATTTGTATATAGTTAGTGTATATTATTAAAATAAAGCTTTTGTCATTTATGGCGAAGCTCTTCATTTACCAATAATAAATAACCTTAATTGTACATAAGTGTCCTTATGCACATAAAACATAATATATTATCAAGAATACAACTTAAAGTGGCACCAACTGTATTTTAGCTTTTGTTAAATTGTTATAATTTTCTTCAGACCATGTCTTTTTTCTACTTAAGTTAGTGCAGTTAAGTTGTCGGTGGAAGAGAGATTGTTCTTGAAAGAAAATGGTGTAGCGTAGTGGAGTTAGCACGGGTAGCTTAACTGTTGTACAATACACACAATACTGCTAGTTATTTTGCTTTCTGTAGTCATAGCGATCCATTATTTCACTATTGTAGATGAGCGGTTATTTTCTACATTAGCAGCACGAGGTATTTGGACCATTGTATTATAGGTCTTAAATATTTTGTAATTGCCATAATTTTCATGAAGATTCGATGTTATATTAGTCACTGTTTGTGTATTATATATAATATATATTAATATGGGCTATACCGGGTGTAAGGTGAACTTACCCCTATATTGTGTAGGAAGGGTAGGAAATTAACCCATTATATTTTTCGTGTAATTATATGTATAAAAATAAGTCTCTAGTACAAGGGAGACGCAGGAACAGCGACATAATGCAGGTTCAGGCACTCCAGGATCAGGCACTCCAGGATCACAAACCACTTGCTTTCCATGGCACCAATCCGACAGTTAAATTTAATAAGGGAGTGAGTGAGTGAGTGGCTGGGTATCAGACAATAAACTAAACGCTAGTACGTGTTTTCCTGTTAGCTTTTACCTTATAGACTATACCTGTGAAAAAACTATGAAGATGCATTTCTCATACCATTCCTTATCATGGGTCAATCATAACTGCCTCAGCTACCGCGACTGGCAACGTGGATGGTAAGGCAAGGCCTCCTTGTTGATTGCCTTATTAGTCAGGCTGTTGGTGCAGTCCACATGCAGTCAGCTGTAGGCACCACTGCAAGGGAGGTCTGATAATTCTCCTTATGCATGAAGGGAGGGTGTTGGAAAATATTGGTCCCGTTACACTTAGCTTACGCATTGCATTTCTGCTTTACATTGGGATTATTTTGAACCTTCAGCCAAGCCTCTTTCTTTTGTGGGGGTGTGATATCGTGTGCAGATTTGTGACTAATCCTGACTGTTCACAAATACTATTAATGAAGTGATCGGAGAATTAAAGTGGATCTCATACAGGTTTTGTATGCTATTATTCCAACTGAGAATGTTTTTAAAAGTTAATGTAGGACGAGAAGACAACAGAGTTTGCAAAACAAAGCACAGTACGTACCAATGAGGGTAAAAAATGCAGATATATATTGAAAGAACAATATGAATTGTCTTTAGTAGATCAGTCAGTACTAAGAGTAGAAAATCTAAATAGGAATTATATATCAGATATTAGCACTAACCCGACAGACCTGGGAAAATAAATTGATATGTCCATATATTCGGTACTGGAGCCCAACTTCTTGAATGCTATAGAAAGATATGCAAGGTGGTACTAACACTTCTGTTCACCGCATCTGAGGAAGGACTTTCCTAAGGTCCAGGGACTTAGTATTGTCTCTTCAGGGTGCACCCGTCTCCTCCATGGCTCTCGTCCTCGCAGTGTAAATACTGTCCCTATCTGCCCTATCAGTTCCTCTATAATTTGATAAGTCGTAATCATGTCTCCTCTGTATGAGACTGCGCGCGCCTAATATATTAAAGAAGTTTAGAACCTGTGTTGTATGTTATGGCGTTTGCGCTCGCCCGCACGTATAAAATCCTACTAAAAACATGCAAACCTTCGCAGTATACAGGATTTTTTTTTAACTAGTACGTTTAAATGAAAACTATTACAATATGTGGTCCGCTACATTAGTTGAAATTACCGTAAAAGTGTCACAATTAATGCAAAATAGTTTTACATATTTTACCGCGTAATTACGTTTATGGTTCCCCCAGCGATTATATCTGGCAGCTAATTACGTTTGTCGCTGGTAATTACTTTGTTGACATTACTACTGTTGTCGCTTCGTCCGCAGATGGAGAAGTGTTGGTGGGAATGCCCTGGGCTGGGCTTGCAGGTGGGAATGTAGGAGAGGTAAGTGTTATGGGAATGTGTGGGGTGGGAGAACGTTGTGTTGGGAATGTGAACAAGTACGTACTACACTCTTTCCCCTTACCTTATTGAAGGTACCAGGAGTCTCCAATGTCCATCATTTATCAGGGGAATTACTAACAGATCCCTGGCTGTCTTCTAGAGAACTGGACAAGTTTCTTCTAAGTCGGTTCTTGATCAGCCATTCTGTAGTGCGGCCAGCACCAACAGTGGTTAATTAGGCCATCCACCGGGAGGACTGGTATGGGACCGGGCCGCCGGTATGTTGACCCTAGGAACACACTTCGTGGTAGTGGAAAGCTGGACGATATCCTCATTGCTCTACTGAAGTGTCAACTTAGACTGACAGACTTCAGCACTTAGTGTAGAATCCTTCCTGTGTGATTGGAATGTGACAGGGAAGCGTAAGTAGCTTCTGTTTCCACTATGTAACTTTCATATAGGATAGGGTCGCAACACACTGCTAATGGATCCACTTTTGCTAAAGAAAATAGTCACTTTATGCATGCTCACGTGTGTGGTGGAAACACAGTGGCTGTTACTTCGTATAAAGTTGCGATGGAGTGTCATGAGTTGCCAGATTACTACCACCACAGTCACTAGGAAACACCAGCTGGTGTCTTCACACTTATCCCTTGAAATGTGACGTTACTTACCTTAATGAGTGGTTTCACTAGTGCATGTTTGTGCTGGCCACAGTCCAACCAAGTCATCACAGAAGTGAAGCTAAAAATGCAGTTCTGTGTACATAGGTAGTAGGTTGGTAGACAGCAGCCATGCCGAGGTACTGCCTTCCTCTCTTTAGAGTACCTACAAAACAGAAGCTTCTTAACATGCAAAGATGTTAGATGGCAGGTAAATCTTAGACTTCTACTTATATTTAATATTCATTTGCTTTCATCTTCCTCTTGTTTTTTAATAGTTCACATTTTTTTAATATTTCCTTCTTTTACATAGGATGCCTGGTCAAAGATTGGGCCGCGGGGAGGGGGAGCGATGATCCCGGGAAAAATTGTAATTTCGTAGTTGAGACGGCTAGGGATTTGTCGACGCGCGTGTACGAACACCATTTCTGTCACACCAACATTATGGACGGCGTCTGTGATTTACATGGTAACATTGCCTCACACCACTTGGACTGGGATAGGATATGGTTATTCAAGAAAGACAGGAAAAAAAGAAAATGCCTTGAATATGCTTTGATTGTTACCACAGATGCCTAGAAATTTTCCAGCTGGCTGGACTCCTGGTTCACATTCTCTTCAGAACGTGCTGATCTGACAGGTTCGTACTTCATGCTTCCTCAGTCACCTCTCCCATGTACGTACTTGATATATACTTGAAAAGCTTGGTCTCCAAGCAAAGCTTCTCAGTAAAGGATATTTTAACAGTTTCTGTTTGTCATTTTGTCGATTTTACCTCAATCCCAAGGAAGATATTATAGTGTGATATTGTCTTGTGGTTCCCAACACAACCTAATATAATATTAATATTGTGATTGTGGTGACTATTATCGTATGAAGTCTAACGTGGGTGGCGCCAACCAGCTGGTGCGCTAGTGTGGTGTTCTGCTCCCCCCTCTCCTCCCCTCCCCTCCCCCCTCTCCTCTCCTCCCCCCTCCATCTCTCTTCCTCCTCCCCTTTAGATTCTCCACTCTCCCCCCACCCCTTTCGTTCCTCCTTGCCATATCTTCATAAAAAAATACATTTTTGCTGTGCATGGGATAAGCTATCCTTAGAAATGTGTTAGCAAACTGTTGTGGTTGGCATCCAGGGGAAAATGTGTCAAAAACTCGTCCTTGATGGAATTTTACCTGAACGTTACCGGAAGACACTTTCAGGATGTAATATTGTGTGTAAGAACACTCTGGTCGTGTGTAAGAACACTCTGGTCGTGTGTAAGAACACTCTGGTCGTGTGTAAGAACACTCTGGTCGTGTGTAAGAACACTCTGTCGTGTAAAACACTGGTCGTGTGTAAGAACACTCTGGTCGTGTGTAAGAACACTCTGGTCGTGTGTAAGAACACTCTGGTCGTGTGTAAGAACACTCTGGTCGTGTGTAAGAACACTCTGGTCGTGTGTAAGAACACTCTGGTCGTGTAAGAACACTCTGTCGTGGTAAACACTTGTCGTGTAAGAACACTCTGGTCGTGTGTAAGAACACTCTGGTCGTGTGTAAGAACACTCTGGTCGTGTGTAAGAACACTCTGGTCGTGTGTAAGAACACTCTGGTCGTGTGTAAGAACACTGTCTGTGTAAGAACACTCTGGTCGTGTGTAAGAACACTCTGGTCGTGTGTAAGAAACTGCTGTGAACCTCTGGTCGTGTGTAAGAACACTCTGGTCGTGTGTAAGAACACTCTGGTCGTGTGTAAGAACACTCTGGTCTGGTAAGAACACTTGTCGTGTAAGAACACTCTGGTCGTGTGTAAGAACACTCTGGTCTGTGTAAGAACACTCTGGTCGTGTGTAAGAACACTTGGTCGTGTATAGAACATGGTCTGTGTAAGAACACTCTGGTCGTGTGTAAGAACACCTGGTCGTGTGTAAGAACACTCTGGTCGTGTGTAAGAACACTCTGGTCGTGTGTAAGAACACTCTGGTCGTGTGTAAGAACACTCTGGTCGTGTGTAAGAAACATGGTCGTTGTAAGAACACTCTGGTCGTGTGTAAGAACACTGGTCGTGTGTAAGAACACTCTGGTCGTGTGTAAGAACACTCTGGTCGTGTGTAAGAACACTCTGGTCGGTGTAAGAACACTCTGGTCGTGTGAAATGAACACTGGTCTGTGTAGAACACTCTGGTCGTGTGTAAGAACACTCTGGTCGTGTGTAAGAACACTCTGGTCGTGTGTAAGAACACTCTGGTCGTGTGTAAGAACACTCTGGTCGTGTGTAAGAACACTCTGGTCGTGTGTAAGAACACTCTGGTCGTGTGTAAGAACACTCTGGTCGTGTGTAAGAACACTCTGGTCGTGTGTAAGAACACACTGGTCGTGTAAGAACACTGGTCGTGTGTAAGAACACTCTGGTCGTGTGTAAGAACACTCTGGTCGTGTGTAAGAACACTCTGGTCGTGTGTAAGAACACTCTGGTCGTGTGTAAGAACACTCTGGTCGTGTGTAAGAACACTCTGGTCGTGTGTAAGAACACTCTGGTCGTGTGTAAGAACACTCGGGTCGTGTGTAAGAACACTCGGGTCGTGTATTACGAACACAGGTAAAAAATGACCTGTGAGACCTGGTCGTAATGGTAATGTGGAGCAAAAACTCATCAGTAGACTATAATGTATATTTGCCTTCACTAGATGATATATACAGGTATGTACAATATGTACAGATAGAATAGTAAGTGTACACCGCGGTGACAGATGGCAAAGCAGAAGCCAGAGTGTGTGCACCGTGCAGCCTATATGGGTGTGACATACGCCGAATATATTGTAACATACTCTTTGCATGCCACATCGTGTGTAAGAACACACTCGGGTCGTGTGTAAGAACACACTCGGGTCGTGTGTAAGAACACACTCGGGTCGTGTGTAAGAACACACTCGGGTCGTGTGTAAGAACACACTCGGGTCGTGTGTAAGAACACACTCGGGTCGTGTGTAAGAACACACTCGGGTCGTGTGTAAGAACACACTCGGGTCGTGTGTAAGAACACACTCGGGTCGTGTGTAAGAACACACTCGGGTCGTGTGTAAGAACACACTCGGGTCGTGTGTAAGAACGGAAGTATTTAAACGTTGTTCAGAAGGTATAAGTGTAGCTAATGTTAAAGAAAATTATACTCTCCCTGCTTGTTTTCCCCTCTGTGCACTCCAGATCCCCTCCCTCCCTCCCCTTTCTGTACACTCCTTAGACCCTTCCCTACCTTCTTTCCCTCCTCTCTCCCTTTTGTCTTCCGTTCCACATATAAATTTTCCCACATCTGTAATACAGACTTCTGTTCCTTCCATTTCCATCTTCCTTCTATCTACACCCACATCTCCTTCCTGCTATTTCCATCTTCCTTCTATCTCCATCTTCCATCTATCTCCACCTTCATCTTCCATCTCCACCTACAACTGAATCCTTCCCTCTCCAGTGTTTTTTCCTTCTCATTGCTTACATCTGAACTCGTGTCTTGAGGTTGACACCGAGCTCTTGATTAATTAAAGGAATTGGAACTGTTCTCTCCTTTGGATTAAACCTAATTACCTCCCATTCCCTAGCCGCTTTATGACTCTTACGGGTTTAATGCTTCCTTCTGAATGTAATTTCCTCGACACACTTTCCCCCTCCTCCTCTTCCTTTATCAGATTTAACACCCTCGTTTATATTAATATCTCTTGTTAATCATTAGTTTGATCATCGCCTCCTCGGCCTGGCTTCAGACAGGCATCCTGAATTGTAAATGAAATATTTCGGGAATAAGAAATTATGGGAACATATTGGCAATTAACGCATATTGTATACTGAATGTAAATATATATTTGTAATATTTACTCTTGGTTTACGTGTTCGTGAGGCAGAAAAGATCAGCAATCCTGAAAGAATGCAAAAAGTAGGTTTGAGTTTCACACTTGTAACAAGAGTGTAGCACTTTCTTGGGCGATCACAGTCTGTTACCTATTTCTTTCACAAGGAGATAGCACCTCTCTGGGTGGCTACTAACAGCCTACTACTGTCACACAATGACAGGAGTAGTTGTTGACCTATGGCGTAGCTGCAAGTGGTGAAGACACTGCAAAAGGGGACCTTTACTAAATCAGGGAATACATGGGGTTAGAACCCATGACAAGTGAGGCCTGAAACTCGCAGGCCAGTGCGTTAACCATTCGGCCAGCTGGCTCGAATAAGATTCATCCAACTAGAGCCAGCTGGTCGGGTTTAACGCACTGTCCTGTGAGTTTAAGGACTCGCTTGTCATGGGTTCAAGCCCCATCCGTACCCTGATTTGTTTGGAGTCGTGTTATTACTATTTCGTGAGACGAAACCTTTATTAGTATTAAGTACTTGATGAAGCTTCGTGTAAGTGAAACGTAAAGCAGCCTCGTGCAAGTGAGACGTCGTATTAACACAGGTCTCTTTTGCTGTGTGAAAAAAGACGCAGATAAAAACTGAGACGTTTCTCCTTTAGTCAGACTAAAGAACTCTATCCACAGCGAAACATCTCAGTAAACTTCCTCTCTGCTATTGTCTTTTTCACCACTTGTCGGCTTTGCACCATTTGTCTCCTCTTGCTTTGTGTCTTCACCAGTGACAGGTGTGCACCTCCCTGGGTGATTACTTGTGTGTAATCACAGACCCCGTACCCTCCAGGTACACTCCTAAACATTCCACCCTTCTCTACCTTCCATGTCTTAAAAAATTTACCATGCATTTTCACCTTCCGCTTCCTCTTCTTCCCCACGGAAGGAGGTGAGTGTTTTATTAAAGACAAAACTGGATACATCAGCAGTTTGCAGCCAAACTACGTACTCTTGTTACACAGTGGCAAGAAAAGATGGTCATTTCCCTGTCATATTCTATCACTTGTAATACAGAGGAAGGTGGAGGGTTAGAGGGAGACGGCAAATGTAGGAGAGGTGGGATGGAGGGAGCGGATATGGGCAAGAGAAGAGAGAGAGCGTAGGTAAGGAAAAGAACATAAGAATGGAGGAACACTGCAGAAGGCCTACTGGCCCATACAAGGCAGGTGGGGGGTAGTATGGTAAGGTTTAGGAGAGGGGATGGGTAAAGTGAAGGAGAGGGGGGAAAGGTAAGAGAGGGATGGGGTTGAGGGAGAGTGAAGGAGAAGGGGGAAAGGGTAAGAGAGAAGGGGTAGCGGGGGAATGGAAGAGAGGGGGAAGGAATGAGAAACAAAGAGAATGCATGAATGACTTGTATTCAGACTACAAAGGCCCAGCTTGTCAGAGGAGGTCAGATGAAAGTATCTGAGGTGGAGTGTCACCACTCCACATTAAGCAACACAATTTAAGGATGGAAAATGTACATAGAACTTGCATTGCCCGGATTTATTTAGTCAAACATCAAAGTTGTTGGGAGATCCTATAATCCGTGGAGCGCAGGCGAGAGACAAATGAGAATTTACACGTGTAAATTACTGGAGGGCTTTCTCCAAATCTTCGAATGGATATTACTTCTTACTGGAGACAGCACATAATACCCACTCCACTTCCCATGAAAAGCGGGGGGGGGGGGATCATTACGATAAATATGCACAAGTTTCCAATACTTTTGAATACTTTCTCGTGTTCGTAAGAGGGAACGTGGCAAGCTTGTGCTAACTTTTCATTGCCAGCCAGGGTGTGGTGCCTATGTTGTATTACATGTAGCGAGCACTAATAGCCTGACGAATCAGGTTGTCACTCAGGAGGGTTGATCACAGACCAGGCCGCGGGGGCGACGACCCCCGATACAGTCAACTGGTAGAAGAGGGCGGGCGAGAGAAAGGGGGAGTAGAGGGAATGGAGGGAGACCTCGGGTGGGTATAGATTGAGAGTTAATGGAGGGGGAAGGGGCAGAAAGAGGATAAGCAACTAACAGGAAGTGGAAAGAGGACGAAGGCAATAGAAGAAAAAGGTAGGAGGGGAATTGCAGGTGGAAATTAAGAGGGGAGGCTTGGTGTAGGGAGTGGGAGGTAAAGGGAGGGAATACGACCGATGCTGAATTTTATGCATGTGATTGACATAAAAATCTAACTGTAAGTCAAGTACATTGTGTACTTTATAGTGACACATGCCCATGAGGTAGTAATACTTAATTACAAAAATAAGTGTCATCAGAACCAACAGAAATTGTAAATCTTAGTTATATTTACTCTAGAATAGATCGACTTTGCATTTTAAAATGTTTAGTATCATCACTACTATACCATACAGACATTTGTTAAATTAATTAAGGTGCTAAATCAGGTGCTATAGTGTTTTAGATTCTTTTTAGCTGTAAATTGACTACAATAGTTCATTTATTCATTTTTGTAAACATATCTGACATACTAATTCACGTGCCAAGAACTCCTTTTGCATTGTTCTATTCTTAAATCTACTTACATTGTTCTATTTTTAAGTTTAATTATAGAATCACACTATTTCTGGTTGTAATGTATCCTCCAACGATTATTTAAACAAATTCACGGCCTAGCTGGGTCTGGGGCCAGGCCGCAGAGTTTTGACCCTCCCGAAACCACCACCATCCTTCAGGTAACTGGGCATCACATACCTGTCATGCTCACGTGTAAACGTTTTGTCACTCGTTGGGTAGGTCAGGTGTTCCTCATATTATTGTAATATATAGTTTATTCCTGGATAGATAAGTGTGCTCGTGACCCGTCTTAACTTTTAATGTTAGAGCAAGGTAGTTAGGGATGTCGCCATTAACAAAAAGCGTTTTTTTAACGTGGTGAGGTGTGGCAGTAATGTTTCTTGGTTGCATGACTTTGTCTGCATATTTAGAATTTTCTGTAAAACTTGTTCTATTTTTACTTGTTTATTTTTTTTGTAGCTACGTGTTATACTCGCAGGGGTCAGACTATCGTTTTTACCCTCGCCTCGTAACTCTTTTCGACCAGTTGTGAGATTAGTGGCCTCCAGGGCGTAAGGGCATAGTCATAGTTACTCCTAAAACCGTGCTCTTGTTAACTTGAGACTAAAAAAGTACTTCCTAACGTCCTTTTTTTTTCTCGTGGGTTTTCCCTACCATTTGAGAATCCATTCACTCCGTAAAATTTTAAGAGTATTTTGTATGCTGTGATCTTGTCATCCCCTGGTTCTCCACCCGACTCTTGGGACTCTTTACCGGGGTGACATCGAAGCGAAGGAGCAAAAATTTGTCGTTGTTGAACATTTCAGTTTTCTATAGCCCACTGGAAAACTTTTTCATGGGTATGGAAGTTTGTGTCCTGGGTGAATGTGACTGCAATACAAATTCTAGTATCGTCTGCAATGGTTGCTGCTGCACTCTGAATTCAGAGAATTTGTGGCAGGTACTAGTGGCGTGAGGAACTCCTTTTCCAGCTTGAGGCCTCTGGTTTTATTTGATAGAAAGTTAACTGTGATCAGTTTAGTTTTGCAGTTTTCTTATGTTTTAATTATGTGCGGCATTAAAAAATGGTGATTTGTACTATACCCATGTCTGTAATATACCCAGTGTCTGGGTATATTACAGCCTGGTCAGGGACCGGGCAGCGGGGGCGGTGACTTACTAAATAGTGTTCAGGTAATTTTGAGGTTGACCAGGCAGTCATCTGGGAAGTGTGACGCCAGGCTGGGCTGCCAGGGTAGTAGAGCTCTCTTAACAAATTACATCTAAATTAATCAGTTGTGTATTTTTGCCGGTTCGTCAGCTCTTGAGGTCTGCAGTGTTTACAGAATCACTAAGACTGGTGGACTGAACACTTCTAGGGTCAGTAATATGCTGCGATGCAATTAGCACGCGAGTATAAGCATAAAAGGTCCAAGACTTGGCGTTTCTTGAGGCTGTAAAGCAGCTGGTCTGGTCTGTGGTACTTAGCTGCAACTGAGAGCTGAAGGCATAAATTCCTGTTAATCAAGAATGATTCACAATATTTCGTTGCTGAAATATTCACTATAAACCCACTATTTTTTAGAGAAAATTTTAGACTTTTCTCTCAGCCTTGGATCATTATCAGTTAAGAGAATGTCAATATTCATGGCACCAAGACTCAACTCTGTACCAGAAGGTATCATAAATATTTGCTGAAACGAAGATAAAGTTTTCAAGAAACTGGACAATTTCTTTTTTTCAGGTGTGGGATTAGCAGGTTTGTGATGGTTATATAGGCGTGCAGGCGGCTAAACTCGAACAGCCTGGTTACCAAGGCTATCTGCAGGACAACTTGGCTTGCTAAAGCATAATTAAGTCTCGACTTAATGCCCAGGATGGACAAAAGCATCTCATAAAGCTTCCTCGCCAAATTAGGGTTTTAAAATTGTATGTGGACCGGTTGACGTGGCCGTCCTGGAGCAGCAGAGGCAGGGAGGAGGGCGATGATCCGTGGAAGCACTTGAAGCTATACTCAAATGTAAGTGGGTCACATTTTTGTACGAAGCTAAATAAGAGCATTAGGTGCCTTCTGAGGTGAAGCTGAAGGGTATATTGTATATAGGTTACTTCAAGTTTGCCACATTTGTTGGTGGTTATCTATTGTGGTAATTAACAATGATGGGAGGCGTGTGGAGGCCATGCAGTTGTTGTTTTGTGGGTCGTTGCAAGGTATTAGTGAAGACTGAAAACGCGTGTACACTCGTGATTGGTTGACTCACTTGGCGTACACTCGCAGTGTGTGGTTACCATATTATAAATATTAGTTACACTGTGCCAACAGAAATTAGCTATATTTTCTTGTCATGTTCTTTCACAATGGATTTGTATAATTCGTCGAGTTACCGACAGACGATTCTCGGGGTCATTGCTTCCTCCTCCCCCGAGCCCCAGCCCTACACCAAGCTTAATGGTTGATAGCTTTATCAACCTGATTGTTGATGCTAGCCGCACGCAGTCCAACGTAGGCACCACAACGCAGATAATCACGAAGGAAAAGTATTGAAAAATTTAGTTCCTTTTCACTTACTGAGTTATTATTAGTGTTCTTATTACTTTACTATGAGGGCATTTTTCACCATCTGCTAAGCCTCTAACTTTCGTTGGGAGTAATTTTGGTGTGCAGATTTGGGATCAATCCTTTCAGAAATTATGATTAAATTAAACACGTATCTTCCAAGGGACTTTATTAAGGCATTCTCGATCATTTAGGGGATTTACTAAATTTATACGGACGGCTGTTATTGTTTAGCAGTATTCCAGTCTCTAGATCAAGTGATTCAAGAGTAACATATATTGGGCATCTTATTTTGAAGGTTTCACTTAACCAACCTCTCAATTTCTTTGCGGTCGTGATAGCAACAGTGTGATCCTTGAATGTAACAGCTGACATTTTCGCTCATAACTCTGTTATGTCACCCTGCAGTTTTTCAGTTAAAAAGTCCAAAAGAGCAGCAACTGAATTGTTTCCTCGCTGAACATCATACTGTTTTCTAGGGTTCATTGGAAGACCTTGTTAACATCGGCTTGGAGATCTGTCGTTAGTGGATGCTACTCCCGTGCAAATTCTAGTGCAGATTCTAGTATCGTCTGCAGAGAATGATATAGGGCTCTGATCTGTGTTAAGTATATATTTATCTGATATGAGAGAATTTAGGCGAGTACTTTGCCTTGAGGAACACACCTTTTCATTGTTACAGCTTCTTATATTACTTTAGCGACTATTAATTTTTGCATTGATTTGTTTTAAAATAAAAAAATCCATATGCAAACTTTTCCGGTTATTGTTTTTGATGGGATTTTGTGCTATTACACCATGATCGAAAGCTTTTCCAAAGTCTTTGTATACTACATCTACATTTTGTTTGTCTTAGTGCATCCAAGACCGTGTGATGGTCCTGGTATTAAGAATTGGGAGATCAGTAGGACGAAGAAAAGATGTCAAGTAATGCATTATTGGTTCAGTAGATGTGAGAACTTAAAAACTACCATTCCACTAGTCTGGTTTATTTAGTGGGGTCCAGAGCCGGGGAGGCACGGCATGGAAGTTCCAGAGCCGGGGAGGCACGGCATGGAAGTTCCAGAGCCGGGGAGGCACGGCATGGAAGTTCCAGAGCCGGGGAGGCACGGCATGGAAGTTCCAGAGCCGGGAGGCACGGCATGGAAGTTCCAGAGCCGGGGAGGCACGGCATGGAAGTTCCAGAGCCGGGAGGCACGGCATGGAAGTTCCAGAGCCGGGGAGGCACGGCATGGAAGTTCCAGAGCCGGGAGGCACGGCATGGAAGTTCCAGAGCCGGGGAGGCACGGCATGGAAGTTCCAGAGCCGGGAGGCACGGCATGGAAGTTCCAGAGCCGGGAGGCACGGCATGGAAGTTCCAGAGCCGGGGAGGCACGGCATGGAAGTTCCAGAGCCGGGGAGGCACGGCATGGAAGTTCCAGAGCCGGGGAGGCACGGCATGGAAGTTCCAGAGCCGGGGAGGCACGGCATGGAAGTTCCAGAGCCGGGGAGGCACGGCATGGAAGTCCAGAGCCGGGAGGCACGGCATGGAAGTTCCAGAGCCGGGGAGGCACGGCATGGAAGTTCCAGAGCCGGGGAGGCACGGCATGGAAGGTCCAGAGCCGGGAGGCACGGCATGGAAGTTCCAGAGCCGGGGAGGCACGGCATGGAAGTGTCCAGAGCCGGGAGGCACGGCATGGAAGTCCAGAGCCGGGGAGGCACGGCATGGAAGTTCCAGAGCCGGGGAGGCACGGCATGGAAGTTCCAGAGCCGGGGAGGCACGGCATGGAAGTTCCAGAGCCGGGGAGGCACGGCATGGAAGGTCCAGAGCCGGGGAGGCACGGCATGGAAGGTCCAGAGCCGGGGAGGCACGGCATGGAAGTTCCAGAGCCGGGGAGGCACGGCATGGAAGGTCCAGAGCCGGGGAGGCACGGCATGGAAGGTCCAGAGCCGGGAGGCACGGCATGGAAGGTCCAGAGCCGGGGAGGCACGGCATGGAAGGTCCAGAGCCGGGGAGGCACGGCATGGAAGGTCCAGAGCCGGGGAGGCACGGCATGGAAGGAGAGCAACTTGAACAGAGCCCAGGGATGCTATAAACCCAGTAGCTGGAGGCGAGGCAAGTTACTTTGTCAAGATTATAAACTGGTCGTCGACCTTCGAATTGTGTATATGACGTCCATCTCCTGTGTAAATACCCTTATTGCGAGATAGGTGATTTAGAAAATACCCTTATTGCGAGATAGGTGATTTAGAAAATACCCTTATTGCGAGATAGGTGATTTAGAAAATACCCTTATTGCGAGATAGGTGATTTAGAAAATACCCTTATTGCGAGATAGGTGATTTAGAAAATACCCTTATTGCGAGATAGGTGATTTAGAGCAAGTTGGAATTATAAGCGAGCCTCTAACAACTAAATTTAGATTAATTTTGAAAAAAAAAATGTAGCCACACTTCAGGTAAAAGCAGTTTAGATAGACATTGTATTTAAATCCCGGAGGTTTTGTGTACTGTTAAGGTTTAACGTGTGTTCATCAGGTCATCAACCAGGAGACCTGGTTTGGTAACCGGGCCGCAGGGGCGGTAACCCCCAAAATTGCCCTCAGGTAACCTTGAGGTGTGGAGTAGAAAAAAAACTTTATTTCTTCTTCTGAACTGTTCACCAGTCTTAACGCTTTACTGGCTAAGCTGTTTAAAAGATCAAGATCTAAAAGAGAAGGACACTTGAGACGCATCTAGCACAGGCTGAGAGATGGCAACTCTTGTATATATTGTGATGGTGCATTTACTCTTTGAGTAACTGAAATAAATATCCACCTGCTTGCAGGTGACGTGCGATGTGCAGCTAACTGTGTAGCACATTTTAAATGTTTTGCCCATGGCCTTTTCGCCCTGGTCGTGGTCTTTATAATTACCGGTGTCCGTAGGGACCTCGTGGAGTTTAGGCAAGTCGTAAAGTTAGTTTCGTTTTTTTTATAGATACATTAATTTTAACTTAATTTTTTTGTTACTGTTGATTCAGTTCTTTTAATCTGTGTAATGTAGTTTTATGTTGGTGTGTTAGGATGTATGCTTGAATTTTGCTTGTTTGCCTAAGGTGCTGAATGACCTTGTAGATTAAAGAGCTTAATACCCAATAACGTCCTTTCTTCCTAGCAAAGATGTGCTTCAGAGTTTGCCCCGATCATTTCTGTGCGGTCAGTCTCTGTAAGAATAAAGTTTCAACTGTGATGCCGGGTCTAAGACCGTGTGTTGGGGACTAAAAGCTCAGCAACCACCTCAGTAAAGTGCGAAGTCAACCAGGCCGAGATAGGTGTGGGCGAGCGGGCTGCTAACAGAGTCTGGTAGCATAGGCAGTTAAGCTTGTCTTCAAGAGGAGGACTACGAGGGTAGATAAAATCTCGAATCTGTCACGGGTATCTTATCACTAGGTGGAGGAAAATATGACAGGTTTTAACTTTTAACAGATGTACATTTTTAATTTGTAAAGTGATTATAAAATGCATAAATTCCAATAGAAATTACTGTACTTGTAATCAGTGTTTGACATATGTGTAGCAGGTGTTGTGTTTTATGTTATATTAGTGAGGTAACTACAGCAGGCAGCTTTCTCCCAGCACCTGGTTGTGACAGCCGCCTCACGTCAGCTTGTGCCTCAAGCTGCTTTCCTAGAGGTAACTGACTAGAGAGAGTCTTGGGAAGTTTTGCAAGTTTTATGGGGGAGAGGAAGCTGCAGGTGGTTTGGGGGGGAGTGGGAGGTATGAACAAGGCAGCTTGATATTCATTGTTAATAAGAAATTTAAGTTTTTTTTCTATTGGCTTCACAAATTAAATCTTCCCTTGTTGCCAGAAGTTACCCCATACGTTCAATAAATTTTTATTATTAGCTGTTAACTACACTTGAGTATAGATTGTTAAATTAAACTAACCATGCCTATAAACTAATTTAATTTTCTTTGTAATTATTGGCAGAAACACCGACAGTAGTTAAATGGGCACAAACCCTTTTCTGATCTCTTAGGTAGTGTCGCCTTCCCCTTCCTCTGACTGGTGATTTACTTACCGGTACTTACATTAAAGATCTTCCTGCCAGGAATGAGGTCCTCAACCGTCTGGACGTCATTTCCTTGTACACAAAAGTCTTCATTACGCAGGCCATTGACTTAATCCGCTGGAAAGTCAACCACGACCACTACCACTTTCTCCTAACGACTTCGTTAATCTCGTTGAACTTTGTGTCAATGTTAACTGTTTCACTTTCAATAAAAGCCTCTATTCAGCAAACATATGGGATGAGCATGGATCCCTGGTCACAGGTAAATCCCCGCTAGTGCCGCACTAGCCACGCTTTACTTGGGGCATAAGCTGAATGTCCCAATGAAATTATCCCTAAGAGCGTCATATGGGTGCGTTACGTGGATAATGTCCTCATCATCTTTAAACGCTACAGTGTTCACCAGCTACAGAGATGATTCAACGCAGTTGAACCTTAAGTTCCGTTCACTTTAGAAAGGGAAACAGACAACAAGCTCCTGTTCTTCGACGTCCTCATACACATGGTCAGTAATTTGACTATATAATATACAGGAAACCTATTAATAAATACGATTATGCTGTCTCACTTAAAATGTTTTCAGACCTTCATTTCTCTACTTTCTTCATAAGAGATTACAAGAAAACACTTTCTAATCTTTGTCATCACGCAGCGACACCAGTTACCCAAATAAATAGCCTCAGTCTTAAATATGTACACCATTGAGCGGAGGAGGAAAGGGGAGCAGACAGACAGACAGACACTCACTGACTCTGTGTACGTGGAAAGTCCTTGAGGGCCTGGTCCCAAATCTGCACACAGTCATAGCATACTGGAGTAAGAGATATGGGAGGAAGTGTAAAATAAACCCAGTGACAAACATGGGCACCGTGGGTACAGTAAGAGAACATTGTATCAACATCCGTGGCCCGAGACTGTTCAACATTTTACCAGAAGATAAGAGAACCATTATTGGGACGAAGTGTAAGTCTTCAAGAGGAAATGGACAAGTATCTCCATGGGTCACATCAACCAGGCTGTGATGGATATGTGGGCCAGCAGGCCGCCAGCAGCAACTGCCTAGTTGACCAGGCAAGTGCCAGTCAAGCCTGGCCCAGGGTCGGGCTCTGGGAATAGAAAAACTGTAAACTCATCAAAGGTGTCAAATTGGCCAAAATGTTAGTGCTCACCTGAGATGCCAGAGTCGTCACCGCCACTAGCGCCTCCATCAAGGACCTTGTTTGATGTGTTTTTAATGCGTAAAATTAATGTGTATTACTGTTTTATTCGCCCTTCCCGGTAATATGTGTAACCCCCCCCCATCCTATCTGATAAACCTAACTCACTCGCTAGCCAGGAAAACTAGTTAACACAGTCAGGGGAGTTAAATGTAAATTTCCACAGCTCCCGTCATTCACCAACCTGGCCTCAAATTAGTTCAACGAGTTTACGTGCTTCAATTTTTGAACGATATGAGCATCGTACAGAAGTCACGTTAATTTAGGTGATCTTAATTGAATGTGACCCAAATTTATGTGATTAATCATCAGTAAGAAAATTACGTAAATGGTGGTTGAGATGTAGTAGCGGAGGATAGGTGTCAGTAGAATAAATCGTCGGAAATACTACACAGGTGGGAGTGCATTTAGGGCGCAACTTGCAGGTGTGTTCCGGGCCAAGAGTTTGCACGGTGTGTTACCTTTGGAAACTCACGTAGTTAAGGCTGCGTCACGACGTATGATGAAGCTTCAGGGAGACAGATGCAGGTGGCTGCCACCCTTACGATTGATCATCGTGTGTGTATTGGTGAGACCGGGGGGAGGGTGAGAAGTGGACTTGCTTCCGCTGCTGCTGCTGCTCGCGATGTTGTTGTTGGTGGTGCAGTTGGCCAGTGTAACCTTAATCTCAATACAGGTACATGTAGCTATTGACTTAGCCAGATTCTATATGATTAATGTTGATTATTCTGCCTCATTGAGGCGTGGTCTGTAACAGGGCCAGGAAGGGGACAACAAATAGGTAGTGTGGATGGACACACTCTTAAAATTAAAGAAATTATTGACAGTTTTTCGTGATACTTTCTCTGTTCATAATTTTTGCTCATTGTCAGGTTCTTCACTTCTAAATTATATACTCTTCTTCCAATAGCTAATCTAAGACCCATGTCAGGATGCCATTTCCCGGTAAAGAATATACATATACATACATGCATGCAAGCATCATAAGAGCCGGGCATTGTGAGGGAAGTTGCAAGCAAGATGAACATGCTGGTGGTAATTGTTGTGCCCTCACTGCTTCAGAAACAACAACAAACACGATCGTCAGGAAAGCAATATATGAAGAGAGAAGACTATTAGCATAATTATATTACATTATGTCAACATGAGAGATCCACGGCTCTTCATCCTTACATCAGCAGATGCGTGACTTATTGACTACATGAAGGTAGAAAAGAAAAGAAAGGTAAATTATCGGAGGATATACCAGATCAGGCAGGTTATGATGGCTATGTACGCCAGCGAGCCGATGGCAGCAACAGCTTAGGTGACCAGATAATCCCTGGGAAAATCGGGCTACTAAAGTAAATTATTCTTGAAACTAGTCGCCAGTATGTCAAAGGGACGGTAAGAGGGTAATCGTCCCCGCGACCTGGTTCCGGACTAGGCCTCATCGTTGAATTCAGGCTTGTTCACTTAGGTTTATGGTGCTAGCTACACAGTCCTGCGTAGGTACCACATATGACTGAAACCGACTCTAGGAGCTTAGTTTTTTCTTGAAGACAACCAGGAGTTTATTGAATTTCCTCCTAGTGTACTTGTTGTATTGTATCCCTGCATTTTATAGAGAAGGGGAAAGAGGGATTACGGTTCACCGTCTTCCGAGCCTCTTTCTCTCGAAAGGAATAATTTCAGTGTGTAAATCTGGAAACAATCTTGATATTTTCTCCTAAGAAAGGGTAAGAGATTTAAAAATAGTTAGGAGGGAGGATGAGAAAGAGGGGTACTAAAGGTGTTAGATACTACAGGTTGACGGCTGTGTGGAGAGCTGTGTATTGTGTAGCGTAGTGGCTGGTTTGTATGAGGGGAAGAGAGGTGACTTATCAGGCTGCTACGTACAGATCACATTAGAAGATGCTTGGCTGGATCACACTTGATGCTTGACTGGATCACATTACACTAGAGGCTGCACACTCATCCTCAACTCCTAGGTCTTGCATTTGGCCCACTTATTCTGTGTAACAAATTTGGATACAGTCACAAATGTACCGCTACCCAATTCTATATGTAACATATCGTGTGAACAAGTTACTTATGATTTCCTGTCAGTCACAGGATGGGTTACAAACGTGATGGTATTAAAACATATCAGTCTCGTCTCGGAATATCAGTAATGGGATGTAGTATCGTCAGATATTTCACAAAGATATTACAATATTTGTATACAGAACGGACAAAATGAGGTATTAAACGATTCGGCAACCAGCGGCTCTGTCACTGGTGGGCGAAACATCTTCAAATAAAAAGGTACGAGTCTGCTCACTCCACTAAGGGTTGAGTAGCTGCGCTAGTTTCAAAGATTTGTTTCATCAGGTGTGGTGTTATTACTGTGTATTCACAGTTTCTTATGGTCTGTCCCCCGCTCTAGAACTTAGCAAGATATCGTCAGTGACCTTATAGAAGGGGAGGGGGAGGTTGTCTTAGTGGTTACTGCATAGGAGGATATGTTCGTGTTGTACGTTGCCTCTGACGTACAACGTGACCAGTTTCAGGAGTTTCTCTACTCCGGCAGATAGCTCTATGGCTAAACGTGCTTGTTAAACGGCTGATCATCCAGGCTATTGCTACTTAAACATGTCCCGCTGTTACCTAATAAAGTTGAGTGAGGAAGCCAAGGAAGAGCATTAAGATGATCGTTTGAGTGTGGGCGGTCTGCCTGACTGAGTGGTCTACACAGTGTACACTTTACACTACAAACAGTCATGCACTCCACTCATCAAACACTGGGAAGTATGTAAGGAATGTTGGCTGTAAAGGATGACTTGCAGCTTGCAATGTTGAACAATAGTTTGTATCTATTGATAGTTCCGGAGATCCTCGGAACTCATGGCCCGGCCTCAGACAAGGCCTTTCAGGAATTCTGAGTACGAAGTGCCTCCCTGGACGTTTTGATAGTTGACATTATATAAGAGTAAATTACGATATCAGCAATGAAAACTAAATGGGTTTGAATACGCATTTAAACGTGAGGCTCAGTGATTGACTGTGGTTATTGACGGTGTGTCGCTGTTGGAGAGATAGTTAAACAGGTTTACTCGCTGATTTGTGAGTACACACTCGGGTCAAGCTCTTTAACTCTCTCCTCAACAGCGACACGCCATCGTTGGCTGGTGAAGTGTGTTAACTCCTCGACACACACTGCTCAAGGTGTTGTAACGGATCGGTTGTCATTAGCACAAGATCTGGCACACACACACTTCCCTCTGGGGGGCTCGTCGCTGCCTCACTACTACTTTGCGAAGAACATTATAGCCTTCGGTAATAGATCACAACTTGTGTTCCACGTTTTAAAACTCAAGCAAGATTTGTTTTGTATTAGATTTTCCACCAGGTTGTAGCAAGTTATTCTTACGTATATATCTCATTCGTTTGGTTGCTCTTTACGCTAACTCGCGTACTAGTGAACATACCTTAAAATCTAATATGACTCACGAAATCGTAATGACACGATTGCAAAAACACCATACCACGGGTGGGGTTAGAACCCGCGATCAGAGTGTCTCAAAACTCCAGACCGTCGCGTTAGCCACTGGGCCAGCTAGCTTCAATAAGATTTATCCAACTAAGTATATTTCTACACCATAGCATGGCCGTGACGGCCATGCTATCGGGAGATTCGTCTGTAAAAACTTGCATTTGTGGACACAGTGGTGCCTATGCTAACCTTCCTATGGTGTAGAAATATACCTAGTTGGATGAATCTTACTGAAGCTAGCTGGCCCAGTGGCTAACGCGACGGTCTGGAGTTTTGAGACTGATCGCGGGTTCTAACCCCACCCGTGGTATGGTTTGTTTAAAACCCAATAATACGTACGTGTGTGTGTGTGTGTGTGTGTGTGTGTGTGTGTGTGTGTGTGTGTGTGTGTGTGTGTGTGTGTGTGTGTGTGTGTGTGTGTGTGTGTGTGTGTGTGTGTGTGTGTGTGTGTGTGTGTGTGTGTGTGTGTGTGTGTGTGTGTGTGTGTGAGAGTGTGTGAGAGTGTGGTGTGTGGGGAGTGTGTGTGTGGATGGTGAGAGTGTGTGTGAGTGTGTGTGTGAGAGTGTGTGTGTGAGAGTGTGTGTGAGAGTGTGTGTGTGAGAGTGTGTGTGTGAGAGTGTGTGTGTGAGAGTGTGTGTGTGAGAGTGTGTGTGTGAGAGTGTGTGTGTGAGAGTGTGTGTGTGAGAGTGTGTGTGTGAGAGTGTGTGTGTGAGAGTGTGGTGTGTGAGAGTGTGTGTGTGAGAGTGTGTGTGTGAGAGTGTGTGTGTGAGAGTGTGTGTGTAGAGTGTGTGTGAGAGTGTGTGTGTGAGAGTGTGTGTGAGAGTGTGTGTGTGAGAGTGTGTGTGTGAGAGTGTGTGTGTGAGAGTGTGTGTGTGAGATGTGTGTGTGAGAGTGTGTGTGTGAGAGTGTGTGTGTGTAGAGTGTGTGTGTGAGAGTGTGTGTGTGAGTGTGTGTGTGAGTGTGTGTGTGTGAGTGTGTGTGTGAGAGTGTGTGTGTGAGAGTGTGTGTGTGAGAGTGTGTGTGTGAGAGTGTGTGTGGAGAGTGTGTGTGAGGTGTGTAGTGTGGGAGAGTGTGTGTGTGAGAGTGTGTGTGTGAGAGTGTGTGTGTGAGAGTGTGTGTGTGAGAGTGTGGTGTGGATGTGTGAGTGTGTGTGTGAGAGTGGTGTGTGAGGTGTGTAGGTGTGTGTGAGAGGTGTGTGTGAGAGTGGTGTGTGAGAGTGTGTGTGTGAGAGTGTGTGTGTGAGGTGTGTGTGAGAGTGTGTGTGGAGTGTGTGTGGAGAGTGTGTGAGTGTGTGAGAGAGTGTGTGTGTGAGAGTGTGTGTGTGAGAGTGTGTGTGTGAGAGTGTGTGTGTGAGTGTGTGTGTGAGTGTGTGTGTGTGAGAGTGTGAGTGTTAGTGTTAGTTACCATTTTGTCCTAGGCACATGTCGATTTGACACTAGGCCTGTTGTATGTATGTGTGTGAGTAAGGAAACACTTCGAAATGTTTCCGCCCCGCCGGGAATTGAACCCGGGCCCTCCGTGCGTGAAGCGAGAGCTTTAGCCACCGGGGTGTGTGTGCGCTCACCTAATTGTGGTTGCAGGGGTCGATTCATAGCTCCTATCCCCGCCTCTTCACTAGTCGCTGCTAGGTCACTCTTCCTGCTCCATGAGCTGTATCATACCTCTTCTTAAAGCTATGTATGAATCCTGCCTCCACTACATCACTTCCCAGACTATTCCACTTCCTGACAACTCTGTGACTGAAGAAATACTTCCTGACATCCCTGTGGTTCATCTGAGTCTTCAACTTCCAACTGTGACCCCTTGTTGCTGTGTCCCATCTCTGGAACATCCTGTCTCTGTCCACCTTGTCGATTCCCCGCAGTATTTTATATGTCGTTATCATATCCCCCCTATCTCTCCTGTTCTCCAGTGTCGTCAGGTCGATCTCCCTTAACCTCTCCTCGTAGGACATGTGTATACTTTGGACATACAATTATCTTTAGTTCATCTATTTAGTTTCTTGCTCTTCGGATAGTTGTGTAGTAGGTACTAAGGATTGCTTGTGCCTCTGTTTTCTCCCTTGTATCTTTGTACACCCGTTTTCTTGTTTATATCAGTAACTGTTTTATGAGATATCCTGGTTTTCCCCTCCATCGCTACACCGAGTCACGGGGGCGAGGATACCATGAACAGTGGCCCGGTAAATAAGACGTAAACCCTTTATGATTATCTAGTTTTCCGGATGTGATGATGATGGTGGTAGTGTGGAGGACAACTTCGAATAAAGCGCTTAGTAAACACACTGTTTATCCGGCGCCCTTCAAGCCTTGACGAGCCGGGCTACCAACCTCAAGACAAACACACCATGTTAAGAAGAATAACAAGTAACAATACCGTGACTGGAACAGTTAGCAAATAACCCGTCTTTAGGAGAGGAAATATTGTATGATGGTTCGGTCCGTCCTGGTCCGTCTCGTCTGTTGTGACTTAATTTTAGTCCTGGACCGACCGAAGCGTCGTGCAAATTTCATCTACTAAGTGCGGGTTATTTGTGAGCCACGTGTTACTTGAGGGATGTGTGCATTTTGGTTCTCTTTTTTTCTTCATCTTGGTTATTTCTTGTGATAAATGAAAATCTTGAGCACGGCCAGCACGGCCAGCACGGCCAGCACGTGATTTAAATTGTGTGAAGCTTGAGTGAGTGTGTGTGTACGTACTCACCTATTTGTAGTTGCAGGGGTCGATTCAGCTTCTGGCCCCGCCTCTTCACTGGTCGCTACTACATCCACTCTCTCTCCCTACTCCATGAGCTTTATCATACCTCTTCTTAAAGCTGTGTATGGATCCTGCCTCCACTACATCACTCTCCAGTTTGTTCCACTTCCTGACAACTCTGTGACTGAAGAAGTACTTCCTAACATCCCTGTGACTCATCAGAGTTTTCATCTTCCAGATGTGACCCCTTATGTGTGCGCGCGCGCTTATGTGTTGCACCAACCCTTTTTTTTATTATTTCCAGTTCTAGCTTGTTTTCTTTTCCGAATTGCTCTTTCATTTCTGCGTGCTCGAAATATTACGAGAAGTATTTGTTAATCATGGTTTGGTGGTTAAGTTTCAGTTAAAAAATCAATAAAGCACCTAAATTATTTTGAACTTTTGAAGTCCCTCTCCCTGTGCTCCCTGGAATGCAGGCTAAAAGCATATATCACAATTTACACATGAGAAATCTAAGAAGGCTTGGTCCCAAATCTGCACACTCAAATCATTCCTTACAAAAGCAAGAGGCTCGGCAGATGGCACAGAATACCCCCAAGTAAATGGCAGGGTTGTCGTGAGTACACTGAGAGATGACACAGAATACCCCACAATAAATGGCAGGGTTGTCGTGAGTACACTGAGAGATGACATAAATGTAAGAGGCCCAAAAGTTTTCAACAGCTTTCCAACATACATACGATGGATTACAGTACCAGTCAACCCTTTACTGTCTTCATGAGGGAACTTCAGTTCCTCTAGCCACTGATCAGCCTGGCAGTGGTTGTGTATGTTAGACTGCATGCTACCAGCAGTAACAACCTGGTTGATCAGGCCTTGATCCATCAAAGCCTGGTCTGGGACCGGCGCGAGGAAACGTTGACCTTCGTATACAACCTTCTGAAGTCCTTCAGGAAGATTGGGTTTATTTAACTTACATTTGGTTATTTAACTTACATTTGGTTATTTAACTTACATTTGGTTATTTAACTTACATTTGGTTATTTAACTTACATTTGGTTATTTAACTTACATTTGGTTATTTACCTTACGTATGGCTAGGTTTACATATATTTGTGTGTAATGAATTTTATAGTGAGTGTTCTAGAGAACAGTAAAAAATAAAATGGCTGGGAGCAGAGGATGGTGTATAGTGTAACGGGTGTGGAGGAGATTGTGGAGCGTGAGAGTGAACAATTAGGTATACGTGGTGGGAGGCAGCAGGTGACGCCTCCCATCTTACCTTCAAGGCGGGTGCCTTGATACTCGCGAAGGGCTCTTGATAAAAGGAATTAAGAGATACCCTTCCCTTCTACGGATCAAATCTGATTATCTTCAGTTTCCTTGGCTTGGCATGAGCATGTGATATATACCTCTGATCAGTTTCGAGAGTTGTACTCCCGCAGCCTGCTCATGGATCATGTTTGGTGCTTGCCTTATCTACCAGGTCCATATATCCAGTCTGACCAGTTTAGAGTTAAAGGGCACGTAAGTTCTCCTCTCTTATAATAACATGTTCATTTTTTCCCCTATAATCTAGCTTGTCCATAATTACTATCGCATTTGTTTTGTTTGTTTCGTAAGGTGAAGTCCAGGATCTTTCCTTAATTCATGGTATAACTTAACAAATCTTTGAGGACAATTATGTTGTAGAGGTCTGAGCTGTGCTTACCGACCTAAACAGCTTAAAACAAGTTTGAATTAAGGTTTGTAGTTTATTAAAATACATTGAATCTGCTGTAGTTAGGCAATAAATTTGTTTTATAGATGGTAACACGTCAGTGTTGTAATCAATTTCAGAGTTGGTATTGCCAGAGTTGCGTGTTAACTATTTCGAGTGACACGGGTGGTTCTGACACGCAATTAGAGCGTGCATGTTTTTCCCAGTTGAAGTGTTCACTTCTGATCGAGTGAACATGTTATGGCAGTTCAGTATTTGTTATTATGGCTAAGTTTAGAGTAATTCAGACACGTGAGCAAACACTAGGACATATTAGAAAACGTTTCGGCCCTGGGACCCTGATCACTTCTCAGAAGTGATCAGGATCCCAGGACCGAAACGTTTTCTAATAAATGTGTGTTTTCTCACGTCTTTCTAAACAAATTTATCGGTATCATTTACCAAAGTTTATACCAGGTTAGATCGTGTTAGGCTGATGCATATTACCTTTATTTACCCATAGTTAACCGAGATTAAAGAAATACAGAAAATAAGTAAGTTTATTCAGGTATACACAAATACAGTTACATAGATTATCATACATAGCAGCATATGTGTAGAGAACCCAGGATAACCCAAAAAAGTCACAGAGTGACTTATTTCCATTGGGGCCCTTTTAATACCTTTAATATTATACACTGTACTATACACTTCTGGCAGAGCTGGGTGTAGAATAATGCCTTGCAGTGTGTTTTCTGTTGGAGGATGTGTACCAACACAGGTTTGTTCCCTCAAAGTAAGTGCCACTACCCAGGATATTTATCCTGCAAGACTGGGCAGCATTTAACCTCATTTTATAATTGTGTTCCTGTGACCGATTTAGAGAGATTTTTTTTACCTCGCTGCCCAGCCTTTGGCCAACCCTGTTCAAGCAGGCTGTTGCTGTTTAGTTCAGACAACGTCGCGACCCTCCATACACCAGGACCACCTGTTTGAGTTCTGCTTTAATGTTACATGTTAATCCTCGTGACTGAATGTCAGGTGGTGCTGCTGCTTCCGGTGACCTTGAATGTCAGGTGGTGCTGCTGCTTCTGGTGACCTTGAATGTCAGGTGGTGCTGCTGCTTCCGGTGACCTTGAATGTCAGGTGGTGCTGCTGCTTCCGGTGACCTTGAATGTCAGGTGGTGCTGCTGCTTCCGGTGACCTTGAATGTCAGGTGGTGCTGCTGCTTCCGGTGACCTTGAACGTCAGATTCTGGTGCCGCTGCCCGTGACCTTGAACGTCAGGTTCTGGTGCCACTGCCCGTGACCTTGAACGTCAGGTTCTGGTGCCGCTGCCCGTGACCTTGAACGTCAGGTTCTGGTGCCGCTGCCCGTGACCTTGAACGTCAGGTTCTGGTGCCGCTGCCCGTGACCTTGAACGTCAGGTTCTGGTGCCGCTGCCCGTGACCTTGAACGTCAGGTTCTGGTGCCGCTGCCCGTGACCTTGAACGTCAGGTTCTGTGCCGCTGCCCGTGACCTTGAACGTCAGGTTCTGGTGCCGCTGCCCGTGACCTTGAACGTCAGGTTCTGGTGCTGCTGCCCGTGACCTTGAACGTCAGGTTCTGGTGCCGCTGCCCGTGACCTTGAACGTCAGGTTCTGGTGCCGCTGCCCGTGACCTTGAACGTCAGGTTCTGGTGCCGCTGCCCGTGACCTTGAACGTCAGGTTCTGGTGCCGCTGCCCGTGACCTTGAACGTCAGGTTCTGGTGCCGCTGCCCGTGACCTTGAACGTCAGGTTCTGGTGCTGCCGCCCGTGGCCTTGAACGCCAGGTGCTGCCGCCCGTGACCTTGAACGCCAGGTGCTGCCGCCGTGCCTTGAACCCAGGGGCTGCCGCCCGTGACTGAACGCCAGGTGCTGCCGCCCGTGACCTTGAACGCCAGGTGCTGCCGCCCGTGACCTTGAACGCCAGGTGCTGCCGCCCGTGACCTTGAACGCCAGGTGCTGCCGCCCGTGACCTTGAACGCCAGGTGCTGCCGCCCGTGACCTTGAACGCCAATGCTGCCGCCCGTGACCTTGAACGCCAACTGCTGCCGCCCGTGACTAGTAATAATCATCAATTCTGTCTAGATCTTCTGTTAAGTCGGTTCTCTATACCCTAATAATTTTTTATAGAACTTTGGATTACTCTAAAGCAGGGTGGTCCAACTACGGGGGCCCGCGGATGGATTTTTTTTTTTTGTGGCCCGCGAGCACTCATGTTAATATATTGATTAATGTTTTTTTTTATGTAAGAAAATTCAAATTATCTGCGACGCTTAAATTGTGTGAGAGAAATAATACTAGGTTACTAGAATGACCGCGTCACAGTAGAGTGAAAATCCCACTCCATGACCATGATAGTACTGAGTGGGGACGTGTCCTGTACTCGTGTTCCTGTATTTTAACAGATGGTGCAAGAGCTATAGCCGGCAGTAATGTGGGGTTAGTTGCCTTGCTGAGGGAAAATAGTTGGTTGTATCACAGTACACTGCATTATCCACCAAGAAGCATTATGTGACAAGGTATTACAGATGAATGATGTCATGCAGTGTGTTGTCAGCACAGTGAATTTAATAAGAGGCGGTAATAAGTCACTCAGAAAATGTATATTTTTCCTTGAACGGAATGCAGAATTCCATGACCTAGCACTGGGCTCAAGTATCAGGTGGCTGAGTGCTGGAAAAATGCTTCAGCATTTCCTTGCTCTTTCAAAAGATAACCTTTCATTTCTTCAAAATGAACAACTGAGCATTGCACAGGTGTACCACACTCAGCTGCAAGATACTTTCTTTGCTCCCTGGCATTCCTAACAGACATGACAGCCCACTTGAATGTGCTCAATCTGAGCTTACAAGGCAAACAACAAAATATTTCTCGACTAGTTGGACACATTGAAGGTTTCCACAGGAAGCTGCAGCTATTCAGTGTGTGTTTAAGAAAGAATTATATTGCACACTCTACAACTTGTCGTGAACTCATGGCAGATGATATCGAGTCTGACCTTTCATGTTTTGTCAGAAAAAAATTGAAATTTTATCTAGTGAGTTTGAGAAAAGATTTAGAGACCGAAAAACTGAAACCCGGTCTCCTTTAATTTAACAACCCCATGGAAGTTAATGTGGAGACAGTTAGCAAAATTTCAGCTTGAATTGTGGGAACTGCAGTCTGACTCATTGTTGCTTTGCCCCCAAAAAAATGAAAATCAGGAGAGTTTATGGAAGTTGGTCTGCAAGGATACCTTTCCCTAAGCTGAGAGACTTTGTTCTAAAGGTGCACTCAGTGTTCCGTAGTACATGTATGTGTACGTTTTCTACCATGAGGCAAGTAAAATCTGAGACCAGAAATCAAATGCGAACTGATACCCTGGACGAGTGTCTTCGACTTGCCACTACCAACATCGGAATCGATATAGAGACTGGTGAAAGAAAGGTCTCGACCCCAGACATCTTATTACTACGTAAGAATATGAATAGCATTGTTTCTGTATAAATTCAGAGCCTTTAATTTTTTTTACATGCAGGCCCTGCCTGGAACCTTTGTATCACTAAAAAAAATCATAAAATATATTTTTTTATCTTCGTATATAATTTGTGGCCCTTGTAAGTTTAGTGCTGAAGTGGCCCACGGTGTCAAAGAAGTTGGTCTACCCTGCTCTAAAGTAATAATTTTAGTCTGCTTTGAGTTCGGGTTTTATTACCTTACACAACTTTGAATTTGAGTCCTATTATATTGTAGGTCATTCTAATTATCCACCACAATGAAACTGAAAAAAAAAAAAAATCCTGCGACTGTCGCTATCTGCCCTATTAATTCCCTTGAATATTTTGTATGTCGTGATAATATACCCCGCATTCAAGTCGTAATCTGTTCGAGAATCGCCAGGTTGTTTTACCAGACAATCCTGGCTCAGGGCCGGGTTGCGAGAGTACGAACACTGTCGAAAGCCTTCAGATGTAATTAACAAAAGGACACAATACCGTGACTGGAACAATACACAAATAACCCGCACATAGGAGAGAGAGGAGCTTACCACGACGTTTCGGTCCCACTTGGACCATTTATATCGAAGGTATAAAGGTATTGCCTTCGTATATAAAAAAAAAAAGCTCCTGGACTAGTATGTGTGTGTGGTTGCCAGCTGCTTCAAACCTGTGAATGTGCTTCATAAGGTGTGGCTCCAAATTTGTGTTGCGTACTCTTCAGGTAAGTTTGTTATACATATACTGTCTTAAAGTATTCTTGGAGTTTCTTGAATGCTGTTCAGAGATTCTCTAGCATTTTATTGCTGCCGTAATCTAATGGTTGATGGGCTCCTGGGGCTGTTTTCAGCTTACTATTGATCATATATAGATGGAAGATACTGGAGGACTTAGTCCCAAATCTACACACTGCCATAATGTACTGAAGTGAAAGAGATGGGAGGAAGTGCAAAGTTAACCCAGTGAAAAACATGGGCGCTATGGGCACAGTAAGAGAATACGTCGCTATGGTCACAGTAAGAGAATACGTACTGTGTGTTCATTTGTCGTCCAAGGCTATTTAACCTACTACCAGCAGATATCAGAAATATTGCCGTAAAAAGGGTTTCAGTATAAAATCGGATCACTTGCGCCAAGTGCCAGATCAACCAGGCTAGGAGGGGTGTCTGTACGGGCCAGCGGGCCACCAACAATAACAATAACAACCAGCAGCAGCAGCAGCCTGGTTGAACAGGTAATCCACAGAAGCGCCTGGCCTCACGCCGGACTAAAAGCGTAGGAAAACTCTTGTAACCGGTCACAGGTATATCACAGGAGTTGTGTGTTTGGTAAGGCAGATCGTAGTGGCTCACGTACACTGAAGCTTTTACCAGCTACACTTGTTGTGTAGGGAATGAGAATAATTATAAGTGGACAGTATTACCCTCTAGGTCTACTGGAACTTTCTTGAGATTTTCTCTCCACTTAGTCTCTTGGTTTGTCAGTCTTTCTTTTCCATCTATCAACTTCCTAGTATTCTTAATGTTTTTATTTTGTATTGAGGCAGTGATTGAAAGTATTAGAAGTGGAGGGGTGGGGGGAATTAGAAGGCCCTGAGGATGTGGGGTAGGGGGAGATCTGACCTTCAGTACATGTTGACAATGTAAAGGTTACCAACAATTTGATTTTTTTTACATGTGAGCGGACGCTACCTTCCCGACGACGATTTTTAGCACTGCTGAGTGGCTGGCTGACATTCGTTGTATTTGCTAGTGTTGTCTACGAAGTTCCTTTTGTGTATATTTGTATTGTACTTGCGCTGCTATTTTAAGTTTGGTCCTCACATGTTACCAGTTATATTGTACGTAACGATGCGTGAACTCACCTCTACCTGCCTGTTGATGACTTGGAGGGGTCATCGCCTCCGTGGACCGGTGCCGGATCAAGCTTTTAGTTGATGCCCTGATCAGGTAAACTATTGCTGCTAACAGCACACAGTTCAACGTTAACACTACAACCCAATTGATCAGGAAGCACCTTGAGGAAAGGCCAAGTTTTCTCTTGAATACTGTTAGGTGTGCGTTGGTAATTTCCAGACAAGCCTGGCCCATGGCCGGGCTCCGGTAGTAGTAAGACAATAGAACCTCATTAAAGGTGTAGTTAAAAGATACTGAAAATGTTTGGACCCGTTACACTTGTTGATTTATGACTATAATACTGCTGAATTGTTTGCTTTACGGCCCACTTTAAATTGTTTTGACTGTTAACGTGGATATTCCGTCTGTCTTCAGGACTCTGTGGGGTATACCTTTGTTTTTCATGGGTTGGAAAATTTGTCTTGAGTGGACTGGTATGGAAGCTAGCGTGTTATCGTTATCTCTATTAGAGATTTGTCTTATTTCTCTTGACAAACGAATTACCACCACCATCGACGCCGGATCATGTACCTTGCTAGCGGGGTTTGAGCTGTTACTGTCTTAAGAAACCAGCAACTCACTTTTGGGAATATTTTCTCTGTACTAAAATTTGCTGTGACAATGAAACAAAAATATGGTATCAATAGTAGCAAATTAAGACAGCTTAAATTGGTAATAATGGTAGTGAATTATAGTACCAAGTGCACTGTTAGAATCACTGAATAAGCAAACTTTCTATAGCTTTATAACTCATACAACTGATCTCGCCATAGAGAAATTATCGCTGGTGTTTTTAATAGCTTGGGCAGAAAAATATAAGTTAATGTGCGGAGGTGTCGGTGGAGCGTTAAAATGCTGCCGTCACGTAGAAAGTTGTACAAGTTTCCCATGCATCTTGAGCCACAAGAAACACTTGTAATGTATTATATTTTATTCAGTCTGGTATGTGTTGAGCTTCATTAAGGGTTAAGTTTAGTTTTCTCGGGAGGGGCCAGTTTTTTTCTTCTTATACAGGTACATATTGTTTATCAAGCGTTGGTACACCCACAGTGTGCGGCTACCCAGTTCTTTAAAGTACTTACATTGTTGAAATAAAAGTTTGCAATGTTGCATTGTCCGGCAGTTTGTGATATCTTTGTTCCGTAAAATGTTAGTTGAGCCCAGGGATGTTGATACAATGTTTGCTTATTGTACTCATGGCACCTATGAATTATCATGCATCTCTCCTCCTCTCCATAGAGTACATATTTAAGACTTCGAGGCATTCCCAGATTTATAGGCTCTGTACCGCCGGAAGTGATCAGTATTTTTCCTGCCCTGAACGGAGCATTCAACACTAGACAATTCTCGAAGAAAAAACACACAATCAATTTGAATAATGTCACGATATTATTTCCCTTGTTTGTAAGTTCTCATTACCCACCCCCGTCATTTTCCAGGCTTCGTGACCTATGCCTTATTGTTTGCCTTGAAAGAAAGGCTAATTGACATTGTTACACCCAGGTCCTTCACGAGATCATTTTGTTAAACCCACTTTAAGAATAACTCTTCCACTGTCTCTAGAATGACTAACAAGGTTTTAAATTTACTAATATGCAATCGTCTGTCTCATGTATGGAGAATACGTACATGTCACATTTAAGTTTTCGTAACAATTTAATATGTACTTAAATCCTGTAAAATTATTTTTTGAAAATTATTTTTAACATTTTGGAGAGGTAAACGGCACAAGTTGTAATGTACTGGGTAGGTGATTGAGAGCATTACAGTATAGCGTTGTGGTGTACTGTGTGGGTGGGTGGGTGAGAGCGCTGACGGCTTCAGTGGTCTTTTCCCTAGGGTTCGAGTGGCCAAATAAAGTTCCCAACGGTTATTAAAGCGTCCAGCGACTGCTGGTGGAGAAAGCACATCATGAACAGGCTTGGAAACTTTAAATGTGTTGTAGGAGTAAATGGAGAGGCAACGGGGACCGTGGGAAGGAGGGAGGGGGAGCTTCACAGACATCTCCGACAAGTCGTCAGGACGTTATACTTAAGGCAAGTGCCCGTCCTCCTAGTCATACTAACTTGTTATCCACTTAATAAATCAGGAAATTACTACCTGCAGGTCATTACAGCATGTTTGATCAAACACCTCATACGTGGGAAAGGGGGAGGGAGGTGATAAGGGATTCAGAGGCAAATCTGGACTGATGTGTAGGGGAAGGGGATTTGTATATGCAGTTGCGTATCTTCAGTTTGGCTACAGTTCTGTGTTAGTGTTTAGAATAAGAATTATGACGGGCGGCGGCAGAATTTGTCTTAGAGGAAGGCTATATTGTGGGCAGGGGGAGATAGGAGACTTGTTTTGAAGCAGAGTAGTTATTACTATTTTTATTTGGGGTTTAAGGGAATATCGGGGGGTGAAACCCCTGAGCCCCCTCCTCCCTTGGCACCGCCACTGTATTATGATTACTTACAAAACTCAAAATTCTCACTTTTGATCATTCTTATTCCAGTAATGAGTAGTGAAACTCGAAATTCTTCAAAATGTATAAAGGTATTTCCCGTTTAAGAGACCTGGTTCGAGATGTGGCCGCTGGGGCGGTCGCAGCAACTATAAACACACAGGGATCGGGAGGAGTGCTTTCACATTATAGACAATCAACTTATTAACCTGAACTTCGTGCTCTCAGTATTGAGAGTAGATTGGTTTATTAGACGAGAGATGTAGCAGTGTACTATGTTAGTACATTGATGGGTAATCTGGAATGAGCTTGACCACTTACTGGTCTCAGCAAGGTGTATGGGTAGCAGATTATCCTGGTTAAAAATGAATACGAAGATAGTATACTGGCGACAATAGTGAAAAGAGACAAGCTACAGAACTTGCTTTTACTGCAACAACGTTTTGCTTTACCAGCTAACGACTAAAAAGCTCTGTCTAGATCAAAACATTGTCGTAATGGAAGCTAGTTCTGCAGTTTCATTTTCACCATTCCATTACTAAGAGCCACCTGCTTCACGCTTGTGTCTTGACTCGCCCCGCCAGATTTTGAAGTTGCTCGTTTTAGCCTCTTATTACACAATACTGTCTCGAGTTATATATATATATATATATATATATATATATATATTATTATTATATATATATATATATATATATATATATATATATATATATATATATATATATATATATATATATATATATATATATATATATATATATATATATATTATTATATATATATATATATATATATATATATATATATATATATATATATATATATTATTATATATATATATATATATATATATATATAATAAATAAATCGGAAATGTTTCAATATCATCCCGCTTAGGGTTAGAAGCAACTTAGAGCATGAATAAGATTATTCTAGCCCAAAAAAAATTGTATATAAAATATATAAAGTTAAAAGACGCGTTAAAAATATATCGCAAGATTAGGAAATACAAATGACAAGAAAGTGTGTGTCATCGCATGACTGGAGGAAATGAGTGTTATCCCTGAAGGGCCACTTAAGTGGCTGACGAATTATCTTCATATCGCCTTTTCTTCCCTTCCCATCACCCCTTCTTCCCATTCTCTCCCCTCGTTACTTTTCACGTCCCTGCCGTAACTTTTGTTCCTTCAGAGTTTGAGTTTCATGATATTCAATTTCTCGACTGGTATTAAATTATTCGCCTCAGTAGATATCTTGGCCATGAGATGTCAGTTCCTGCACGAGGCGCTCTACTCCACAGGTGGAAAGACAACTATCTCGCTATTTTGTTTAGCTAGCCCACCATAAAGAGCTATCAGGCAGCCAGTGTGTCTTGATTTTGGGATTTTAATAGGCTCCATCTCCAGATCACCCGGGGTGTGAGGACTATGTGGGCCTGCGGGCCACAAGCACCAACAGTCTGGTGGATTTGGCGGTGAACAGGGAAGCTGTGAAAGTTGAACTTTCCCTCGAAACCAGTCGCAGGTATGTCATAACAAGCTTAGAATTGTTATTACCATACTGGGGTGTGTGGGAGGGATGATTCAAGAGTTTTGTGGGCATGGAGAGGTGTGGCTGTTATGGATGGGGATGGGGGTTAGGAGCCTACAGGAAAATGGCTGGGGTGGTGAAAGCTTGTATATTCCCCACATACACACACTCGCATGCACATACTGTATATATACACACATGTGTATATTAGATATCGGTTTTTACCTGTTATATGAAGTGGATTTTGAAGATGATGGTTTTAGGGCTACTTCCAAATCTGAACACTGAAATAACTCCTTACGAGAGTCGCGGGTAAGGGGCACGGTAGATTGTGCAAAATAACACTAATGAAAAGTAATGGTGAAATATGTCGTTAAGAGAACTCAACAGCAGAGCTAAGGCTTTTAGGGAAATGACGGAGAGATCCTTCACACTCGTATAGAGGGAACCTGACTAGTTCCCATTACTAGTCCCTGATCAGGGAATGACTAAAGCAAGAGGTAGAGTTCCGTTATATATAATTAATGTTGAAAATGCCTTCGGCAGTTTTGTTTATAAAAGTCATCTCTTAGTGTCGCTTTATATATTTGGCAAGTTTGCTCAGAGGACTCTTTTATGTCTTACTGTTGGAGTAAGAGATTGCAATTACATTAGCATTTTGCTGTTTGTTGAGCATTGTCACGCCTCTCCTTGTGATTGAACAATGCTACGCCTCTCCTCGTGATTGAACATTGCCACGCCTCCCTGTGATTGAGCATTGTCACGGCTCTCCTCGTGATTGAACATCGCCACGCCTCCGTGATTGAACATTGTCACGCTTCTCGTGATTGAACATCGCCACGCCTCCCTGTGATTGAACAGTGTCACGGCTCTCCTCGTGATTGAACATCGCCACGCCTCCCTGTGATTGAACATTGCCACGCCTCTCCTTGTGATTGAGCATTGCCACACGGAGTGCACAATCAGTTTAGTCGATCACCCACTGATAGTAAATCCTTGTCATCGTGTTAAAGGAAAAATGAGTTTCATGAGATGATACTACACGTTCGAACAAAGGTACTCTCTCTCTCTCTTATTAGATGCATCATAAAAACCCTTTCTGCTGGCTGATATTGGCATAGCAGGGATACTCCTATGGTGATGGTCAGACTTGTAATGGTGTTCCCGAATGCGTTTCCGGATTTCTGCTTCTGGACGATCCACTCTACTAGGCATTTCTTGTATAAAACTGTTTAGTTTTAGTTATGTTGATATAATTCAACTTTAATTTGCATGACTACATAACAGCCAATAAACATACATAAACGAGGGTGGTGACAAACCGGTAACTATGGTAACTCCAGCTATACATCCTCATGGCCTTTTCAGTTGGAAACGGAACACTGGTTATATAAGGTGACAGGACGGAGTGGCACCTGACCTCACTTTCATAAGTATTATTTCTTAATAGTAAAGAGCTGGAAATTCGACTCATCATGAATGAACAAATATTGCATAACTGAAGCACTTTCTTAAGTAATTTTTTACATTAGCCTCTAGACTAGGCTAACCTAGGCTAGGTTGTGGGGGCTGCCGCCGCAGTCACACCCACAGCCGCCTACTTCACCTAGCGTGCTCCACCACCTGGGATTTACAATAGACTTGTGTGTTTGGTTTACAGTTGGTTTGTGACGAGTGTATTGGTTGCCATTTATGGTAGTGAAAGTCTTTGTGTAAGGATTCCTTTATATATGTCTTGTTTAATTTTGTTTTAATTCATGTTGACTGGTTGTAAATGTCTTTGTTTTGCATGTGATGGTTTAGGGGATTGTTTGCACTGCTACAACACTGCAATGTTGGTAGACTGTAACAATCCAGGGAGATATAACCGTTACCTTATTTAAATGTGAAACTGAAGTCTGTTGACCATTTTAACGGCCAAGATTGTTGGTCTTTGTTATGGACATGTTAGATTCCAGGTTAATATTAAAACCTGATTATTCTTTAAAGCGCTTTTACACACTTGACTGGAATATTGCAATATAATTCACTACCAGGCAAGCACCAGACGAGCCTGGCCCATGGCCGGGCTCAGAGAGTAGATAAACTCTCGAAACTCTTCAAAGGTATATCAAAGGTATAACAACCCCTTTTAATAGAGGAGAAATTACACACAAAAAAAAAATACTGCGAACCTTCATTGCCTACATAACCTTTCACTGAAATTGTTGGAAATTCTCCTGGGAACATAGGCCACAAAACATGCATTATAATTTACACGGGTTTACTTACCTGGACAACAACATCGAAATTGCTTCCTATGAAAGCACGAGGCTCGGCAGCTTGTAAAATACCTCTTACTTGAAAAGGAGGGGTGCATTGGGCACAGTATGGGAACACTGTATCACGTCCGTGGCCCCAGACTATTCGATATCTATCAGAAACACTGCTGGTGGGACAAGTGTAGAAGTCTTCAAGAAGAAAATGGACAAGTATCTATAACAGGTGCCAGATTTAACCAGGCTGTGATGGATATGTGGGTCAGCGGGCCACCAGCAGCAACAGCCTAGTTGACCTGGTAAACACCAGACGAGCCTGGCCCAAGGCCGGGTCCTGGGAGTAGAAAAACAATCTGAACTCGTCAAAGGTAAAGGTAGGCAAGATAAGGTAAGGTAAGATGTTCACGAAGTGGTAAAACTGTCAGTTTTAAAACTTAAAAATGTTTGAAATCGTTGGAATAAAAATCAGAAATGCTATAGCAAATGAAAAAGGCAAGGGGGGCAAAAATTATGATGTTTTTAAATGTACTTATTTTTGCATAAATTTAAGTTTACAAGTTAAATAACAAAAGCTATCTCAACGTAGCTTTACTAAACTTACAGGAAACGAAGGAAGCACTTTATATATTTATGGTATTAAATGGGGATGTTGTAACATTAGTAGCAATAAAGGGATGTGCGCATCCATCATAAGAACTTGAGTAGAGTGAGAGATGAGAGGGAGGTGAGGAGTGAGAGTGTAGGAGTGAGTGAGTGTGAGGAGTGAGTGAGTGAGGTGAGTGAGGTGAGTGAGTGAGTGGAGAGTGAGTGAGTGTGAGAGTGAGTGAGGTGGTGAGGAGTGAGTGAGTGAGAGAGTGAGTGAGAGTAGTAGTGTGAGAGTGAGTGAGATGAGTGATGAGTGTGAGTGAGTAGTGAGAGTGAGTGAGTGTGAGAGTGAGTGAGTGTGAGAGTGAGTGGAGTGAGTGTGAGAGTGAGTGAGTGTGAGAGTGAGTGAGTGTGAGAGTGAGTGAGTAGTGAGGAAGTGAGTGAGTGTGAGTAGTGAGGAGTGTGAGAGTGAGTGAGTGTGAGAGTGAGTGAGTGTGAGAGGATGTGAGTGAGTGTGGAGGAGGAGTGTGAAGTGAGTGAGTGTAGGAGAGTGAGTGGGGTGTGAGAGTGAGTGTGAGAGTGAGTGGAGTGGAGAGAGTGAGTGTGAGAGTGAGTGAGGTGAGGTGAGAGTGTGAGGTGAGTGTGAGAGTGAGAGTAGAGTGAGTGTGAGAGTGAGTGAAGTGTGAGAGTGAGTGTGAGTAGTGAGAGTAGAGTGAGAGTGTGAGTAGTGAGTGTGAGAGTGATGAGTGAGAGTGAGTGAGTGTGATGAGTGAGTGTGAGTAGAGTGAGTGTGAGAGTGAGTGAGTGTGGAGTGAGTGAGGTGAGAGTGAGTGTGAGAGTGAGTGAGTGTGAGAGTGAGAGTGAGAGTGAGTGAGTGTGAGTGAGTGTGAGAGTGAGTGAGTGTGAGAGTGAGTGAGTGTGAGAGTGAGTGAGTGTGAGAGTGAGTGAGTGTGAGAGTGAGTGAGTGTGAGAGTGAGTGAGTGTGAGAGTGAGTGAGTGTGAGAGTGAGTGAGTGTGAGAGTGAGTGAGTGTGAGAGTGAGTGAGTGTGAGAGTGAGTGAGTGTGAGAGTGAGTGAGAGTGAGTGAGTGTGAGAGTGAGTGAGTGTGAGAGTGAGTGTGAGAGTGAGTGTGAGAGTGAGTGTGAAGTGAGGAGGTGAAGTGAGTGAGTGTGAAGTGAGTGAGTGTGATGAGTAAGGTGAGAGTGAGTGAGTGAAAGTGAGTGTGAAGTGAGTGTGAAGTTAGTGTGAAGTGAAGTGAGATAGTGTGAGAGTGAGTGAGTGTGAGAGTGAGTGAGTGTGAAGTAGTGGAGAGTGAGTGTGAAGTGAGTGAGTGTGAGTAGTGAGTGTGAGAGTGAGTGAAGTGTGGAAGTGAGTGAGTGTGAGGTGAAGTGAGTGTGAGAGTGAGTGAGTGTGAGAGTGAGTGAGTGTGAAGTGAGTGTGAGAGTGAGTGTGAGAGTGAGTGAGTGTGAAGTGAGTGTGAGAGTGAGTGTGAAGTGAGTGGAGTGAGTGTGAAGTGAGAGTGTGAAGTGAGTGTAGAGTGAGTGTGAGAGTGAGTGTGAGAGTGAGTGTGAGAGTGAGTGTGAGAGTGAGTGAGTGAGTGTGAGAGTGAGTGAAAGTGTGAAGTGAGTGTAGATGTAAAGTGAGTGTGAGAGTGAGTGTGAAGTGAGTGTGAGAGTGAGTGTGAAGTGAGTGAGAGTGTGAAGTGAGTGAAGTGATGAGTGAGTGTGAGAGTGAGTGAGTGAGTGTGAGAGTGAGTGAGTGTGAGTAGTGAGTAGTGTGAAGTAGTGAGTGTGAGTAGTGATGTGAGTGGTGTGTGGTAGTGTAGTGTGTGTGTGTGTGTGTGAGTGAGTGAGTGATTCTGAAATGTACTTTGCAACGTTTTATGCATATTTTTTTTTTTTGAGGGCGGGGTTGTGGTAAATGTGGACGACCTTTGTGTAACTGACGGTGTGGTACACACGATGAGTGACTGACACCCTCTATCACCACCACCAGCTACTACATCTGTTACTTCAACCACCACTGCCACACTGGTCATTACTACCATGTATTTTATACAACGGAAAAAATACACAACCCGCACATAGAGGGGCTTATGACGACGTTGAGGTCCGACTTGGACCATTTACAAGTCACACTAACACGGGAAGGTGAGGAGCCCAGTATATATAACAGAAGACAGGGACGGGACAGAGAGAGGAAGAAAGAAGAAATAATACATAATTGGAAAATATCGTCGGGGAGGTAGTATGAAGACTGAAATAGTGGTTGTGGTGGTGGGAGGGGGGTTGCTAGTGGCAGAGTTGGTCTGTATGTAGTCATTGCCTTTACTAAAGACCATATGAATAATCTTAACTATTGTACATAAGCATGCACGTTGTTTATGATAATGTTAAAATAACATTTAACTTTTGCATCATATTTCCATATTTTTACTTTTAATTATTTTTGGCTAATATAGTGTGTTTGTTTTGCAGGTGAGTACTGCTTTGTCAGGTGACAAGGACACGGTAAGTCTACCTCATTTGCAAGTGACAAGGACACAGTAAGTCTACCTCATTTGCAAGTGACAAGGACACAGTAAGTCTACCTCATTTGCAAGTGACAAGGACACAGTAAGTCTACCTCATTTGCAAGTGACAAGGACACAGTAAGTCTACCTCGGTTTTAAGTGACAAACACAGCAAGTCTGCCTCTAGAGTTATGTAAGGTTCACAACTTCTACATTATCCACATCCCTTCGAGTAAGGCAAGACCCGTGTAAGGCTACTATTTCTTGGCGAAGAATATTCACGTGTTGGTATCTGGCAGTGAGAGGAAGGAAGCAGCAAATCAGATGAACACGTTTGTTACAAGTATTGTACCTATACCTCTGTGGGAACAACATGAACACGATCACCAGTAAAGGAATAAGCTATCAGAGTACCACCACAGGCACAGTTTAAGATTATGTGGCAATACCAGAGGTACATGACAGTAATAATCAAAACTCCACAATGGGAACCTGTAGATAAGGTCATAATACTTTATGGAACGTCATGAATCATAGGTCTATATCATCCTTGGACGGCTCGAGACTTTGTATGTTGGTAAGATTATTGGTGACAGGTCAAACATTTAAACTGATTTAAAATAAGTTTTCCAGTGACACACAGAAAAATAACTAAATTTAAAAAGGATACACAATACTTCCAACATTTGTAAGGAACACCAAAATAAAGAACTTGATATAAATTTGTCGAAAAAAATTACGTAGGTGGTGTTAGAAGTCGGCAGATTAAAAGATGTGTTGAGCAAAGGGAGACCTTTAGTATATTATGGTAACTGGCACATATGCTCTGACCAAGACGTTTCGCCACAAGTGGCTTCTTCTGGTCTACCTGGAGTCTACGAGAAATTCCAGGGGTCAACGCCCCGGCGGTCCGGTCTGTGAACAGGCGAAACGATTTCTTAAATATCTTAATCAGTGCATACATGTCTTGAAGATTTAAACCATTTATCGCATACATGTCTTGAAGATTTAAACCATTTATCGCATACATGTCTTGAAGATTTAAACCATTTATCGCATACATGTCTTGAAGATTTAAACCATTTATCGCATACATGTCTTGAAGATTTAAACCATTTATCGCATACATGTCTTGAAGATTTAAACCATTTATCGCATACATGTCTTGAAGATTTAAACCATTTATCGCATACATGTCTTGAAGATTTAAACCATTTATCGCATACATGTCTTGAAGATTTAAACCATTTATCGCATACATGTCTTGAAGATTTAAACCATTTATCGCATACATGTCTTGAAGATTTAAACCATTTATCGCATACATGTCTTGAAGATTTAAACCATTTATCGCATACATGTCTTGAAGATTTAAACCATTTATCGCATACATGTCTTGAAGATTTAAACCATTTATCGCATACATGTCTTACCTGCAACTTGCCAGCATAACCATAACACTTCCACCAAACCGTTATTAATACGAGGTTTCACCTACATGAGGCTCCATCAAGTACTTGGCTATACTTCACGTAACATTGTACTAATATAGGCGCCCTTTTACTGTCTCATTTTACCACTTGTTGGCTACTCCATACTTCAACTTTAATTCAGGAGATATACATGAAGGTACTAGTTCAGTCCTGTGTGTGAAAATGAAACCTGTTACTATTTTGGTCTCTGGCAGGATTGCTGGTCTCCTCTGTCTAAAGAATATTTAAAATGGCAGGTCCCGGAACCATCAACATTTGTAACAAAAATACAATAATATTACTATCTGGAGTACATATCTGAAACCCCTCATATTGTACTGGAGTGCCGTAGAAAACTGTGCACTCATATTGTACTGGAGTGCCGTAGAAAACTGTGCACTCGAAAAATAGTATAGGTAATGATTGTTCCCAATCTATACTGGAATTGTGTGTTAAATAGACCCCCTTCAATTGAAGAGCAAGGGGGCAGTAAATATGGAGATAACCGTTTAAATATAAGGGGTCCAGGAGTCGTTAATTATATTCTATTTCAGTATGGGTGGTGGTGGGGGGGGGATGATTACCAAAAGGCACTAGGTATCTTGAATATTCTTTCAATCCATCAGTGATCAGATGATCAATTGTGCTTAAATTACAGTGAGCAACAAGCGCCAACAGTCTGACGGATCAGGTTGTCAACCAAGAGGCCGGCAGAAACACTAGACAGCATTCAAGGTTGTTCAGATGTTCATAAAGTTATCGTTCAGTGCATCTGCACAATATTTTTCACTTTTCTACACTTGGGTTGCATGTTTTAACTATATTCAATATAATTATCTATTTATTGCTCCATTTTATAATTTTATGTAAATCTCTGTTGGTAAGGATTTATTAGTCCTAAGATTTGTTCATTTATATACCTGTTAAAGCAGTTCTTTGCCTATTTTCGTAAATGGCTGGTGTGATATTTTTGGGACTGTTAGCGATTGTTACTTGTCTACAATTTAGTCATTCAATTAAAAAAATGCACATTCTTTGTAATAATTTACTTTTGTCCTTCTTGTATTTCTTTATAAGTCAGTTTATTATACCATCAGGTTTGATAAGGTTTAGCTATCTTGAGTCAGTCACACTAAATCACAGAGATCGACCTAGCGAGCCTGTGTCCAGGGTGGCAGTGTAATGGTTTAATGGTTCTACTGGGTTTAAGCAAGTTTCTCAGATATAACTGTATCTGTGGCAGCTTGGGGTAAAATCCCAACTGGTTCACAAATGTCCGGCAAAATGAGGGCGAGGCTGTGTGCATCAGTGTAACTTAGGTCGTTAGTTTCCTTATCTACCAGTGAGGTACATCTCTTGCTTGTTGCCTGACGTAAACATTCAGTATTCACTAATAAATTAATGTGTGCAGATTTGTTTCACGTACGTAAGCAGGTAAACTCCCCCAAGAAGATGGTTAAGGAGCACCTTTGGTGTGCAACGGTGTTTATTAACTTTGGATGGTTGGCAGGCAGATGCAATGGCACTGCCTAAATTATTAGTTTTGTACAGTGCAGCAGATCCTTTCTATTTTTAGTTAAAAGGACTGTTGAGGCAAGTGTTGAGGTAGGTTGTAAATATTAGTTGCATTGTGTGTGGGGACGAGGTCAAGGGTGCCAAAGGGGGATATTTGGAGTGGGGTGACTGTTGGAGTGGTAGTGAAAGGTAGGGGTCAGAGAGTATTGGTGTTTGCAATGGTGCTTGTCGGGGGGAGATAGTGCAAAGAAGCGGGAGGATGTGGGATTCAAGGGCATGTTGTGGCGTGTAGTAAAAAAGGTTGTGTGGGGGTGTGGTTAAAGTGGAGTGGAGCGATGCCCACCATGTTGCCCTCCCCCCATTCCAGTTAGTGCCTGCCCATTCTTGAACTACCTGTTCTGATGCCCTGCTTTACCTCCTTGCTTTGCTGACAGTCATCTCCACTCAAACATGTTCTGCTTTATTTTGTGTGATAGTGAGAGGAACACAAAATGTATAAGAAATGTACGAGGGGAAGAAAGACGGAGGGAGGGAACAAGATATAGCTAATGCTTCATTAATTACAAAATATTCCTCCACACGTAGTAGCAGTAAGTTTCAAGGATACATTTAATGTATGTATATATGAAGAGAGTGTTGGGGGGGGGTAGAGGTATGTTACTTGTCTGTGGTAAGAGGAACATAAATAATACTTTGTAAATGGTGTGGATACAGGAAAGGTGAGCCAATAATAGAGCACGAAAATGTGATCCTTCTTTTAAATTTGGAAAACCCAGCTGCAGTAAGTGAGCGTAAGTTTAGCTGTGAATATATATGTATAACAGCAGGACGTCAAGGGTTGTTTAATGACTGATACCCTGTACTGTCACACTAGCTGGTGCATAATTACACCAGCGGTGTTATTATGCACCAGCTAGTTCTTAATACAAACACCGGTACGTCAGTGGTTGCATAACTGAGCGGGTCACATGACAAAAGACCGGCGATGGGAGACTTGGTAGGTCAGTGGTTGCTTAATGCACTCGGTGGTTCATTGTATAACTTGAGAACTGCATCAGGAGACATTTTCCTCGACAACGATATTACCACTATCTCTTGTACACGTGGTGGGGGCCATGATGCTGGTGGATGTATCTTGATTCTGGAAATTTGAGGATCAAATCTAATTTCCTCCCATTTCCCAGGCGCTGTATAACCCTTACAGGATTAGTACTCCCACGGTGATTATAATAAATAATGTATTACTTTAAATCCTTGGGTGATGTCTGGTTCTCTGGCTTTGTTTTGATAAGTATCCAGCAACTGTAGGTTGGTAGACAACAACTATGCAGGGAGGTGCTACTCTCCCGTCAAATGAGTGTAAAATGAAAATCTTAATTTTTAGTATTCTTGAACACGTAAGATTGACAGGTAAACGTTACGGACTTCTACTTAATGTTCGGTGTACTCATATTTATTACTCTCCTTGTAGTTTGTAATCCTGTTTATATATCCTTTCCGACTTAGGAGGCCTGGTCTGAGACCGGGACGTGGGGAAAATAATCCCCAAAGCCACTAACAGATAAGTGCTTATTTCAGTGGGTTTCTTCTTTCAGTGGTTGGGGAGGAGGGGATAACTTCCATAACGCAAGAAAAGAGGTGTGTGCAGAGCAGTCATTTGAGACTGTTAGTTAGTTACTCTTTGTGTGTGTGCTTGCGTGCTTACTTTGTGTAGACTTAATGTCTACACAAAGCGATAAGTTGTCCTAATAAAAGCTTGTGCAACGTCAGTTATATTGTGGGCAATACATGTTTGTTTATTTTGTTGATGTACCCTTCCTTACATTTAGTATTTAACATAATCTTATTTTTTTTAACTTGAATACATCCATTTTATTTTAATTTGTTTTTTTTCTGACATTACTGTTAGTTTTATGTAGTGTATTCTTATTCTGGGATGTTTTCATTTAAGTGTAGAGCCTAGTCATGTCACAAGTTGATAGTTCTACACTATTTCTACTGTACTTATTGGCAGTACCTGCCATTAAACATGTTTTCATCTCTAGTTTGGTCACTTTTTGTATTAATTCTGTATCGTCCTTTTGCATGACTCTCAGTTAATGTAACATCATTGTTTCTGTCTCATTTTTTAATGACCTGTTACTGTCATTGTCGTGTATCGTTGCCTTTCTTATATTGACTTACCAGATTCATTGCATTTGTATCTATTTATTTACTCAAACTTTAAAAATCTGTGTATTTTGCCTTCATCATGCGTGTTTGCTTACGGTTCAGTTTTTCTTAGTGTAACAATTAATTGTATTTGATGTTCTTGAGGTGTAGCCTTGTGGCTTTATTCGTTAATTCTTCAGTATTATCGTGCAGTTGCTTTTACCTTGTAGAGCTCATTCTTGTAGCTGATTGCTGCCATACCTTCTAATATTTCTTAGGACACTACAGTGCATAATATTCTACACCTGCCACTGTACACATAGTCCACACCTGCCACTATCGAAGTACACAGTAAGCAGAAATTTTTATGTTCTAGGAGCCACGTTTGTTCATCAACTTGTAAACAAACTTGTTTTCACATAAGTATTTTGTACTTTGACAGCGAACACCCCCACACACACACATTCAGTTTTTCATGTTTAAATACATATTACTCCTTGACAGTTTTTTTTTTCTACTGTTCGAATAAGGAAGCGTGCGTGTGTGTTAACTTAAGCATGCTTCGTGCGTGGATAATTGTATGTTTGTTCGTGTGTGGATGGTTTCGTGTTTGTGCATAAGTTTATGCGTATTTGCGTGCATGTGGGCTTGCGTGTGCGTGTCCTAGCCGCGGAGATGTATCGCAGCGAACAGCGGTTTACAGTGTCTTATGGAGCTCCTGTGGTGCCGGCGTCAGCAAATTTCTCCCCACAAAGATTTCTCGGGGGTTGGAAGCAAGTGTGTCAAGTGATTTCTCTAGTGGTAATAATGTTAGCGCTTATCGCGTAGCGGGTAGAGTGGCTGCTGGTGGTCTTACGCGCCGGCCCACGCCCTCTATACTGCTGGCACTACAAGGTGTACCTGTACCTTATACATGTTCCATGGATGTACATAGTTCCGCGTTCTGGTCAGAAGGCATGATCAATCAGGCTGTTGGTGTTCGCTACACGCAGTGCATCGTCATACATTCCGGTGGATGTGTATAGGCCAGGGCATACTACCCATTCCAGTTATCCACCACTTTAATTATCCCTTATTGTCTTCTCTGGACAAGTTATTTTGTGATCTAAATTATGGGTTCTTGTTCTCCCCTTTTAGTGGTTAATAAAATAATAGGCCAGTGGAGGTGATGGGGGGGGGGTCGAACTATTAACGGATTTGTGAATCTTTGGTTTGCCCTAAATCATCACTGATACAATACTAAACAGTGTTAGACCATTAAATGGCAAGAACATTGTTTCACGTTTTTACCATGAGTGTGTATGTGGAGAGTTGTGGGTGGCAGGTATGTCGGAGGGTGGGGTGTCTGGGAGCGGGTGGAGTCAAGGTAGACGGTTCAGTGTGACGGCGGCCACCGAGGTGAGCGTTAGTTGCTACGTTAGTGTCTTCCAGTGATCCTGACTCCAGCTAGTCTCATGTGGCCGTGTTGGCCACCACACCAACACTTGTAAATACGGCGCCATCTTTGTACATAAATACTGTGATAACTCTACAGTCGTGTGACCCAACTAGTGAAGAAATATTTTGAATACTCATGGTAACCTACAGTGAGTTGCATAGATAACCCTGGCTTCATTTAGTGTGTGAGCTCCTGGCTTACTAATGCTCGTGTCCATTATGTATCTGGTGACAGCCATGAAGCAAGGCTGTCACATAATCTTGTCAGGCTGACCTCTTCACACTTTATTTATTGACGATGCGAGACTTCTTGAGGAAGAGTCCCTCTAGAGGGAATGTAGGTTCATCCCTCTCAGGGTGTAAAAGGGCAACGAGCCCTCCAGCGGGAGAGCAGGCCTCCCACGGCAAAGATAGCTCTGGAGTGGGCAAATTCGCTTCAGCCTTTAAGATGCGCGCCTTTCGGGGTAGCGTGAGGAAGAAGGTAGCAGAACTGGAGGCATCAGCGAAGGATATTAACAAGGTTACACCCAAAACTCTTCAGTCTCAGAGTGCCATACCAAACTGTCACATGCCTGACTCACTGCAAATACATCATGAGGATGCTGATACTGACACAAAGGATACTGTAGAGGAGAGAGAAGAGATCCAGCAGCTGGAGAACACTAATCAGGATAATACAACTGGGAAGGATGAAGTCGAGGTTCCCAGAGATGAAGACCACACAGAATCTGAAGCGGAGAGTGTTTACGAGTCGCGCAAATTGATGCTCAGACGAGTGATGCATCACGAAGCAAAGGAAGCTAAGCAGAGCCACTGTGATCACTCTGATGCTGACTCTTGGACTGACCTCGAGGAAAACTTCGCCAAGATTTACGAGCCCATACCTTACAGGGTTCGCAAGGAGGCCTGGCACAAAATGACCAAAGAAGAACTCTTGTACAACATCAACAGTGAGAGGATGAGGTCACGCCTGAAAAACAAGAGCAGGAAGGAAATTCTTCAAGAGATTGATCACTTGCGAGCACATCCGGTACACTTCAAACAGCATTACAGAAACTTCAAGAGCCCAAAAGAAACACTAGGAGGCGGCGAGCGTCATTCGGCCTCAATCACACGCCAGCACCAGGTGGTGGTAGCCGAAGTACACTCCCCTCCCCGCCCAGCCTGTCAAACGCTTCTCAGCGACACGGATAGCGAATTCGGAGAGACTGATTACGTGACACGCTCTGAATTGTACAGAAACATTCAGAACCTGCAAAACTCCTTGGCGAGGCACAATGATCTGTTGGTAGATGAAGACAGCCAATCCTGGAGGTCGCTTCCCAGTCAACCCGATGACACTGTATATATATCGCGTTCAGACATATTGTCTAAAGTAGACCCAACGTATGCTTCCCGCCCCGAGGTTGCTAGGGAGATGAATGACAGCAAAGAGAACTACGTGTCTCGCTCTGAGATCCTAACTCGCCTTCAAGAGATGCAGGAGAGCGAGGATGAACGCGGCTACTCGCCCACTCACACCACTGACTCCAACTGGGACCTGTGTTCTTGTGTGTCTTGTGAGCAGTGCGGCACCGAGGTCAGCTCTACCTCTGAGGCTGAGTGCCACTGTAGTGCCAAGCAAGCTAAAGGCAAGACACATGAAGAGCACATCAGTCCCCATAGGCCCTCCTCACCTGGAGATCGATCTCTTCTCTCCCAAGATTCCTGGTCAAATGGAGAGTTCGAGAAAATCTACGAACCTATGAACAGGGCGAACGTGGCTCTCCGACAGGACTACCTCGTCAGTCGCACTTTAGAAGAGCAGGAAAAACGTCTCCGCAAGTTGGCTCATGTAGAAGAGCACTGTTCCTCTGCAGGCCGAGGCAAGTATCTCCCTGTTGACACATGGAGCATCAGTGGCAGTGAAGATGTGTACGAGCCCATGGCTCAGGTGGCTCGCGCATCACTGAGGGAAGCACCCAGCTCCTCCGCTTCTAGTAGTAAAATGCAACAAGAAACTAGCGGCAGTGGTGACCTGGAATTGCAACGACGCGTGCGTGAGATAATTGATGGCCAGAAGCAGATTAATACCACAACCAGAAACAAGGTTGTACAGGCTATCACTGAACATATACAGCACCTTCATCTTGACAATATTTTGGACGAAGAAGAGAGAAATCATGAGATCAGACAACGACTGAAGGAGGCCATGGCACAGGATTGGGAAACCTTGAGCAACATAAATCTTGGTCATATTTATGTCCCTATGGAAGAAAGTTCCAAGAGTTCAAAACTAGGGAGCAGAGAGAACACTGATTATGATACATTTGGCAGCATCGACTCTCTCATCTTCGAGCCCAAGGTTCCAGCCATTAAGGAGGCATTGGACGAGGCAACCGTCTCGAGTGTAGTGAGCAGCACCATCAGCACTGACAGTCTTCTGGATAAGGCTCTCGAGCAGAAGCACGACACAGGGACTGGCGATTCTGCCTTGAGTGCCATGAAACTGCTTGATGACACACTTAGAGAAGAAGAGGGAAAGAACAAAGATTTTGAGGAAAGTGACGAGGAGGCAGAAGAAACTCCAGTTCCCACACCCACTCCTTCAACACTAGTCGAGAGCGAACAAGAACTGCCCATCTACGACACAGACGAAGACCCGCAGGAACACCCAGTAAATGATATTCAGAACATCTCTAAAGAGAACCCTCTGAACCTGAAACAACACCCATGGCCATGGAGTGCCGGCAACCTAGATCACCGTGGAAACATTCAACCAAATAAAGAACCGACCAAGCTGCCTCTCAAACAAAAGATATACAATGGTCTCATGGGGCTGGGGTTTATAAGATTTGGCTCTAAAGAAAACTTAAAATCTTCAGTCCCGCCCATCGTTCGCGACGACTCCACATTAGATATTTGTGGAAACGACACCTCGATGCCAGAAGTGTCTCATAAAGTACCTGTGATGAAGCTTCAGCGAGGACTGGACTCGCGGAAGGACCTACATGGTTACGAGTCTTTCAAGGTGGATTTTCAACGGCTGTCCGGCAAGAGGTTGCCAAGCGAAGAGGACTCAACGTACGACTATCATCCAGATCACAACGAAGCACTGTACCACGGCGGCACCACTACCAGCCACGACACAGCAGACTCCGAGACGGACAGCGTGGCCAGCTTAGAGAGCGTCATTTTCAAGGGCAACCTCACGGAGAAAGAAGACGCCACCGACCTGGAGGACAAGAAAAAGAAAAAGAATTTATTCCGGCACAAATTTGTCGTAAATCAAGGCAACGAATCTGACAATAGCGAACTAGTGGAAAACAAATCTATGAGCACACATCCTTACCTGGATTCTGACACATCGTGGGATTACATGGAGGCTGTTGATGAGGAGAAAGTTGCCATGCAGAGGTATGCTGCTGCTTTGAAGGCTCAGGCTGACATGACTTTGGCGACTCCCGGTCCAAGGGTGGTGGGCAACATGCGCAGAAAGTCCTTGCACCAGACTGACAGCATGGAGTGCTCTCCAGCTGCGTTACCTCCTGAGGGAGTGAAGTCTTCAGACTGCAGTCTTCAGACAGGTACTGGAGAAGCCCTCCGAAATGTGGAGGATAGAGGGAACGGTGTTTCTCCATCCTCCCATATGACTCGCCAGCTGGCACACTTAAGAGTAACCAGCCCCACCGAGTACACTGATGAAGAGATCGATGGTCGCCAGCTTTTTCGTGCCTACCAGCAACGCCAGTTGCGGCTCCCGAGTGACCTTGAGCGTCGTGACGGAGGTGGAAGCACTAGCACCACAACCCACGAATACCAGGACACAGAAGAGGACGTGTACGAAGTGTGTGATTCCAGCGGATATCTTGTTCAGCGCGGGCAAGATAATCCGACGGTGGTGTTGCTGAAACACCATGTGTACCAGAGTATAGAGTCCCTGGCCTCACGTTCCTGTATTTCCTCCACTCCATCCATAAAGTCTCCCGTCACTGAAGGTACACTGGAGGATGGTGAGCTGCAGCTCTACGGTTCTCGTCATGGGGAACCTATCTATGGTGCCCGCAACTCTCTCCTTTTCCATTCCATGAATGGTGCCTTTGTTAGTAGAAGTAGTGACGATAGTGCCTCTAATCCCCCGGTCATTATCCGTAAGGGCAGAGTAGTGGAGCTCACTGAGGAAATGTTTAAAGGAACATTGGACCGTAATGTGTCACTTCAGCAACTTGATACCCAACAAAATATGACCTTCCATAGCAGTCTTTTGCCTTCTCCGATGCATGAGGAAGATCGTCTCTATTTCCAAAACACCGTTTCATCCACAGAGTCACGAGAAGTCCACTCATATGAGAATGACAGTGAAATCTACGGCACACGCAAAGAAATTCGCGATGACATTTTGCGGACTTCCCGAGAGCAGCTGGAAAGTGAGCAAGTTGAAATTTTGTCGGATGAGAAATCCTCGGCAGACGCTCCCACCCTGTTGGGGGGCAATGAGAACACGGAAGAAGTAAGGGAAGGCACGTCAACAGCAAAGATAAAGAGAGTGCAGAAGCTCGGGGTGTCTATTATGGGAAACAACAATGACATGATGATTCGGGAATTGAAGCTAAAGTTGAAGTGCAGGTTTAACCAAGATGACGAGAGTGAAGGTTCTCAGGACAAGGAGAAGCTGTCAGCGATAAAGCCGGAAGCAGCAAGCAAGGGACCTCTGACAGCCACCATCTCGAGCGACTCCATTAACTCTGTCGCACTGAAGAGGGAGCAGCTTGCACCTCACATGAACAAGATCTTCGGCTCGTTGTACGAGATGCGGCGTCAGAGCATTGAGAGTGAGGTGAGTGACAAAGAGGAGGTTACAGGTGTAAAAAGTGAATGTGGAGAGCCTTCGCAAGCAAAAGCTGATGTCAAGGACACTAAGGAAGAGAAACAAGAGAAGAACGAGAAGGAGAAAGGAAAAGATAGAGAGGTTATCACTGTAACAAGAGCAGACGGAGGCGTGGAACAAGTGTGTTTACCTACACCAGATTACACACCGGCATCTACGCTACCTAGAGACAATCTCAACAGCACCATCATGGCCTTCGACCATCTCATGGACCACCAACTGGCCCAAGGGAAAGACTATAGCTTCGACTTGGCTGACTTGGCCAAGTACGTCCACGAGCACATCTCCAAGAATAAAAGCCTGTATTCTGACCCAGGAGGCTTTGATGTCTCGTCTACTCCTGTTGCTCAGGTCAGTGCCCCTGTCTCTCCCAGTCCCATCAAAGATGCTATAGACCCGGATACCGATTTGGGTTTCTCTAAACGTTCTGTACACTTTGACATGAGCAGAAATCTTGGTGACTTAAGTGCCACTTGGTCAGACATAGAGAGCGTTATCTTCGCCGAAGACAAGTCAGCTTCAGAATACATGGACTGGGCAAAGAAGCAGGGGGACAATGGAGAGTACGTGGGGAGCGTTTTGTCTAGTGGTAAACTGCCAGTGTCCCGCATGGAGTCTTACCGAGACAGTGACTACCTGTTATGGGAACAACTGGCCAAGATGCGGCGCAGTAATGTCCCAGAAGACCGTGAGCGCTGGCAGCTGGAGAAGACCAAACGGATGCTGCTCTGGATACATCTCTCAAATGACAACACCTATACAGAGTGGTGTTACAAGAGCCAGTGGTGGAAGGTGAGCACCTCAAACCTCTCCCTACCTGCTCTGCACCGTCTGCGTAATATATTTTTCACACTATAGTGGCAAGTGATGCTGCCCAACTTAGTCATGCACTAATTGCACAGTTATTCTCTGATTAATTAGATATAATAGAGAAACAAGACTAGCATATTTATTCAGTGTTTGGTGTGTAGGTGGCACTTTGTTTGGTTGTAAGTAAACAGTGAGAAATGCAGTATCCATTTTTTTATTGATTTTGCCCACACAGTGGGTCTCGTGTCAAAAACAGATGCTTCTGACTTGATAAAAGGATCACATTGCACTGCATTTTTTCCATGATGTTGGTATTTTATTCCATTTTTCGATGGTTGTAAGTAGTAGAAGACAGACAGTTGTCATGTTCGGTTCCCCTCCGTTGGCTTACTTAGTTAAATTCGGGGATTTTGTCCCCGTGGTCGGTTCCACACCAGACCTCCTGGTTGATGGCCTGATCATTTAGTTTGTGTTGGCCGCACGCAGTCCAGTGTAGGCACCATATTCCGGCTAATAAGTAGCTAACTTAGGAGCTTATCAGACTTCCTCTTGAAACCGTTAGACGTCTATTGGTAATTCCCTTCACGTATGGAGAAAGGTGCTGAAAAGACGATTCTCTGTATATTGAGAACAAAGGACATTTACTCATCGGCTTGCAAGTTCTTCTGACCTTATGTGTCTTGTGGCGTGCAGCTAACTGGAACTTATTCTAACTGTTTGCCTACAGCTTTGGTCTATTCATTTTTTTTTATACTCACCAGGGCACTTGTATGGACCTCGGGGAAATGTTAGTGTCTGTTGATGTTAATCATTAGAGGTTATTGTAATCTAGTGTAATATTTTTATGCGTGTGCTTGTTAGCGTGATTGATTTATATTTTTGAATTTTAGATGCATAACTTTGTGTATGAATGTCTCTCTGGAGGAGCGGTGAATGCCATCTTGCGCCAAGGCACTGTAAATCTTAGTTTCTTCCTGTGTTGGTTGAGCCCTCATCCCAGTGCTCACTACTCGCCACGCCCCGTTACTTGGCTGGTAATCCTGGCTCTCCGATGCGCTCATTGTCACGCCCACACTCACAGTTAAGCACGCCATGCAATTAACGCTCGTACTTGAGGTTTCATATTAGTTACCTGCCCCCGACACACTAATAACAGATTTATTTCCAGTCCGTTCTTCTCTCTTTGGCGGTCCCAGTTTGTCAGTCTTCCGGTTATCACGTACATGGCAGTTAATCACTTTTTGTTTAAGGGGCCACATTAAAATTTAACATTTATAAATGAGGGGAGAACACGCTTCAAAACAGTGAAATGCAAATGCAAGTATTTACCGCCCGATCCTCGAACCAGATATAAAGTGAAAATTAACCAGTTTATCAGTATAATCTGTAAACGAGTAAACTTAACTATGAGAATAAAATTTCGTCTTATACAGTTTGCAGATCTGTGAAAACTGATGCATCTTGAGAGGTTTAAAATAATCATTTAAAACACTTTGTGGCCGTGGGTTGGTGATGCATATAGGGACGCTCTGCTGTATAAAACTGATACATACAGTGGTGCAAAGCTCACTTCATATGGAAAGACTTGTCATCGTGTATTGGCCTGGACCAGCTACCACAGGAGGTGCTGGACCAGCCATGTTGTGATGGCTGTGGGCCTGGTGGCAACAGGTAGCTATAGTCTGGCTAATCAGGCGATCACCAAGGAAGTCTCTTTTTCCACAGGCTGGGCCATCGGGCATATACAGTATATCAAAATCAGTTTCCAATTTATTACGTAGAGCTCCATCTCCCGGTACCCGCCGTTTAACCTTCACTCGTTCTGCACATTCTTGCCCTCACACGCTTTGGTGTATTTACACTTCATGTAAATGAATGATATACAATACCGAAAATATGAAGAATTAGACACGTGTGTAACATCTGGGCACCATTTTTTGTAGACGTTTCGCCATCCAGTGACTCGATACAAATTCAAGGACATAATTGGAAGACTGTATGTAGAACTATATACAAAAAGACGAGGTAATCAGTCCCTCAGTCTTGGAGTTGAAGACTGAGGAACTGATTACCTCGTCTTTTGTATATAGTTCTAGTCTTGCAATAATATTCTTCAATTTGTATTGGTAAGTCACTGAATGGCTAAACGTCTACAAAAAAATGCTGCCCAGATGTTACAAACGTCTAATTCTTTACTTGACTTTATGTATGGAGTTTGTGCGGGTACGTTCTTAACTTTTTATTACCAGCGTTCTACTTGCGTGTTGGTATTTATTAACATAGTTTCTAATCCAGACTAAAATCTAAGTCGTTTTCCCCTTCTTTTAGTGTGTCTACCATTTTTTTTTCCTCATTTTTCCCCATGCTCGTCACTGTGTGTTACTGTCTCATCTTTGTCTCTCAGTTGGTGATAATATTATTGGCGGGGAGCGCAGTGAGGCAGCCACGGAACAGTTAACATTGTAAAGGTATGATTAGTGAAAGAACTCTGAAGGCTTACCAGGGAGGGAGAGGAGAAAGCTGTTGATGCTGCTTGTGTTACTGATGCTGTTTCCTGTTTCTGCTATTGCTTCTTGCATATGACATACCTCATATGAGTTATTCTTCCTGGCCTGATTGCTTGTTCAACCAGACTGTTGTTGTTGGTATCCCGTTTGGTCCATATATCCAGCATAGCCTGGTTGAACTGACACTTTGAAGTAGTGATGTATCGGATATCCGCATCCGCGGAACATCCGCACAATTTCTTACATCCGCATCAAAATCCGCGGAACATCCGCACAATTTCTTGCATCCGCAATATAAGTAAGACATCCTCGTACACATCTGCATCCGCGGATTGTTTGATTTTTACTAACTGGTATACATTTCTTTAGTTTAGGGATGTGCCAGAGTGTCGGTATCGGTGAAAAGGTGGCAGATACCAGCCGATACTTTTAAAATTAATTTTACACGCGCGTAAAAATAATAAAATTAACACGACCTGACGATTGTAAGTTACTCATTCACTCAAACACGAAAATAATTGTTATCCATGATTGTATTCTGGAGCAGAGAATAATAAAAGACAACACTTGTATCTCTAGGTAAATAGTGAGCTACTTCACTCTAGTGACTAGTCCGTAGTGAACTAGAGGTTCTTGAAGAACAAATTTTAGTGCTTACGTTTAGTTCTGATTATAATTCAAGAACAAATAAAACTACCAAAGGACAAGTGGATTCATAATGTACCTACCCGCTGGAATAATACTTATTTAATGTCAAGTGGCATCTGTAAACTAAAAGACCATTGCAGAATCTTGTTTAGATAACACCTGCCATCGTTTGAGGGAAATAAGTAGAATCTTATTGCCATCTTATCTTTTTAGTTGGAAATATTCACAAAACAGCTATATGTATTAGTGAAAGAAATTAGACGTATAGGTTTCAAGGGTCAGCACCCCCGCAGCCCGGTCCCAGTGGGCCGCCAGCATCAACAGCCTGGTTGACCAGGCAAGCACCAGACAAGCCTGGTCCAGGGCTGGCCTCTGAGAGTTTGAAAAACACGAAACTTGTCAAAGGTAAGGGTAAAATCAGTGTCTCATCAACCAGGCTGTCTCTGCCGGCTGCATGCAGTCCCACGTAGGAACCACAGCCCGGCTGGTCAGGTACTAATTAGAGGAGCTTGTCAAGTTCCCTCATGAAGAGAGCCAGAGGTTTTTTAGTAATTGCCCTTTTGCACGAAGGGAGGGCGTTGAAAATCGGGGACTGACTTCTGACACGCTTCTAGTTCTCTCTTACTGTACATGTTATGTTCTTGCTTTTTATTGGAGGTACTCTGCATCGTCTGGCAAGTTTCTTGTGTTCATACGATGTGATTTCAGAGTGCATGCTTGAGACCAGTCCCTCAAGGATTTTTCCAGGTGTAAAAAGTGATGTACTCTCTTTGCCTACGTTCCAGGAAATACAGTTGAAGGGGCTTTGAACGTTCCCAGTAGTTTAGATGTTAGAATGTATAAGAGCAGTGAAAGTTGTCTGCTGCAAGTTTTCCAGCTCAGCAATCTCGCCTGCCTTGATACATCAGTATTTCAGTCTGGAGAGAACAAGTGACTTCGAGTATCATCATTGGCTCAGCATCCCTTGTCTTGAAGGTTTATCCATCCTATCATTTTCCTTTTAGCACCAAGAGTAACATTGGTGTGATCCATGTCGTAAGTTTGTCTCTTAAGAGCGGGATATCATCACTCCCAAGTCTCGAGTGCAACTTTAGCAGTATTGAGTAATTTGTCATGCACTCTGTTTTTCTGTTCTCTTTTGATTCATTCTTCCATATCTTAGTTTGATGATGCAAGTCAAGATGTCAAGTTCTTCAATCCATGTTAAGAATTTGATTTTGATCAATGTTGTCAAGAAATTGTCGCCAACATTCCCAACAACAGCGTCACAGACAGCTGCCTCGGGATCCTTTTTCAAATAAAAGACAATCATCTCAAAACCAATGTGCTGGTATTCGTATTAACATACACAGACATAGATAGATAGATGGACAAATGAATAGCAATGGCGTTATTGTTTAAAGAAGAAAATCCACTAGAGTGGTGGAAAGAAAATAGGATAGTTGTCCACTTGGGGCAAACCTAGCTAGGTTTGACATAACCTCCCCCTCCTCCAATCTTCAGTAGTGTAAGATTGTTCACCAGTGAGAGGAACATCTACTCTCCTCATGGGAACACATTAACTTCAGTAGTGCAAGATTGTTCACCAGTGAGAGGAACATCTACTATCCTCATGGGAGACTTGTTTTGAGACTTGAGTGGATCTTGTTAACCTGGATTCACTGAAGAAAAAAAAAATAATTTAACAGAAGACGGCAATGATTTTTGATCGCAGGAAATTTTCGGGTCTGTTTTTGTTAGATTTTTCGTGATTTTTCTTTCGCGGATCTTTACCATAAGGTGAGCCGTTCAGTGGTGCCGACCCGAAGGTGGTGTGTAAGAGCAGGTGAAGGTGGGGTAGCCCCTGGCTTTATGACTTGTGATCACGTGAAGGTAGGGTGAGCAATGGCTCTATGGCAAGCCACGGACACTGCTACTGATGCTGGACTTGTTGCTTGTAGCGTATATTATGTTTGGTGACTCATGGGTATGCACATATGGGGCGCAGAAGGGCCAAGTCTCCTGCAGCAAAGTCCTGGTAAACGTGGGTCAGTGGACCGAGCTGGAGTGACGGAAAGGGGTTGGGGAGACAGCTGGACAAGCCAGATAATTGTTAGTCCACCACGCTAAGTGGGTGACACTAACCTTCTTAGGGTTAACGTTACCACCATGACTGACTGGCTTTATGCTTCAGGTGCTTCCACCACTCGCAGTCATTAGCACAGTTTTGGGGTAAATTGAATATGATAGAAGTGATATACCTTAAGGATTCTTCCGGGTGTCAGTGCATCCTCGGCCCCATCAAGCAGGTGATATGCAGAAACGTGCTTCATTGTATAAAAGATGATGAGGGCAGCGTCTCAAGACAGGAGCTAACACTCCTTGATACTGCATGACTGACTGTTTGATCACTTAGTGCTCACACCCAGTTAACCATTGATGAATCATAACAATTAAATTTACGGTTATTCGTAAATTGTGTGACTTCCAATTAAGCGTGATTTCCACCGTAATTTGTTTGAGTGATTGTTGTATAAGAATCGAACTTTAAGTAATAAAAACGAACAACATAAACATAACTGGAGGTGGTCATGACTTGTAAAGAATTACTGGTGAGAACAGCAGCAGCAGCAGCAGCAGCAGCAGCAGCAGATGCTGCAGTGAGGTGGTTGTCAGGAAGCAGATTACTGTTAGTAGGTTTCCACAACTGGTTGGGTATATAGTTTGTGTGGGAGTGGTGCACTGGTGACCACAGGTGGTGTTCACACGGCTAGATCGACTTCTATTTCACACTGCACTGCCTCATCCAGGCCGTCTTATCACTTTGTAACCTATAGTTACACCACCAGTGATACATGTACACATGTGAACGTTTCCACGGATTGTTCAGCCACTACGTTGTCATACGTGTTGCAGCCTTTTTTTTTTTACTGTGTTTACCTGTACAATACTTGTAAACCGTTTTGGGGGAAGGGAACTTTGCCCCCGAGACCCGATCTCAGCTCAGGCCTCCCAAAATAAAGAAATAAAGAAAACAGTGACTGATCGCGTGTTGTCATCCATGTGTGTGCAGTGGTCCAGACTGATATTGATCCCGCCTCCTACACTGCCTCGACGTACCCATTCTTGAAACTGTGTATTGAATTTACCTACTACATCGTGTGTACAAATGGTGATATTAGTTTATGTATCGTATGTATAAAATTTAATCCATGTTTTAGGTATATTTAATTATGTACCAATGAAATGTAGCAATTATGACCCACGTGCGATCGATGGGCTTTAAACCTAATAAACAAAATAAGTTAAGCTTGAAACCCTCGTTCCACAGTTTTTACTTTAAGTTTGACAGAAAAAAAATTAAACAAAAATAATTCATTTGACAAATAAAAATGTTCATTGGTAACAAATTTCAGCTGTTTAGATTTGGAATGAATGAAATCAAAATGAACACAATATAAAACTTGAGAGTATGAAGCACGTAAAAGATTTAGGAAAAATTGCCAAATAATGTCATTTGGAGAACACAATAAGGCAGATGGTAAAGACCAGAATAACCGACAAGATGAATTATGATAACTTTCAAGAGAGGGAAGATAGCAGAGCTTCAAGTTGTACTCTTAGTAGAGAATCGATAAATCATCTACGGGGAACTCCTCAAAGCACTGTTATTTTTGGGATGGAGAGGAGAGAGAGACTTGATAATATATTCATGGTACCTAACCTGTACACTGTTGTAACAACTGAAGTGAAAGATATGGGAGGAAATGTAGAATTAACTCTGTGAATCCCCTGGGGACTGTTGGATACTATCAGAACATTCTATCAACAAATATTACAGTGACGAAGATGAAAAGTTTCATGAAGCTGGACAGGCGCTGACTCAGCCGGTTCTAATGGCTGTGTGCTTGCGGGCCGCTAATGCAAACAGCCTGGTTGATTTGGCGGTCAATAAAGAAGCCTTGCCTGAGGTCAGGCTAAGAAGGTAAAAGAGCTCTCGAACCTGGTCACAGGTTTGTTGTCTTAATTGCAATACCACCGATGTGTGACAATTCACTCGATTAAAACATACCTAAAGTGGTTAGGCCACTTAAAATAATCTTTATCTCGTATTTATTGTTTCTTTCTCTTATTATCTTGTGTGTTTTTTCTCACTCTGTGACCTGATAATGTTCCGAAACATCGTCTAAAGTTTCCTATCTAAATGCGGATTTTGTGTGAGTGGGCATAGTGTTTATCACCAAGGTTATCAGTAAAGTAGTTATCTTGATGTAGTTGTACAACAGTTAGCGGTGAACGACATGTGGCCGTAGCTGTGTAGCATTTAACCATCATCATCAGTTGCTGTACCTGTGTAACAATTAGCCAACAACGATATTTTCTCGTAAAGGCGGGAGGCCGGGAAATGGATAATAAAAACAATAATGAAAATAACGGAGTAAGCAGTGTGTTTGGAGACATACTGGTAGGTGTAGGAGATTGATGTTCCGTATTGTTATGTTTTTTTACCAGATTGTGGTGATTTTGTAATTCATGTCAACGATGTTTACCAGTTTGGCTGGCAGTACTGTATTCTGCTAGCTTTGTCTTGAGTGTCAGTGCCTTCATCTGGCACTTTATATTATCATTGTTTACTACGTTCTTCGCTATTTGTTTACACAAGCATTTTACGTTCATGACTGTCATTGTAGCAGAGTTGTAATGCTGAACATTACGTGGTAATAGAGTGATGTCGCAGCTCTCACAAGATATCCGAAACACGGCTGGAACCAGTGTAGAAGCCTTCAAGAGGAAACTGGACAAATATCTTCACCAGGTGCCAGATCAACCAGGCTGTGATGGATATGTGGGGCAGCGGGCCTCCAGCAGCAACAGCCTGGTTGACCAGGCAAGCACCAGACGAGCCTGGCCCATGGCCGGGCTCAGAGAGTAGATACTCTCGAAACTCTTCAAAGGTTCAAAGGTATATCCCACTGTGCTCCCCTTCCATTCCTACAGTACCCCACCCTCCCCTTCCCAACTGTACTCCACCCTCCCCTTCCCAACTGTACTCCACCCTCCCCTTCCCAACTGTACTCCACCCTATGCGTGAAGGACGCCATGCAAAAGATACGGCTGCATAATGATTGGGGATGAATTAGTGTGACTGAGGTGTGTTAGTAGTGCATGAGACAATGTTTGCAAAGTACATTTACCATTGATGGGCTTTTGGAACAAGTACCAGACAAGCCTGGCCATGGGCCAGGCTTGTCTGGTGCTTGCCTAGTCAACCAGGCCGTCGCTATTGGCCGCCAGCTGGACGACATATGTATCATTCACAGCCTGGTTGGTCCGGCACTTGGCGGAAGTATTTAAGTTTTCTTTTGAAGACTTCAATCCGTTTTTTCCCGCATTATTTCTGGTATCTTCTAGCAAACTTAAATAGTCTGGAACCATGGATGTTGACTCTGTGTTTTATTATTGTGCCCACGGCACCCCTGCTTTTCACCAGCAGATGAGGTGAATGAAGAATGATGGCTGAGCTTTGCCACTGACTGAAGCAACAACTATATACTCTTAACAGGATTTTTTTTCTCAAACATGCAAGTTGATTGGGAGATCTTTCCAGCTTCTGTCTGCATTCACAACATTATGTTTACTTTCATGTGTTAATAGTTTTTATTCTTGTAATATTTCCTTTAATTTCTAGTAGACCTGGTTTTAGAGCAGGCCACAGGCTGAAAGTAGGCCTCGGGATGATCCCAGGGAGACCATTAACAGGTGATGCACGTCACACAAGAGCTGTCAAGATATCGGAAAACATTTGTTAACGCAGTACTCAAAGCTATAGAAAAAATGAAAGAAAAAACCTGCATTGTTCATAAAAAACTCACCACTCGGTAGAACGGTAGATTAGAGGGACTTAAAGCTAACAGTTTCTGAAGATAATACATAAAGAATACCAGGAGGGAAACTGATAATCTGGATAGCTACAACCATCAAAACAAGAGATGCCAAGGCAGTGATGCTCTTTAATTGACTTATTCTCTCTTGTACAAGAATATTGCTGTACACTAACAATCCATTTTAGCGAAATCACAGAACTGGAGAATGTACAGAAAGCCTCCACTGTCCGCGTAAATTCAGTCAAGCACTTAATGTATTATGTAACATAAGTACCTCGAACTGTACTCCCCTGTAAAAATGTATAATTTACACCTGGAAAGTTCTGGAGGGATTAATCCCAAATCTGCACCCTTAAATCACTCTACGAGAGCAAGAGGTCCTGGCCGACGGCACAAAATACTCTTGTAAATCAGGAATGCAATGAGTACACAAAGATAACTCAAAGTGTAAAGTGGTCAAGGCTCACTATGCGACGATTCCTGGGGTCATCGCCTCCCCTTTCCCCGTCGGCCCGATCCCAGATCAGATCTCCAGGTTGCTGACATGATCGACCATTATCAACAAACCCCTAGCTGTCTTCAAGAATCTTAAAAAGTTCTTCATTATATATATATATATTATTATTAACACATCGGCTGATTCCCATTAAGGCAGGGTGGCCCGAAAAAGAAAAAACTTTCATCATCATTCACTCCATCACTGTATTGCCAGAGGGGTGCTTTACACTACAGTTATAAAACTGCAACATTAACACCCCTCCTTCAGAGTGCAGACACTGTACTTCCCATCTCCAGGACTCAAGTCCGGTCTGCCGGTTTCCCTGAATCCTTTCATAAATGTTACTTTGCTCACACTCCAGCAGCACGTCAAGTATTAAAAACCATTTGTCTTCATTCACTCCTATCAAATACGCTCACTCATGCTTGCTGGAAATCCAAGCCCCTCGCACACAAAACCTCTTTTACCCCCTCCCTCCAACCTTTCCTAGGCCGACCCCTACCCGCCTTCCCTCCACTACAGATTTATACACTCTCGAAGTCATTCTGTTTCGTTCCATCCTCTCTACATGTCCGAACCACCTCAACAACCCCTCCTCAGCCCTCTGGATAATAGTTTTGGTAATCCCGCACCTCCTCCTAATTTCCAAACTCCGAATTCTCTGCATTATATTCACACATTGACCTCAGACATGACATCTCCACTGCCTCCAGCCTTCTCGTTGCAACATTCATCACCCATGCTTCACACCCATATAAGAGTGTTGGTATAACTATACTCTCATACATTCCCCTCTTTACTTCCATGGACAAAGTTCCATGTCTCCACAGACTCCGAAGTGCACCACTCACCCTTTTCCCCTCATCAATTCTATGATTCACCTCATCCTTCATAGATCCATCTGCTGACATGTCCACTCCCAAATATCTGAATACATTCACCACCTCCATACTCTCTCCCTCCAATCTGATATCCAATCTTTCGTCACCTAATCTTTTTGTTATCCTCATCACCTTACTCTTTCCTATATTCACTTTAAATTTTCTTCTTTTACATACCCTACCAAATTCATCCACCAACCTCTGCAACTTCTCTTCAGAATCTCCCAAAAGCACAGTATCATCAGCAAAAAGCAGCTGTGACAACTCCCACTTATATATATATATATATATATATATATATATATATATATATATATATATATATATATATATATATATATATATATATATATATATATATATATATAATACACACTTATGTATATTATAGGATGGATAGATATATATTAAAAGTAAAATTATTACAATGGATAATGAGGCTTTTTTTGTGTAAACAAATGCAACGTGATAAAAGGAAAAAAAGTCCTTTGTGGTGATTCCTTTTACCCAGGAGTGGAATGCTTGCAGCAGAACCTGAGAGGTGTCTTACACGTTGCTCAGTAATATGGCTTCAAGCAGTTTGAACCTCTGTGTAACACTCAACTAAGACACTGGTTGCTATTTTTACTTCTGGGGAAAACATGCCCGTCACCTTTCTCTTGGAAGCGAAACCATCTCGATACAGAGCTATTTTGTGACAGTATTTGTGTGCTTGTAGTCTGTACTTGTTATAGTTTTGGTCTGTGTGTGTGTGTATGTATTTACTTTTTGTCAAGAGCGCCGAGTAATGTCGCCAGTCAAAACTATCTCGTCTGGTCTCGTCTGGCACTCAGGGTCGAGGGTGTTAGGGAAGGGTGGAGTTGTATGGTGTGGCACAGGTATTTCTAGGGAATGCCACCTTCTTTTGATTATAATAATTATAGGGAATGCCACTCACCTTAACTGTTGAGTGAGAGGCGAGACAGCTGCAGTGTACTGAGGTCCTTGTTAGCCTTTTTGTGGCATTTAATTGCCAGGTGACTGATTTGTTGGTTGCATCCAGCGTTCCATCTAGCTAAGCTTTGTAGTGTCTTATCAGGTCGGAAAAAAATTAATGTGAATTCTGGCGGAAAAAAAATGTATGACTACTATCAACTTTAATGAAATGCTTGTAAAATAATTAGTACACGAGTGTCGAGGTTATCAAGAACATGTACACGTAAATCTTGCTTCTTACATTCATCTTTTACTCTTATCTTTAATTTACTATTTCTTAGCAATTTTTTTCCCTGTAATATTTTCTTTCCTTCATTAAAGATCTTGTCCTCTGAGAGATACACACAAACTTGTAATGAAGTAATATGCAATGTTTACTGCCAATATTAGTCAACATTTGAAAGCTCTTATGAGAAGAACATCTGTGTCCTGTAGTTATAAATAGTAATTATATAGTGGTATTCTTATTCTTAAATGAGTTGAGCGATATGCAGAGTAACAGGCGATGCATTTAAAAAAAAATGTTGGATTAAAGTTATAATGGTTGTATTGATGACTGCTGATACATGTGTAATGAAGTGTATTCTACGTCAGCAGTGTTCAAGTCATTGCCAGAAATGATTTAAACTAAGGCCACAATTTCACGCAAAAACAAAAAAGTTCCTTTATGTTGTGTTGAGCAGGGTGCTTTATACCTTTATATACCTTTGATGAGTTGCGAGAGTTTGTCTACTCTCGGAGCCCGGCCATGGGCCAGGCTCCTGCACACTTGTAAACATGGGACCCATATGGTTAAGTTAGTGCAATTTATCAAGCTATCAGTCGTAAGTGCTTTGACAAATTTACAGCAGTGGATTGATCTGACCTAGTTTGCAGTTCACAACTAACTTGCGATTTTAAGAGGTGTCCTTAAAACTTTATTTAAAATTTAACTCTCTTTGTGGAAATTGTGAATAATTCCAGCTGTTGTGTTTTGACTTTTATTCCTCATTTTGAAATTGTTGCAATAGGTGAAAATACGCTCATGTCAACACCCCTGAATTATACTTAGAGAAAATCGTGTACATTAATTTATTTTTTAAGCAGTCTTGGAGACCTTCAGTTCATAAACAAATAGTGTATTATCACATTGAATTACTGGACGTCTTGGTTAATTTGTGTACACGCACACTCACTCGTGTACATTGGCGGTTCTCTTGTGTGCACAGGCGATCCTCTGGTGTACAGAGGTGATCTTAATATATACAGGCGATTGTCTTGTGTAAAGTGGCAATCACTCGTGTACAGTCCTGGGCAGAGATCCTCGTTGCGGACTCTAAAGCATTTTGTATTACCTTTACCATGTACACTCAAGTACACAATCTTGCGTACACAAATTATATAGTGTACACAGGCGACCGCTCGATACGCAGACGATCCTTATTTCTAGAAACAAAACATTTTGTAATTTGCTGCCACTTAACTGAAACTTTATTTGGGTTATACGTATTTTTTTTTATATTTTGCACAAGTGATAAAAAGTGGCATTCATGGAGATTATTTGAGAGTGAGTTAATCAAACCACTTTGTCAAGGGCTTACCTGAATATGTTCAGGTATTGGAGACAATGTCATTCTTTGCGGAGGTGAATGTGTAAGGTCAGTTAAGCTTGTTATCCTTGAGATGACTAAAACATTAGTGGAAGACGCGTCATCAGTAATCTCTCATTGTTTCTTAGGGATAAACTTATATCGTGCAAACAAACAGTACTGGAGGAGAGGTAAAGGTGCAAAACGAGGTTTTATGTTGACGTTTCTTTATGTAGAGGTTTATCAAGTTAATCATTGACCTAGTAAGCTCTACATGGAGAGAAACTGTTATAAGCTTGTTCTCCACCTGTCTTTTATTCAACTTGTATCACAGTAAGTGACAGTAGTGTATTGTAAGTGTTTAAATAGACACTTTTAAGAGATAGTTGTGAGTCTAGCAACATTTTAGATAAACCTGAGAAATAATCTAGTGACATTTGCAATCTGGTTTAGCAACTCTGCTGATGGAGTGTTTAGGACATGCACCTCATGCATACACATCTCGCTGCTGACAGAGGATAAGGAGTTAATGTGTCGAGTTAAAACTCCAAGATTCAAAGCAGCAGTTACTTGACGAATCAAAGTACACAATAAACATTGGAAAAAAATGATAAATCGGAGATGACAGGAATAACTAGAAAATTCGATTAAAGTAAAGCGGTAGAGTCAGACAGGATAGCAGGTAGGTATTGTGGGAGCAGATGACTTGTGTGACCCCATAGTGAAGCTTTACTAATAGTACCAAGGTAACTGTCTAACAGCTGGAAAACTGAAAAATGTGATACCATTATACGAAAATGAAATAGGCAAGCACTAACAAGCAAACTAGGCAAGGTACTAGAAAATATAATGGAGAATGGCACCCCCTCTCCCCTCCTCCTCCTCCTCCAGGCAGTTACTCATTAGCCGTAGTAGGTTCATTAATTAGTTCATAAAGCAAGGGGCAAGTGTAGAAACCTTCAAGAGGAAACTGGTGCCAGATCAACAAGGCTGTGATGGATATGTGGGGCAGCGAGCCTCCAGCAACAACAGCCTGGTTGATCAGGCAAGCACCAGACGAGCCTGGCCCATGGCCGGGCTTCGAGAGTAGTGAAACTCTCGAAACTCTTCAAAGGTATAGCAAAGGTAAGGGCTAGTCTGAAACAGTGTTCCGGGTCTAGTGATTCCTGGAACAATCAGCGGGTAGATGGCAGGTAAATTGTTGCTTATAACCAATTAATGGGAATGATGTGACATGTACCGGTGTGGTCTGTGTATCCGGAGTCCACTGGAGTGTGATAGCTTTTGCCAGTTTACATGTAGATGAGGGGTGGAGGAAGAGTGTAGTAGTGTGCTTGCCAGCTGGTGAGTTACACACACACAACCTGCACTTAGGAGAAGCAATGTAAGGGCTAAGTTTCGGTCCGAATTGGACTGTTGACACGTTACACGGTATTGTGACTTCTTTGTGGTAAGTTATCTTTGTTAATAATATTGTGGTGGGTAGGAGCTGCGTTGACGGGGGCGTAGTTGCTAACGTAACAGCAAACTTTTACTAATTATTGACCAATGCAACAATGCATCTCCATTTTATTCTTCCCCTCTTCTTTCTTTTTCCTCTTCCTCTGTTCTCTTCCCCTCCTTCCTCTCCCTCCCCGTAGCTACCTTACCTGTGAAGAGTTTCGAGAGCCTTAATACTCTCGGAGCCCGACCATGGGCCAGGCTCATGGATATCCTCATTGCCTTACTGAAGTGTCCCAACACTCAGGTTGACACATTTCAACACTGTATGAGCCCCCATCTTGTGACAGTGAAGCCAGGTGCTACATCACATTTGGTCTGGAAACAATGTACTAAGGAGCTTATCTGCTTTTTGGTTATTTTCTGAAGTTTTATCGGAAGAGGGTGACATGGAAGACGAAATGGAGAGAATATTTACTATTAAAAATGTTGAAAAGTATCTCTTAAACTTTGAGATGTAACCTATATAACGGGGTGAGTTTCACGAGCAACTGTGCTAAGCAAACCCTGGGAAGAAAACTTTTGAGAAGAAAGTGGACTGAACAGGGAGAGAGAAATGATATGCCAATTTGTGCGTCTGGTGTGGGTGATTGTGGTGCAGTATATCATGACCAGCGGAGAGCCAGCCCGGTGGTTTGTGTACAATTGAGGCATAGCCATCAAACAAGCAGCTACTGTCACCGTAACTCTTGGTTACCTCTGTTCCTGTTGTGGAATGACAAGATAGCCTATAAATATTCTAAAAGGGCACTGTGTATACCTTTGAAGAGTTTCGAGACTTTCTCTACTCTCTGAGCCCGGCCATGGCCCAGGCAAATCTTTAATTAAAATAATAATAATAAAAAAAAAATCCTGCACGAGAGCGAAACTTACTTTCAAATGAAGATTTGATGTGTAAATAGTGTTTGTGTGTGAACGTGTACGTACCTGTTTGGTTCCGTGGATGTCATGTAAAAATGAGATTTGGTAGGTCATTGAATTGAAACTTCGTAGTACGTTATCATTGTTCAGAGGAAGTTTCCAGTGTTTATTCAACATATCCTCATTTAATTGCGTCGTATTTTTTATGCAGTCAGTTTCTTAATGCTTCCATTTTTTTTTCAATATTTTCTAAGTTTGGTTACATAAACCTATAAAAACATATCAGATGTGAATGTTGAACTGGTGGTGAGAATAGTATAGGAAATATGTTCTGTTTTTTAACCTGACAGTTGTAGAGCAACGTTCATGGTTGAACTGTCGGGCAAGAAATAGTGAGCGCTGGACAGGTTCTCTTAATAATTAGAAAGCATGAGCGCACTAGTGTACCTTGGAAAAGAAGGGAAAGTCAGAGTAGTGAAGAACTTGAGTGCTGTTGGTGTGGGGGGAGGGAAGGTGTCCACGGGGGTAGATGTTTGTTGTGTGGATGTTGTTTGTGGGTGTTCAGGGGTGTGTTTGTTGCGTAGATGTTTGGCGTCTTGTGGGTAGGCTGATGTTATCTAAAGTGTGGAGATGAGGGTGTTGAATTGGGCTGGGTATACAGTGTTTGTGGATATATTCCCTGATTTTCTGACCAATTTCTGCTTGCTGGAGGGACTGGTTACGAATCTGTATACAGCAATTACCCCGTGTGAAGGTGGGAGGGACGTGCGAAGTTGTTCACTAAGAGAGAGTTCACAGGATGGCTAGATGTGTACGACAAATTGCCTGCATTGGCGGAAGATAACACTTTTCCAATGGGCAAATAACGTCACCAATGGCGACAAATTTCAGCTGCTTAGGCATGGGAAGAATGGAGACCTGAAAAAAGGGCACAGTATACAGAACAGGCACAACACACACAACGTAAAGAACATACAAAAGACTTAGGAATAATTATGTCAGCGGATCTGTTAATTTGAAAATGACTAGATGAGAAAGAAGCAACGCTTATATTGATACTTTACAAATCGCCTTTGTTCTTGTATAATATTCTATGCGAGTGAAAGATGCAGGTCAGTGTGTTTAAGGCTAGTTTTAAGACTGGCGAGCCATGGGTTCGAACCTCATCAGTTCTGACTTGTTACTATCGGCAGATATCAGAAATATTGATGGAACAAAGCTGGCAGTTTTCATGAAGCTGGACAGTTTCATTCTAAAAGTATCCGATCAGCATGGTTGTGATGACTGTGCTCCTGCAGGCCGCTAACCCAGAGCTCGGTCTTGCGTGCAAAGCACGGTAGTGAGCGTGTAGGACACGAGTAATTACTGTGTGGGTATACACTCCAAATTCTTACAGAGGTACGGGAGGAAGTGTAAAATAAACTTAATGAAAAAAGGTGCAAAAGGCACAATTTGAGAAGATTGTTAACATTGTGGTTCACTACTCAGCATATGAGCAGATAGATATATTGCCAGAAAAAAGTAAGAGCTTTCTGAGAGGAAATTAGGCTCGCATGTTTCTGAAACAAGCATCAGGTTTAGCACTCTGTAGGCCTGAGGGCTGCTGGCAGCTACAGCATAGCTGACCATTCATTAAACGATGAAATGTATCCTTAGGTCGGGCTTTGAGAATATAACAAGTTTGGAAACTAGTCACGAGTACACAGGCATGGTGAGTGTGCGGTGGGAGTGGTGTCGAGACGGGGGAAGGTGAGAGTTAGGCTAGTGTCTCCTTACTGTAATTGTCTAGTTGTCGCTGGTCTAGCATGGAGAGTGAGCCCTGTTTTCTACTGTGGGTTAGTGAAATTCTTCGTGCTCTCTCGCGATTAGAGCCTTCTACCTCTTGGGCTCTGATTGTTTATGTTCGTATTGGTTTAATAACCCACAGGGTTTAGTACATCACAGTATGTAAATGTCAGCTGCTGGAACCGCCCACCTCCACCGCTGACATAATAATAAGAGGCAGAGTTACTTCATGTCTCTCCATTGATGTGAGACTCGGGAGCAGAGGTGTAGTGAAAAGTCGTTAACTTTTTTTTTTAATTGCTTTTAAATTATACCAGTCGTAGAGTCGGGTCCACTGCCATATTACGAGTTGAGGGTGGGTGTCTTGTAGAGATGTATCGGATGGGAAAATTTAGATATCCGCGGATGCGGATTTAAGAAATTGTGCGGATGTTCCGCGGATGCGGATATCCGATACATCACTAGTGTCTTGTGACACTATTATTACTGAACTATACGTATGACTCGTGTAATAAGAATAATCTTAATCTAAGTATGTTTGTAAGTTAGATGTGTGATATACAAGTATGAAATACGTTGCCATGCCTTAGCAAGCCATTACTACGCTGGGAGACATACGGATACGCTTGGAAGCTTGCGATTGCTTGGCATCCTGGCAGATATGTATGATCTACGGCGGTAATTTCACTCACAGGATCAGTATCGTTTAAGAAACTCGACCGTCTGGACAAAACTTAACTCCTTTTTAAAGCTAACTACTATATAACATTTTAAGGTATGTGGGAGTGAGGGTGTTGCGGAAGCGGTTAGTAATGACTAGGAGTGTTTGTGGTGGTGGGCGAGTGACAGCTTGTTCCCGAGAACACAACCGCGGCTACCCAAGACGGGTCACTAAAATTATTTTGCTCGAAGCCACGAATGAGGCCAGACTAACCTGCTGACTGCCCGGTAAATCAGGCTCTTGCTGCCAGCTGCCCGCAGGCTTAATCATCGTAACTTACTGATCTGGCACATTTTGCAGACACTTGTCCAGTTTTCTCTCGAGAATTTTTGTAATATCTCTCATAACTTCTGGTTAGTTGAACAATTTTGGACCACCTGAAGGTTATCTAAAGAAAATTCAGGGGGTCACCGCCCCTGGTTTCAGACTATCTCCTGGTTAATGGCCTGGTCTACCAGGCTGTTGGTGCAAGCCGCGCACAATATTACATAAGCACGTACAGTAAAGACACATTAGTTATTGCGTTTTACTGAGAGAACGTTTCGTTCACCAAGGACTGTCTGTTTATCAAGAGTTGATAAAGTTCCTGCTGGATGATAATGCTGCTTAATAATAATGACAACCTGCCCATTGTTTTATTTACGCATATACTGTTGGTAAATTGTACCACTGTATTACCATTTTGAGTAACAGCCCGGCTGATCAGGAACTGACTTGCCAGGTTCCCTCTTAAAGAGAACTACGAGTCTCTTGGTAATTTCCTTTGTGCATGAAGTGTCTTAAATAGTGTTGGACCCTTTATACTAGCCGAGTAGTATTTTAGTGTATTCATTTCACCCCTGCTTTTATTAAGGGTATTTTGCACAGTCTATCGAGTCTCTTGCTTTCGTAGGGCGTGATTTCAGTGTGCAGATTTGGGACCAATTCCTCCAGAATTTTCCAGGTGTAAATTATGATGCATCTTTATATCAGACGAGCTTGGCCCAAGGCCGGGCTCTGGAAGTAGAAAACTCTGAACTCATCAAAGGTAAAGGTATATAGTGTGCGCTCCTAGGAGTACAGTTTGCAATATCGCCTTTTCTTGACGGGGGGGGAGAGAGGAGGGGTGGCATTAGTATGCAGTAGTATTCCAGCCGAGAGCATCATGTCATAGGCTCTACTCATTTAGCCTATCATTTTCCATAAACCAAGTCTGAAGATTTGGTTTATCCCAGCTTGAAGGTTCGCTGTGTCCTCAATTGGTGCAATTCTTGTACAAATTCTGGAATCGTCTGAAAAGGATATACTAATGTCATAATTCGAGAATGCATCATCCGGTCTACCTGGAGGGTATTCCGGGGATCAACGTCCCCGCGGCCCGGCCCGGTCCACGACCAGGCCTCCGGGTGGATCAGGGTCTGATCAACCAGGCTGTTACTGCTGGCCGCACACAGTCCAACGTACGAACCACAGCCCGGCTGATCCGGCACCGACTTTACGTATCTGTCCAGCTCCTTGAAGACAACCAGGGGTCTACTGGTAATGCCCCTTATGGCTGGTGAGAGGCTGTTGAACAGTCTTGGGCCCCGGACACTTATTGCGTTTTCTCTTAGTGTACCAGTGACGCCCCTACTTTTCACTGGGAGTATGTTGCATCGCCTGCCAAGTTTTTTGCATTCGTAGGGAGTGATTTCTGTGTGCAGATTAGGAACCAGTCCCTCAAGAATCTTCCAGGTGTAAATTATGATATATCTCTCGCCTACGCTTCAGTGAGTACAAGTCAAGTGCTTCCAGGCGTTCCCAGTAGTTGAGGTGTTTGATGGAACTTATACGTTCTTTGTACATTCTCTAGATCTGCAATTTCACCTGCCTTGAATTGGGGATGTTAATGTGCAGCAGTATTCCAGCCTAGAGAGAACAAGTGATTCAAAAAGGATCATCATTGGCTTAGCATCTCTTGTCTTGAATGTTCTCATTATTCATCCTATCAGTTTCCTCGCAGATGTGATAGTGGCACTGTTGTGGTCATTGAAGGTGAGATCTTCGGACATTACCACTCCCAGGTCCTTCACATTACTTTTCCGCTCTATTGTGTGATTAGAGTTTGTAGTATACTCAGTCCTAGCTATTATTTCCTCCAGTTTTCCATAACGGAGTAGTTGGAATTTGTCTTCATTGAACATCATATTGTTTTCCGTTGCCCATTGGAAAACTTGATTTATATCTTCTTGGAGATTTGCCGTGTCCTCAATGGATGACACTCTCATGCAGATCCTAGTATCGTCTGCAAAGGATGATACGGTGCTATTGTTTACATCTCTGTCTGTCTGATATGAGAATGAGGAACAGGATAGGTGCGAGTACTGTGCCTTGTGGGACAGAGCTCTTCACTATGGCAGCATCCGATTTAACTCTGTTTACCACTACTGTGTTCGATTGGTTAGAAAGTTGAAGATCCATCTGCCTGCTTTGCCAGTTATCCCTTTAGTACACATTTTGTGTGCTATTACACCATGATCGCACTTGTCAAAGGCTTTTGCAAAATCTTTGTATACTACATCTGTATTCTGCTTGTTTTCCAGTGAATCTAAGACCATATCATAGTGGTTCAGTAGTTGGGAGAAGCAGGAACGACCTACTCTGAAACCATGTTGCCCTGGGTTGTGCAATTTTTGGGAGTCCAAGTGGTTTGCTATCCTGCTTCTTAGAACTCTTTCAAAGATTTTTATGATATGGGACGTAACATGACTCACGAAATCGTAATGACACGATTGCAAACAAACCATACCACGGGTGGGTTAGAATCCGCGATCAGTCTCTCTGATCGCGGGTTCTAACCCCACCCGTGGTATGGTTTGATATGGGACGTTAAGCTATTGGTCTATAGTTCTTAGCTACTGCTTTGCTGCCACCGGTCGGCTTCAAATTTTCAAAGCTTATGTACAGTAACGAGGATCGTACCTCCCAGGTGTGTAGTGTGATCAGCTGACTGGTCTAGCCAGATGTTTCCACATGTACCGTATTTAGCGGTATACTTTTTTTTCCACTCGCGCTTTGTTAGGTTGTAAGGTTGGTGCATAACAAAGGGCGTTAGTGTATGCTGGTCCCCGTCTATGTGCTGGTTCCTGGTACCAGCCCTGCCTGAGTGCTGATCCCTGGTCCCTGCTTAGGGTGGTAGTCTAAGACCCTCCAGGGAGCACTGTTAATATTCATTACAACCTTTAAATGACGATATTGACAATTTCCTATTACATTATCAGCCCTTATCATGTCCCTGAGAGGTGTAACTTGTCTACTTAAATAGTTCAGGAATCATCTCCCCCGTGGCCCGGTACTCGACCAGGCCTCCTTTTGAAAAAAAGAAAATAGCTCATGGCCTGACTAAAAAAAAAAATATTCTGGACAATTGAAGGTTTATTTGAATAAAGTTTATTATGGAATGAATGGTGGTCAGGTTGAAAGCTGTGCGAGCCTGTGCTGCTCTAGCAGCAGCGGCAGTCAACAAGAAAGCCTAGCCTCAAGCCCAGCTGTGATATTCGAAGACCCTTTTAATTAAACCCACCTCACTAGTATATATCTTTATTTCCCCGGTTCTACAAGCCCGGTGACGTGCTGCTGACTTTTATATATAATTAAATTTGTAAACATTTTACCCAGAGTTCATTTGATAATTGGGTGTGCAAAAGTTGATTTTACTTAAATTAACGATTCTCAACTTTTTCGAGTTAAAGGACTCTTGTGTAATCACAAACATTTTGTGGACCTCTGCTAACACTGTTGACGAGTGTTGCTCTGTAACAAGGCTATATAGGTTTGGCAGAGATGTAATTGTGGACAACCCAGAAAATGAAGCACTGGCTGGCAGAGCCATGCTTCTGTGAAGCTTCACGGATTCACCCCCTTTTCCCTCAGGGAAAGGAACATGTAAAACATTTCCATATATCAAATAACCTATCAGTTAGAAAACACAATAATACAAATGTCACAAAAACAACAGTAACGCTGTCTATAATGGGAACTTTCAAAAAAGATAAACAATGCCACTAGTAACATTATTTACATCGCTTGTGCGCTCTTGGTTTTGACGGCTCCGTTCAAGGGAGGAAAGATATCAGAGCTAGGAAAGATACAAAGATCTCTTGCATCCTATATAGAGCCAGTAGAGAATTTAAATTACTGGGGACATCGAAAAGGACTTTGAATGTACTCTGGAGTGATGGCTGATACCTGATAGTATATACATAGAAATTATTTGAGGGATTAGAGCACGGGTGCAGTAACATGCGTCAACATCCTTGGGTACCCAACCTGCTATCAACAGATATCACAAGTATTACCGGAACAGAGGAAACCGGATCACTACCTGCGCCAAGTGCCAGATGAATCAGGCTGTGATGGATATGTGGGGCCAGCGGACCGCCAACAGCAACAGTCTGATTGAACATGCTAAGAGAAAAGCATGGCGCCAGGCTGGGCAATAAAGGCAGAAAAGCTATGGAAACTGGTCACAGGTATATCACAAAACTCAGCCCTCACCAATCATGTATTAAGGTAATTACTAATAAGTCAGCGCCTGATTAACGGAAGTGTAGTGTACACGTTGGTCTCCGTATAACTGGTACCACCAGCCAAGTCGATCAGGACAGAAGTGACTCCTACAGCTGTTTATGAGTAACCTAGAAGGTAACCTTGGCAAACTCAAAAGCCTCTTTCGCCCCCACCCACCCCTCCCCAGGAGTAAGCAATCTTTATGTACCACTGCTGTAAATAACTAGCTGGGTGAGTGTAGGTGTGTACTCACCTAGTTGTGGTTGCAGGGGTCGAGTCATAGCTCCTGGCCCCCGCCTCTTCACTGGCCGCTACTGGGTCACTCCCTGCGTCATGAGCTTTATCATACCTCTTCTTAAAGCTATGAATGGATCCTGCCTCCACTACATCGCTTCTCAAACTATTTCACTTCCTGATAACTCTGACTGAAGAAATACTTCCTAACATCCCTGTGATTCATCTGAGTCTTCAACTTCCAACTGTGTCCCCTTGTTGCTGTGTCCCACCTCTGGAACATTCTGTCTCTGTCCACTTTGTCAATTCCTCGTGTACTGCATTCGTAATTGTATGTGCTGCACTTGTGGATGTGTGTGTGTGTAGTGCTGCACTTGTGGATGTGTGTGTGTGTAGTGCTGCACTTGTGGATGTGTGTGTGTGTAGTGCTGCACTTGTGGATGTGTGTGTGTGTAGTGCTGCACTTGTGGATGTGTGTGTGTGTAGTGATGCACTTGTGGATGTGTGTGTGTGTAGTGCTGCACTTGTGGATGTGTGTGTGTGTAGTGATGCACTTGTGGATGTGTGTGTGTGTAGTGATGCACTTGTGGATGTGTGTGTGTAGTGCTGCACTTGTGGATGTGTGTGTGTGTAGTGCTGCACTTGTGGATGTGTGTGTGTGTAGTGATGCACTTGTGGATGTGTGTGTGTGTAGTGCTGCACTTGATGTGTGTAGTGCTACTTGTGGATGTGTGTGTGTGTAGTGCTGCACTTGTGGATGTGTGTGTGTGTAGTGCTGCACTTGTGGATGTGTGTGTGTGTAGTGCTGCACTTGTGGATGTGTGTGTGTGTAGTGATGCACTTGTGGATGTGTGTGTGTGTAGTGATGCACTTGTGGATGTGTGTGTGTGTAGTGATGCACTTGTGGATGTGTGTGTGTGTAGTGATGCACTTGTGGATGTGTGTGTGTGTAGTGATGCACTTATGGGTGTGTGTAGTAATAGAGGCAGTGGTTGGCACAAGGTAGCAGTCTCGCCCGTCCCCAGGTGTTCTGGTGGCCCAGGTAACGGCTTACACCTACCTCAGTGACCCACTAATATGTAGTGGTGTAGCTGTAGTGGTGGTGCTGTTGCTATCATAGTGGTGTTTTTGACCTGGTAGTTTTGCTGTTGCTCTGGTGGTGGTGGTGTTGTTGCTCTAATTGTGGTGGTAATGCTGTTGGTGCTCTAGTGGTGGTGGTGCTGTTGTTGCTCTAATGGTGGTGGTGCTGTTGTTGCTCTAATGGTGGTGGTGTTGCTTTAGTGGTGGTGGTGTTGCTCTAGTGGTGGTGGAGGTGCTCTAATGGTGGTGAAGGCGCTGTTGCTCTAGTGGTGGAGGCGCTGTTGCTCTAGTGGTGGAGGTGCTATTGCTCTAGTGGTGGTGGTGGTGTTGCTCTAGTGGTGGTGCTCTAATGGTGGTGGAGGTGCTGTTGCTCTAGTGGTGGTGGAGGTGCTGTTGCTCTAGTGGTGGTGGAGGTGCTGTTGCTCTAGTGGTGGTGGAGGTGCTGTTGCTCTAGTGGTGGTGGAGGTGCTGTTGCTCTAGTGGTGGTGGAGGTGCTGTTGCTCTAGTGGTGGTGGAGGTGCTGTTGCTCTAGTGGTGGTGGAGGTGCTGTTGCTCTAGTGGTGGTGGAGGTGCTGTTGCTCTAGTGGTGGTGGTGGAGGTGCTGTTGCTCTAGTGGTGGTGGTGGAGGTGCTGTTGCTCTAGTGGTGGTGGTGGTGCTGTTGCTCTAGTGGTGGTGGTGGAGGTGCTGTTGCTCTAGTGGTGGTGGTGGAGGTGCTGTTGCTCTAGTGGTGGTGGTGGAGGTGCTGTTGCTCTAGTGGTGGTGGTGGAGGTGCTGTTGCTCTAGTGGTGGTGGTGGAAGTGCTGTTGCCAGTGGAGGTGCTGCTTGCTCAGTGGAGGTGCTGTTGCTCTGAGTGGAGTAGGTGCTGTTGCTCTAGTGGAGGTGCTGTTGCTCTAGTGGAGGTGCTGTTGCTCTAGTGGAGGTGCTGTTGCTCTAGTGGAGGTGCTGTTGCTCTAGTGGAGGTGCTGTTGCTCTAGTGGAGGTGCTGTTGCTCTAGTGGAGGTGCTGTTGCTCTAGTGGAGGTGCTGTTGCTCTAGTGGAGGTGCTGTTGCCTAGTGGAGGTGCTGTTGCTCTAGTGGAGGTGCTGTTGCTCAGTGGAGGTGCTGTTGCCCTAGTGGAGGTGCTGTTGCTCTAGTGGAGGTGCTGTTGCTCTAGTGGAGGTGCTGTTGCTCTAGTGGAGGTGCTGTTGCTCTCAGTGGAGGTGCTGTTGCTCTAGTGGAGGTGCTGTTGCTCTAGTGGAGGTGCTGTTGCTCTAGTGGAGGTGCTGTCTCAGTGGAGGTGCTGCTGTCTAGTGGAGGTGCTGTTGCTCTAGTGGAGGTGCTGTTGCTCTAGTGGAGGTGCTGTTGCTCTAGTGGAGGTGCTGTTGCTCTAGTGGAGGTGCTGTTGCCTAGTGGTGCTGTTGCTCAGTGGGGGGCTGTCTAGTGGTGGTGGAGGTGCTGTTGCCTAGTGGTGGTGGAGGTGCTGTTGCTCTAGTGGTGGTGCTGTTGCTCTAGTGGTGGTGCTGTTGCTCTAGTGGTGGTGGAGGTGCTGTTGCTCTAGTGGTGGTGGAGGTGCTGTTGCTCTAGTGGTGGTGGAGGTGCTGTTGCTCTTGTGGTGGTGGAGGTGCTGTTGCTCTTGTGGTGGTGGAGGTGCTGTTGCTCTTGTGGTGGTGGAGGTGCTGTTGCTCTAGAGGTGGAGGTGGTGGTGGTGCTGCTGCTCTGTTGGTGGTGGTGGTGGTGCTGCTGCTCTGTTGGTGGTGGTGGTGGTGCTGCTCTGTTGGTGGTGGTGGTGGTGCTGCTGCTCTGTTGGTGGTGGTGGTGGTGCTGCTGCTCTGTTGGTGGTGGTGGTGGTGCTGCTGCTCTGTTGGTGGTGGTGGTGGTGCTGCTGCTCTGTTGGTGGTGGTGGTGGTGCTGCTGATCTGTTGGTGGTGGTGGTGCTGCTGCTCTGTTGGTGGTGGTGGTGCGCTGCTGCTCTGTTGGTGGTGGTGGGCGTGCTGCTGCTCTGTTGTGGTGGTGGTGGTGCTGCTGCTCTGTTGGTGGTGGTGGTGGTGCTGCTGCTCTGTTGGTGGTGGTGTTGGTGGTGGTGCTGCTGCTGCTGCTCTGTTGGTGGTGGTGGTGGTTCTGCTCTGTTGGTGGTGGCGGTGGTGCTGCTCTGGTGGTGCTGCTGTTGCTCTGGTGGTGCTGGTGGTGGTGCTGCTCTGGTGGAGGTGGTGGCATTTCTGTGGTGATTTTTATGCTGTAGTGACTGTTGCTGTGGTTGGATGGCAGTGGTGGGAGTTGTGCTGTAGCTGTGGTGCTTCTACTGGCGGTAGTGCTTCTGTGGCAGTGGTGCTTCTACTGTGGCGGTAGTACTTCTGTGGCAGTGGTGATTCTACTGTGGTGGTAGTGTTTCTGTGGCGGTGGTGCTTCTACTGTGGTGGTAGTGCTTCTGTGGCAGTGGTGCTTCTACTGTGGTGGTAGTGCTTCTGTGGCAGTGGTGCTTCTACTGTGGTGGTAGTGCTTCTTTGGCAGTGGTGCTTCTACTGTGGTAGTAGTGCTTCTGTGGCAGTGGTGCTTCTACTGTGGCGGTGGTGCTTGGGATGTGGTGATGGTTGTGCTACGGTGATGGTGCTTGTACTATGGTGATGGTTGTGCTATGGTGACTGTGCTTGTACTATGGTGATGGTTGTGCTATGGTGATGGTTGTGCTATGGTGACTGCTTGTACTATGGTGATGGTTGTGCTACGGTGACGGTGCTTGTACTAGGGTGATGGTTGTGCTGCGGTGACGGTGCTTGTACTGTGATGATGGTTGTGCTACGGTGATAGTGCTTGTACTGTGATGGTGCTTCTTGTACTGTGATTATGGTGGTTGTAGTGTGGTGGCACTGGTGCTGGAACTTTGGTGGTGGTGGTTGAGCTGTGGTGATGGTTATGGTGCTTTAACTGTGGTGGTACTATGGCTGTGCTTTGTGGTTGTAGGGGTGCAGTTGCTATGGTAGTGCCAATACTGTGATAATGGTATTATGTATTTCCTCAGCCACCAAGCTACCTTGTCACTGAAACAGTAGCAGTGCTATTTTCATCGGTAAAAAATGGGTTTACGTGGGTGTTAGTGATAGTGAAACTGGTTCAGTGATTAAACAACAATTGGTGTGTGGGTACCTGTGCCTGGGTATCCACCTTGTTCAGACAAAAAAAGGGGGGGCTCACATTCCACCTCTTCATTAATTTTTTTATAATATGCAATATATTTTGTGTATAGCTTAAAATTTTATTCGACTCTTTAATGTAATATTGAGAAGACAAAGAGTTTTAGAAGTTTGGCATAAGATATCTTCACTGCATTGATCCTACTCTCCACGTTTGTAAAATGTATTACTTATTAAATGGTTAATATGTTTTAATCTTGAATACCGGTTATTAACCATCAGACGGTGACTTGGAATTTATTAATGATTTTTGTGATAATTTGGATTAATGGGTGTTATTAATTAAAAGGCTGATGATTGGTAACATGGACAGTCTGACATTTGAGTCACAGGCTTATTCTTGGGGACCCAAGTATTTAGTACAGCTTTGATCCACCATGGTTATGTTTCAAGAGTTTCACTACTCCCACAGCTCAGCCCTGGGTCAAGCTTGGATGGTGCTTGCCTCATGTAACATCGTATATTGTACTATATACAGTAAATGTTTATTAATGATGCCTTCTAGTGAGTGTGTTCAATTGTAATTTTATTTATCATTAGTTTGTGGTTAATAGATCAACAGACCTGTCAAGAAATTACCCAGTGTATATTAAATATTATACTCCTGTAATTGTCATGCATGATTTATTCATTTATATTAAAGATATCTAACTTACCAACACCCCCCAAGTCATGCACATTCACTCTTGAATGGGACATGCTGGCAGCAATTACATTTTTATGGCATACTGTCAGCACTATAAACTTATTTTCTTTACAATCAAATTGATGCAGAAACATCAGGACTGCAACTCATAAGCTTTGTATACTGTACACACATTTTGAATAGGGTCAAGTTTCTTAGTATCTTACATGCGAGTTAGGTTGTGATGATTATGTTGGCTAAATTGCTGAATTTGTGCATTTATAGGATAGTTCCAATAGAATGTACAGTTTCTTGTGATAGATTGGATGGCATACTGGTCACAGGTACTCTGTCAAAACACTAACGGAAGTTTAAAACCTAAAGGATATTATAGCTACTTACAAACAATATTTTAGTAATAAAATAAATGTAACACTGTCCAGTAAGTACTCACTTAACATCATTGGTATGTTCTTGGAAACTGTGACTTTAAGCAAAATGACGTACGTACTATAATGAAACGTATCGTCAAGCCTCTTTAAAACTTCTAGATTTGTCACACACTTTTTTTTCTGTTTTTTTATGGCCTCAGAAATCAGGGGTGCACAGTGCACCTTTAGCACTCATTGCACTGTTGTTAAATCAAGGAATAAGTGTTTGCAAAGCTAAAATTGTGAGGAGCACTTCCTTACCACCACAGTTCAAAAAAAAACAATAACAAATATGGTGGGCTCTCTGAGCACTTTCGTACTTCATCGTTGGTCATGCATTTCTATAGTCATCGTGTACTTTATGAATTTTTATTTTACTGTCTCCACACAGAGCCCTGGCCAGGAATCTATTTTTTTCCTCATCAATGTTAAACAAAACTAAGTTATTCAAGGACCTGCTGTACAGCACTGATTAATAATTGCAATTTTAAATAATTTTATTAACAGGAATTGTAAGGATAGTTAATTTTAAATTAGTGAAATATTAAATTATATAATATTAGTAATAGTAAAGAGTGACATTTGTGTTGCAGGCCAAGCAGAGGGCGTCGGTGGCATGGATCGTTCAGAAAGCTCACAAGAACAAGGTGCCTTCAGACCTCCACGACCCTTACTACCGTGACTATGAGGTGGGTTCTGGTAATTCCACTCCAGTGTTGCTGATTCACACCAGCATGACCCTTAGTATATTATAATCTTTTGTTGATGCTTATTTATACCACTGCCATCAACTTCCTCCTTTTTCTCTGCTATAGCAGTGATAAAGTAAACACGTTGCAGTGATGTGTAGGTGTGTGTGAATGACTCCCTTATTTCCACACAGTATGATGCAAGCACAATGCCTGGAATAAAAATGGAAATAGAAATCTGGAATTTTTCTTATACAAACCACCATCTGCAACATCCAGGTAGTTAACTTATTGGATGAGGAATGCACATTATATAACTGTAACTAGTGTACAAAATCATTCACCCAACTTTAGCCTCTTGAAGACTGGAAGTTACCTAATGTCCATAAGGGAAATTACCAGCAGACCCCTAGTTGTCAAGTTCCTAAAGTCAGTTCCTGATCATCCAGGCTGTGGTGCATTTGTTGAACTGTGTGGCTAGTACCAACAGCCTGGTTGGTCAGGTCATCAGCCAGGAAGCCTGATCTGGATCTGGGGTGGTGACCACCAGAATTGTCTCGAGTCGATATAACTTTGATGAGTTTCAATAGGCTTTCTACTCCTGGAGACCTGCCATGGGACAGGCTCATCAGGATGATACAGCAGTATTTACCTCAGAATCTTCTGGGAAGTAAAGTACAGTCATACCTCGGTTAGCGATGGCGTCGGATACCGATAAAATCGGTTAGCAATACATTTTTACGTCAAAATATTGACTCAGTTTACGATGATTGTTCGGTTTACGATATTCGTCGCGTGGCGCCCAGCTGTGCGGGCACTCCAGGGAGCATCAGTGTGCTATTGTTTACAAGCGAGAGCAACCACCACCCACGCCACCAACGCATTCATACCAGTATATTGTCATTATTCCACTGTTTTTAGTGCTTGCAACTGCTAAATAAGCTACCATGAGTCCAAAGAAAGCTCCTAGTGCCAGCACTGTGATAAAGAGTAGCATTCATGCAGGGAGTGTAGCATTCATGCAGGGAGTGTGGCATTCATGCAGGGAGTGTGGCATTCATGCAGGGAGTGTAGCATTCATGCAGGGAGTGTGGCATTCATGCGGGGAGTGTGGCATTCATGCGGGGAGTGGCATCCATGCGGGGAGTGTGGCATCCATGCGGGGAGTGTGGCATCCATGCGGTGAGTGTGGCATCCATGCGGGGAGTGTGGCATCCATGCGGGGAGTGTGGCATCCATGCGGGGAGTGTGGCATCCATGCGGGGAGTGTGGCAGGCATGCGGGGAGTGTGGCAGGCATGCGGGGAGTGTGGCAGGCATGCGGGGAGTGTGGCAGGCATGCGGGGAGTGTGGCAGGCATGCGGGGAGTGTGGCAGGCATGCGGGAGTGTGGCAGGCATGCGGGGAGTGTGGCAGGCATGCGGGAGTGTGGCAGGCATGCGGGGAGGTGGCAGGCATGCGGGAGTGTGGCAGGCATGCGGGGAGTGTGGCAGGCATGCGGGGAGTGTGGCAGGCATGCGGGGAGTGTGGCAGGCATGCGGGGAGTGTGGCAGGCATGCGGGGAGTGTGGCATTAAAAGAAAAAGGCCAGTAACCCCAGAAAAGAACTTGCCACCTGCAGTGTAAATGGAAGGGGATTCCCCTTCCAAACACTAGCATACTATACTCCATCCTTTCCCCTCCTCCCGTCCTCCACACATCAACAACTCTTCAATAAATGTAAGTGACATGTTATTGTACTATATTTACATGTATTTCTTTAATGTTCATTAAATTGTGTATTATTTAATGTCAAAAAGTTCTAAACAATATTTTATTTTACTACTTTTGGAAGTCTGGAACGGATTAATTTTATTTCCATTATTTCTTATGGGGAAAATTGATTCGGATAACGATAAATTCGGTCACAGATACGCCCTCTCTGATGGATTAATATCGCTAACCGAGGTATGACTGTACTCCAAAGCCACAGGCATGTTCCAGAGAACTTGGCTCATTATGGAGCCTAGAAAGGAACTGCTAGATTTGATCTTCACAAAATTTAAAGAATTAGGTGCAATGAACACTGATAACTTCTTTATTGAGGTGCAAATGAGTGTTAAGTAAATTCATGTGTAGATAACGTAAGGAATAGCTAGCGTGAGGGGATATTCAATAAATTTACTTCGATCAAAAAATAGACTTGGACAGAATAAACAAAAACATTTACTGGGAAACCATCCTGAGTATACTATCAAATAAAAGCAGTGCATGGAAAACTGAATGCAGAAGTATACTAAGTATGTAAGAAAATGTCCCGAGAAATTTTGAAAGGTCACAAAGAAGACTACTGAAGAGAAAGGTGGGTTGTTGAACTGTTGAAAAAAAAAGAAAATGCACACGTAGAAATTGCTGTAATGGTAAAGAGCAGACACTAAAGCATTTAATCCAGACCTCATCTTCCACCATTTATCTTTTTACTGGACTGAGGAAGCTGCTTGTTGGCAAAATATTCCCACAATAAAGGTTCGCAAATGTTGCAGAAGTGTCTAATTCTTCAGCTTGTTGGTTTTTTAAACCATTTACATTGTATATAGTAGTACTGTACAGTACAGAACAGTATTCTAACTTTACAGAAATTTTTCTTAGCTTTAGTGGTGTAGATGAGGTGTGAAGTGCAGTGATTGATAGTGGTGACTTAGAATAGCAAAAGCTTGTAAAGGTGGTGTCAAGAGGAAACATGTGAATATCTGTGTTAAGTAGAAACTTGAACTAACAAGAAAGGTTGAGTTCGGTGTCTCAGTGGCATAGTATGTGAGAAGTATGAAGAAGTTAACACCATATTCCTCAGATATCCATGCCACTGAGTTACCAGACTCAACCTTCCTTGTTAGTAAAAGTCTGCCTAACACTGAGATAAACATGTTTCCTCTTGGCACCACCAACCATTGTTAATTGCACTTTATTTAATATGTTAATTAAGTCACACACAGCACTAAATCTTGGGAGAAATTGGAGAATGAATGAAGAGTGTATGAGTGAGTGAACACAGGCAGTAAATTGATGTAGGCGGCCTATGGCTCGTGGAATGATGAAAACACAAGTCCTAGACGGAGATACTCTGGCCCGTTTCAGACAAACGTTGATATTGTCATACTTGGTCTGGTGACTTGGAAGAATACTAGACACTTACCAAGGATAAAATCTGGAATCTATTGACTTCTTCCATATTGTCCAATTACGTATTCCAACATTTGTCTAGTCAATTTGTTTTTGTCTGAAGCTTGTAAAATTCAGTAAATAGGGGTCTGTTAATTAGAGGTTGTTTTGTTTTTATATAAAAAATGCAATATGCCATGAGAATGTGAACAGTCAATGCACCTTTGAGGAAAATCTTGAATTCTGGTAAATCCCTGGGGACCAGAAAAAAAAAAGGAGGGACATTGCTCCTCTTCACACGAGAGGCAGTAAAGTAATGGCAAGAAAAATTAAGCCCAACACCACCACTAACTTGAGAGGGTGTTTAGATATCAGTTTTCCGATTTGTGAAGAAAGCACAAGCTGGTTTGTAAAACTATACGAGTCATTGGAAGAACAAAATCCAGAAATAACATTTCCAAAGGCATTTGAAAGCTGTAACCAGTTCTTGCAGAAAGTGCCATATCAGCCAGGTTGTGATGGCTGCCTTATTAACAGCAACAATCTAGTTGATAACAGTCTACTAGAAACTTCGGCCTCAAGCCAGAGAAAAAAATAATGTACTTTACCTGTGTTTTGTAAATAGTATTACTGGGTTTAATAATTAAAACCAGAGTTAAAGGTTTTTAACTTTGCTGCTCTGTTTGGAAATATATTTATTAAATTTGCTGCTGTCTTCAGTCATGCGATTTCTTGAAATTTCAGGGAGCAGAACACCTTAAACCTGGCATTGTGCACCGGTTGGCCAATGCAGACCTGTACTGCTCTGCATTGGCCAATATCTATGGTGATCCCAACTTCCACAACCTGAGCCACTGGAACATCATACAGGCCCTGGCCAGGAAAGGGGTCTATGTTGCTGAACCTACAGATGTTGCCCTTACTGAGACTGTACTCATCCAAGTCTCTCCCATCAAAATGGTAAGTTCCTAGTGAACTAAACACGAGCACTACTGAATCAATGTTCATCACAGGAGGGAGCTCCTGTGTCTGGCAAGTGTGAGAGGCAGGAGAAACCAGCCCTAAAGCCATGTTGATAATGTGGACCTAGTGGTATCGGTTAATAGTCTTTTATGATTGCTTTACTACTACCTTTTATTGGGATGCAGCTCTGTGGGGTTACTCCTGTGTCCAATCTATCTCCGTAAGATGTTTTAGGCATGTTTAATCATTAAGATAAATTCTGTATTTTATTTACAGTAAGCTATATAAATGTGCCTCAGCCTTAGCTCACCCTGCATGTAAAAGGTTTAAAATAACAAATAGGATTATACTCCTATACATACTAAATCTAAAATTACCATTTTAATGTGGTTTTTTTTCAGTCTGCTCACTTGGCTGTGATAGAAGCAATGATGGCATTGTACATTAGGGAAGTGGTTGTGGCTGATCGTGCAGTTGCTGTGTTGCAGCGCGTTGGGGGTGGAATGATGCCTGAACGCATTCCTCAAGACCAGGAGGAAGCTCTTGTTGTTTGGATCAGCCACGTCACACAGGCCTTGCAAGAACGAATACATCAACAGGTTCAGTCTCACGTGAGTTAAAATTCATTTTAGTGGGCACCTCTTACATGGGAGTTACTTCTAATTGTGAGAGACTGAAGAAGATACAGTACTTTATCATGGTAGCTTTTTCAGTGATCATTGTTTCTCTGAATATCATAATAATCTTCATGGAATTATCAAACAGGTTATACAAATGCTTCAGCAGCATGCCTTCAGTACTGTATTTTGAGGACTTGTATGAACTGTTTAAGCTTATTTTTTTTCTCTTAAGATCATTGGCACAGGGTGTCTCAAAACAGAAAACACTAGTATATAATCGTTCAGTCACATTCTTTCCAGAAATATGCTGACATCACAGTCAGAGTACCTTCTGACTAACATTCCCACCCATCCTTCAGAGTGCACTGTACTTCCCATCTACAGGAGTCTAGTAAAGCTAATCAGTTTCACCTGAATACCTTCATAATAGTTACTTTGCTCACACTCCAACAACATGTTCATTAAAAATAACTTGTCTGTTTACTCATATTTAACATACTCTCACAAATCTGCTGGATTTGAGGGGCTAAAAGAGGTTTTATATCTCTCTCTGATATATACACCCTCCTTGTCAGTCTATGCCACCCCATTCCCTCTCATTCTGATGTATTAGTGCAGTGCTCCTTCATTCCCACATTCCACTGCAGTGCTTCTTCATTCTCATGTTCTGCTTCAGTGCTCCTTCATTCTCATATTTAGTACAATTAATGCTTATTATTTCTTACGATAAAAAATGCAGATACTGGGGAAATGTCAAAGATACAATAGTTTCTTTCATTGACCAATTAGTGTGTATCTAGTTTCTCGCCACACCCTCCAGGACCAGGAGTTGCCAGTTTTCCCTCGTATTCAAGACCTAAGTGACTTAAGTGATGGGATTGGTCTGGCTGCTCTCATATCCTTCTACTGTCCCCAAGAGCTTCCTTGGGGTGACATAGCAGTTGCTGATCCTCCATCTATTGCCGATTCCCTGTATAATATTGGTCTTGTCATCAGGTTTTGCCAAGAAAGCCTTCCATATAACCCTTGTCTCCTAACCAAAGAAGATATTGTATATATGCACAGGTAAGAAAAATTTATAGCTTTTTTTTTTTCCTTGAAATACGTATTGTATCTGCTCTTTAAAAATGTGTTTGTACTTAAAAATAGAGGTACAGTGGACCCTCGGTTTTCGTCGATAATTCTTTCCAGAATGCTATTTGAGTGCTGTTACTGAACGAATTTGTTCCCATAAGGACGAATGTAAATTAGATTAGTCGTTTCAGACCCCCAAAAATACACTTGCAAAAGCACTTACGAAAATACACTTACATAATTGTTCGAGTTGGGAGCTGTATGAAAACCGAGGGTCCACTGTATGTTCAAGTTTTATGATGCATAAAAGGATCAAATATTAGCCTACTGAAGTTTCTTTAAATTTTTTATTGTGAATTTCTATTTTAAAATAGAGTACATTAATTTGTTACAAATTTTTTATTTATTTTTTTTATTTTGTAGCTCGGTGAAGCAGAATGTACTGGCCTTTGCAGCAGAGCTGTTTTTTCTTCTAGAGCTGGAACCGGTGTCCTGTGTGTCACTACCAGGTACTAAGAAGACCTCTACTAAATTTATCCAGCTCTCTTCCCCAGGTTTGTTGTGGTTGGTAGCCTACCTCTGTAGCATTAATATTACTTACATTCTTGATGGAAGACAGTGTAAATAATTAGTGTGAAATGTTTTCTCTATTAATTGTGTTGCTAGGTTCCATTTTACAAAAGATGGGGACAAGCTTTAGCAGACTTCAGGCATGGTTGTTACCTCCATATTAGAATTACACACACGTAGCAACAGTTTGCTAACAGCACAGATTGTAGGGGCAGGTATCACCAACATTGAGTTGGTGCTATTTGTCGCTGAGCACTGGTGAAACCTAATCCCTGCTCTTATTGTGGCTGTGATTGAATCTTTGTGTTATGCTAAACTTTGGCAGTCTTGTGTTCATGCTGAGGAATTAGCAAAATAGAATAACTCATGTTTTGTTTGTGAATGATTTTATACTTGTGGGAAAATTTTTGTTGTACAGTAGAACTTCGGTATTCACTGAGGAACAAGTTCCTGAGGTTGCCACAAATGCCAAACCTGCAAATAATATTTGAAGCCACCATGCTGTAAGGTTATTGTTTGAATAAATGTGTGTAAATTATATGCAAGTACAGTGGACCCCCGAGTTTCGACCACCTCAAAACTCGAACAATTATGTAAGCGTAATATTGTAAGTGCTTTTGTAAGTGAATTTTTGAGGGTCTGAAACGGACTAACGTACTTTACATTATTCCTTATGGGAACAAGTTCGTTCGGGAATGGCACTTGAACAGCCTTCTGGAATGAATTATGGCCAAAACTCGGGGATCCACTGTATAATGTTTGATAATTTAATTAAGGTTATTATTGCCTTCCTTGTCAAGACTTCACTGGCTAGGAAGGAGGTGATTGAAAATTTAAAAGATGAGTAATAACCTCTCCTCACTTTTATGATTCAGTACTATACTTGTCTATTTCTTGCCCTCTCTTGCTCAGAACCTACAAATGAGGCACCACCACTCATAGGAACATAACATGAACAGTGGCTTCATAGTTGCTGAAGTGGTGAATACCCAAGTTCTTCTGTATTGTATATTGAAACATACTAGATATACTTTTAAGTTACAGATTTCATAACTTTTCTTATTAACTTTACTGCTCAGATTAACATTCTTCATTTTTGCTTTGAGCCTTCTAGCATCATTGACTATTTGCTTGCATATATTTGCTTGCTGGTCCCACACTGCTTCTTTTGCTGTAATGAAGGGGCATTGATAATTTGATGTTTGTATTGAAATGAAGTAAGGTCAGTTATAAAGCTGTTCTATATATTGCAATTATTTGCAAATGCAATTGAAAAGTGTATCCAGAATTGAGTAACACATACTATGAAAACCTTGTCACATGCCATTGAGTTTTGGATGTACTTTTTCAATCACATACACAAAAAATTGCACTATGTAAAGGTGTGTTATAAGAGCTTATCGTATTCCCATAATTGGTCTTCTACTTGGTATATTTAATTTAGTCGTTGTAATGATTATCAGGATGCTAAAGTATTCATGAAGCATTTTGTGCTAAAAATGTTATCTAGTAGCACTATTATTATTTTCATGGGGAAGCACTAAACTTGTAAGGAGCTTACAGCACCTGGAAAAGTGGGAGGAGTTAGGGTAATTAGATTTGATCCAAGGAAAGGGAGGGCAGTTTCAATTCCTTTGATCAAGAGCCCTTCACCAGCATCAAGGCACCCCCTTGAAGAGACCTAGTGGAACTAACAAATTACAGTACCTTTAATGTCTGTCAGTCATGACAGCCTGGCTAATAAGATTTTGGTATGTGGATGGTATAAGCTGGGTTCATATGGTGTACTGCACAGGTGGTGGTGGGTGCAGCGGTTGGAGTGGGTACCAACGGAGCATGAAGGTCATCCCTGACCTCCGTGCGAGCCTCTCGCCCTCCTCGGCCCACTCCACCGCCTCCTATTCTTCTGCCCGATCTTCCTCCCATTCACAGCAACGGTCACCCTATTCCACGCTAAGAGGTATACTAACCCTTTAAGATAGACCCCACCTGCATGGTTCCTTATGTTTCCTTTTCCAGTAGATATATAGTTCTGTCACTAGCAATATAGGCATAGTTTTATTGAATTGGGGACCAGTGGAAGTTCTCTCTGATCTAACCTAAGTCTTAATTCATTAGCCTAAGAGGTATGAAGTAATGTGTACTCTCCAACACCTCCAAAACATGAGTACATTATTTTTTCAGACATATTCCTCTCTTTGTGTCCTTGCATGCACACTTGCCAATGCATATGCTTTTCTAAATGCATTTAGATGCTTCCTCCCTTAACCTGTCAGTTTTATGATTTTCCTTATAAATTTGCAATATTGCATTCAGTCTGTTGAGTTTAGGGCAAAATTTAGGTTGATCATCTTTATATATTCATGACTTGAGCAAATATTCTGGTTCAAAATTGCAATTAAATAAAAGTATTTACAATAACTATTTCATACACACATTTTTAAACACCAGGTCTAGGTATGCCAGCATTGTACCACCAGTGTCACAGCCTCCCCACTGACCATCAACCACTTATGGGCTGGTGGATCTGAATGGATCATGACATCAGTGATGCTAGGCATGATTCCTATGTTCATTAGGTGTATTCCATGTTCATGGTTATTGATATTTTTTTCTTTAAAGTAATATATTTTTCCATATTTACCCTTATGGAAATTGTAGAGGCTTATTAATCTGATAATATACATTGTTATTTTGTATGAATCATACAAAAAATCTTAATAGATTTTACATTGTAATCACTGTACAACAGGCAGTAATCTTGCATGTACATTAAGAGCAGAAATTCATTATTCTATGTATTGTATGTACGTATGCAAGGCAACTGCAGGTGGGGGGAGGTTGATGATGCTCAAGGTTTTTCCTGTTGCAAAAGCAACACTACTTCAGGAACAATGCGGGGAGGAAAATGAAATGCAGGTGAGCCCAAACTGGTGTGTTCAGAGACACAGCCCAGCCAGGAGAGGCCCCACCAAGTGACGACTCTAAAGTGCCAGATGTCAGGGATAGTATTTTAAGAAGATATGGAAACACCAGATAAACATAAGTGTTACAAATATGATAGTTAATGGTAAAATATAACCTGTGAATAATCATCGTAGGGTTGCTGAATGTTTTTCCATTTTTTTATGGCACCATTCAAACCAACTACCATGTTCTTTTTTTTTTTTATTATTATTCATGTAAATACTTAAGCTCATCTATTGGCCATGATTAATTAGTAGTTGCTTATTCAATTAACAAATCCTAGGAGCTCAACACACTTTTTGATAGCAATCATGCCAGAACTCCTCTGTGATATTATCCCTATGTAATGGGAATTTTCCATTGCTAGTGTAATTTCTTCTCGTCATAACTGTTCTAAATACCACCCAATTTTATCAATAGCCTTGTTCAGAAATTAAAACCATATAGATTAAGCATAATGGATAAAAATAGAATATGCAACCATCTCAGAGAATGGAACCTTTATACAGAAAAGAGGCTTTGTTTGGGTGGACTAAAAAAAAGTTGGGGCACCTATACGGCCGTGCTAACAAAACAATGAGTCCGTCTGTCGTGTATGTATGTTTATTAAACTTTGTAAATAAATACAATTGCCATTACACTTAGAAATTCACAACAAAAAGCAGAAACCAAATGCAAGGAACCAGTGAACAGGCCCACAGCAGGGGCACAAGGGCTCTTACACCAACATTTAACACCATAGCCAACAACCCCATACGTAACACAAACCTGCTCTCCAAGCTGCGGGAGACAAATGGTCTTCATGGTGTTCATACTTAATCATGACATTAAAGGCAGTTGGAAACATTTGTGAAATTACCAAGTTTAAGATAATGTACAATGGCCTCATTTAAGAATGAATCAAGCTTGTACAAGCCAAGGCTATTATTATATGAATTTTGTTGTTGTTATTGTTTTATAATTGCTGTTTCTAAGATGTTTCTTTCCACCACCGATGAACTAGGACCTATAATTCGGGCTTCAGACTACCTAGCAGGGTTATTGCAAATTCTTCTTTCTTCTTTCAACAAATCGGCCGCTTCCCACCAAGGCGGGGTGGCCCAAAGAGAAAAACAAAAGTTTCTCTTTTTAACTTTAGTAATGTATACAGGAGAAGGGGTTACTAGCCCCTTGCTCCCGGCATTTTAGTCGACTCTTACGACACGCATGGCTTACAGAGGAAGAATTCTGTTCCACTTCCCCATGGAGATAAGAGGAAATAAGAACAAGAACTAGTAAGAAATTGGAAGAAAACCCAGAGGGGTGTGTATATATATGCTTGTACATGAATGTGTAATGTGACCTAAGTGTAAGTAGAAGTAACAAGACATGCCTGAAATCTTGCAAGTTTATGAGACAGAAAAAAGACACAGCAATCCTACCATCATGTAAAACAATTACAGGCTTTCGTTTGACACTCACTTGGCAGGGCGGTAGTACCTCCCTGGGCGGTTGCTGTTTACCAACCTACTACATAAGTATTGCAAATTCCTATGTGATTAAATATTGTGTTTGATTCTTGCATTGTCTGGATCGAGTATTGGTGATGGTAACCTAATTTCAAGAGGTTTACTTGTTTGCCCAACATAAAATAAAAGATAACATCTACAAGTCACCCTGCCTCTGTGGGAAACGGCTGACATGTTGGAAAAAAAAATCTACAAGGCACTCTGTGCACCCCTCCTTCCATGTTTGCTAGTGAATTCTTGATCATTAAATACCTTTTAATGTTGTGATTAAGCATGAACATTAGAAGAGCTTTCTTCTACAAATGCTAGATCAGCTGAGCTTCTATGATTGTTGGTTTATTGGCTGCAAGCAAAAATATCCTGATTGACAAGGTGGTTAAGAGGGAAGCCTGACCTTAAGCATGACTGTGGTCATAAGTACATCACAGCAACAAAGGTGTAATAACTACAAGTCTTTGTCTCAGATAGTTACAGAATAGTAGAGCAGTAATGAGCATTGTGCTGAAAAGAGGGTAGTCATGTCTTTGCATTTATATCTTCCTCAAACACTGTCTTTTTTTTCCAAGTTACTTTCTCTGGATATTACTAGGAAAATATTGACATGGTTGCTTTCTTAAGTTGCTGAAAGTGACAGGTTAATATTTATTTTCTTGTTTTCTATATACTGTGTGAGCATCTATCATTTATTCTATTCTCCATGTATGTATATTTACTGCCGATTTATGCTCAAATTTTTCTTTGCACTAATCCTTTCTATGTCACACATTTTGCATATACTATTTTCATTTTTGTGTGTTATTGCCAAAAATAACTACGTAGTATATGATTTTGTATTCTCTTATTAAATTAAGTTTACACTTTAAAAGTCCAACTCCTTTAGCTTTACACTTTCATTTACTACCCTCCATTTTTTCTTGTTTTAATGCAACCTATATAGTCCCCACACATTTTTAGTACCATACACTGTTTTGTAACTTTATGAGCAAGTCCTCATTATATGTTAGAGATGTGTCACCGAGAAGTGCAAAGTTCAACGAAATGATGTATAGCAAACAAATCTCCAATAGTGCTAATGTTATAAAGAGGGGTTACATACCATAGAGATGAATGTCTGTCAGATTGCCAGTAAGTCCTTGGTGTACTGTAACTTGCATTTGAGATGATACCTAAAAGAAATGTGTGAACTTTGTGAAGACATCAGCCATCCCTACCACTGTAGAGTGACCCGAAAGGAAACAGATTCACCATTTCTTCAATAGCTGTCTTACCAGAAGTACTCAGACATCACAGTTTAAAAAATCCTCAGAGCTACAGCCTCCCCACCCCTCTTTCAGAGTGCAGGCACTATTCAGTGGTACCCCAAGTTTCGTACTTTATTCGTTCCAGAAGGCTGTTTGAGTGCCGTTACCGAACAAATTTGTTCCCATAAGGAATAATGTAAATTAGATTAGTCAGTTTCAGACCCCCAAAAATACACTTGCAAAAGCACTTGCAATAATATACTTACATAATTGTTTGAGTTGGGAGCTGTACGAAACTCGGGGTACCACTGTACAGTGGAACCCCGGTTAACGAACACCCCGGAAATCGTGCAATTATGTAAGTATAATATTGTAAGTGCTTGTGGAAGTGTATTTTTGGGGGTCTGAAATAGACTAACCTAAATGACATTTTTTCTTAAGGAAGTAAATTCGTTCGGTAATGGCACTTGAGCAGGCTTCTGCAATGAATTTTTTTCGTTAACCAGGGTTCCACTGTGCTTCCTTTCTGGATTTGAAGTCTAGCCAACTATTTTCTCTGAATCATTTCATAAATGTTACCTTGTTCATACTCCAAAAGCATGTTAAGCCATGAAAATTGTTTGTCTCCACATTGATCTATCATGTTCGTAAAAACATGTTGGATGCTCAAGCCCCTGGGTCTTGAAACTAAATTTACCCTTCCCCTTCCCCATCCCTTACTGAGACAAACCCTGTCCAGGAAGGGCTGGAGTTGCATGCTAGATAAAATGTAAAAAAAAACTACATTAAAGGCTCCCATTTAAGAAGAAAGGCTGAAACCATTAGCTGATTTATAGAGATATGCATGATAACCATATATTGTATATTATGACCTTTAATAATTTGAAAGAATAGATTAGCAAAATATCTAAACAGCATCAACAGAAGAGGCTGTAGTTGTACAGTATACAGAGATCTCAAAAAGAGGCCAAAAGGCTAATATGTACCTCCATTTAGGGGAGATTCTTGATGCTCGTAAATGGCTATTGATTCAAGGAACTTGACTTCACCCCCCCCCCCTTCCTTGGAGTGAACCTGAATGCCTCTTAGTACAGTAGTCTGTGATAAAATAAAGGTACTAAGTACTGTTGGATATTTCAAAACATTATTTGATGGATACTGAAGCTGGGATACCATGAGCATTTTCTGTTCCTGAAGCTACAAATGGTACTCTATAGATTTTGAAGTTTTTAAGTTTTGATTGCTCTCTCTTCACTTTGCAGAACATTAAAGAAAAAAGTAAAATGTGCCACAGTATACTAAGAGCTACTCTCCCTCCTCACCTTTTAATAAATCAGTTACATACAAAAGACAACCATTTACAAGTATTTAATATTAAGTAATTTATTATAAAAAAATTGGGTGACATAATCCTTATTAATATAAGTATTTTAAGAGGATGTGACAAAAAAAAATATATAAATGTTTTTTCTTAGAGTTCAAGTAGATTCTCTTTCCGTCCTCTCCTCTCTCATATTAGTGCAGTGCAATCAACCTAGTAGTGCCGCTTCCATCTGGTTAACGTGTAGTTTTCAGCTTTTTACTATTATCATTATTTTAGTTGTTTTTATGAAATGATTAGACTGTTAACGAAACAAGTTCTATAAATTATGAACAAGCGAGATATGAATAGCATGACTGAAAGGGTATACTTAAATTGGTAATGGAAGGAAGGATGGGTAGGGGGTCATCCAAGGAAGGGCTGGAAGGAGGGGATAAAGGAGGTTTTGAGTGCGGTTAGCTTGAACAACTAACAGGCTCTTATTAATACATTAGCTCAGAATGGAGACAAGTGGTTTTTATGACGATGTGTTTTTGGACTTCAAGTCCTGGAGGTGGAAAGTACAGTGGCTGTGCTCTTTAAGAGAGGGGTGAGAATGTTGGATTTAGGAGTTTAGGAGGGTCATGTGAAGTGTGATGTCAGAATGCTTCTGGCAAGACAGTAATGAATGACGATGAATATGTGTGTCTGTCTGTCTCTGTCTCTCTCTCCGTCTCTGTCTCTCTCTCCGTCTCTGTCTCTCTCTCCGTCTCTCTCTCTCTCCGTCTCTGTCTCTCTCTCTCCGCTCTCCCTGCTCTCTCTCCTCTCTGTCTCTCTCTCCGTCTCTGTTCTCTCTCCGTCTCTGCTCTCTCTCTCTCCGTCTCTGTCTCTCTCTCCGTCTCTGTCTCTCTCTCCGTCTCTGTCTCTCTCTCCGTCTCTGCTCTCTCTCCGTCTCTGTCTCTCTCTCGTCCTGTCTCTCTCCGTCTCTGTCTCTCTCTCCGTCTCTGTCTCTCTCTCCGTCTCTGTCTCTCTCTCCGTCTCTGTCTCTCTCTCCGTCTCTGTCTCTCTCTCCGTCTCTGTCTCTCTCTCCGTCTCTGTCTCTCTCTCCGTCTCTGTCTCTCTCTCCGTCTCTTCCGTCTCTCTCTCTCCGTCTCTGTCTCTCTCTCCGTCTCTGTCTCTCTTCCCCCTCTCTGTCTCCTCTCTCTCCGTCTCTGTCTCTCTCCGTCTGTCTCTCTCTCCGTCTCTCTCTCTCCATCTCTCTGTCTGTCTCTGTCTCTCTGTCTCTCTCTGTCTCTCTCTCTGTCTCTGCTCTCTCTCTGCTCTCTGTCTCTCTCCGTCTCTGTCTCTCTCTGTCTCTGCTCTCTCTCGTCTGTCTCTCTCCGTCTCTTCTCTCTCTGTCTTCTGTCTTCTGTCTCTCTGCTCTCTCTTGTCTCTCTCTCTCTCTGTGTCTCTGTCTCTCTGTCTCTCTGTCTCTCTGTCTGTCTGTCTCTCTCTGTCTCTCTGTCTCTCTCTGTCTCTTTCTGTCTCTTTCTCTCTCTCTTTCTCTCTCTCGCTCTCTCTTTCTCTCTCTTTTTTCTTTTTCCTTTCTTCTCTCCCCTAACTTTGGTGGGAGAGGACTGATGTCAAATAAATATACAGTATGTATATAATTTATTACACATACACATAGTGGAATAACATACAAACTAGCAATGTATAATCAGGACACTCTACCTTGTTTGTTTTTGATAGCTTGATTTAGTGTTGTATAAAGAAATGACTTGCATGAAAATAAACATTAGATTTCTACATGTTTTCAGTGGTGCTCTTTTAAGAATTCGGTGATAGTGTACTTGTTTTGGAATCAAAGATCATTCATTGGATTTTAGCTATTTTTATATAGTACAGGTCCACATTCCTTTATCCGAAACCCTTGGGGCCAGTAGTGTTTCAAATTTCAGAATGAAGGTTGGGTCTAGGGCAGCACCCTGTAATCAAACATTAACACTGCAGCAAAAACGTATGAATACTCTCACTAAGTGGGATAAATAAAGACTACAAATACTACTGCTACTGTTTATTTATAGAGTATTGTATTGATAAATGAAATAATGGGATAATTATAGACCAGGAACATGATTCTCAAGACGATTGACAGACAGCGTTTTTAAAGACTTCAAGTGTCATCTGTCTTATTATCATAGGTTTCTCTCTCTGAGTAAATTGCCATAATCTCTTGCTCACTTATAAATGCACGTTGTTCAAGGCCAGCAATTAACTAATCACACATTTTCACCATATTGTCTATGGGAACTTTTTCACCTGTGATCAATGTCATCATAATCATCAGTGTTCAGCATTTCTTCGATGTCAGCTTCCTGTAACTCCATTAGCACACAGTAAAGATCTTCGTTTTTTGCCCTATGCAGTGTTTTCCTATTTTTCATTAGTTTTTGGTCATCACTGTCACTATAATACCTCAGTAACTTGTCTTTGTTTCTTTAAATCATAAACATCGGTAGTTCCGACACCATATTCTTCAGTAAGACGCCGCACTGACACAACAATCAAGCTTCTGCATTAACTCTACTTTCTGCGTTATTGATAACATCAAATGCTTCCTTTTCTTTTTCTCACTGTTACCCATAGGGGTATCTGCAGCTCTTTTTGACATTTTCACAGTGAAATTAAACAGTCACAAAATAAAAAGCAAAAACAAAATACAGTGGATCCTCAACTTACGAGTGTCCCAACATACAAGTTTTTTGTGATACGAGCCATCGCTCAGTTGATTTTTTGCTTAGTTACGACCCAACATCTGAGTTACGAGCGAGCTTCCCCCGCTTCACCCACAATCTACACACCTCGCTTGTTAATGATTTCATGCTTTAATTTCATGGAAATCATCCTCTTTTTCTTCTCAGCACTGTCCTTTGTACTTACTTTCTTAGGACCCATGGTTAGAAAAAAGAAATTTGGCCAAATGACTGTAAAAAATGTAAGCAAAGCATGAGAGAAATGCTTCCACAGCGAGGTAAACGGTGCGCTGCGCCAACTAGTGGTGGTGTTCTGAAGCTCCTCCTCCTCTTTCATCAAACCAGCCGTATCCCACCGAGGCAGGGTGACCCAAAAAGAAAAACAAAAGTTTCTATTGTTAACTTTAGTAATGTATATAGGAGAAGGGGTTATTATTATTATTATTAATTTAGGGAACTGGAGCACAGATCCAATTCCCTAGATCAAGAGCCCCTCACCTTAAGAATAGTAATAATAATAATGAGCGAGCTTCAGTTCCCTAAATTATTAATAATAATACATCCGATAAGCAGTGCACGTGTTTACCTCGCTGTGGAAGCATTTCTCTCGTGCTTGCTTGCATTTTTTAGTCATTTGGCCAAATTTCTTTTTTCTAACCATGGGTCATAAGAAAGTAAGTGCAAAGGACAGTGCTGAGAAGAAAAAGAGGATGATATTGATGGAATTAAAGCATGAAATCATAGATAAACATAAGTTAGTGATAGATAAACATAAGCAGTGAAAAGTGGAGTGAAAAAAAGTAAATCAGTTAAGTTCAGTGATAAAACAAAACAAATTGTATCAGTTAAGTTCAGCGATAAAGTGTAGCATTAAGAGTGTAGCAAGTAAGTTAAGCAATTAAGCGATAGAAAAAGGACGAAACGAAACTAACTCCTCCAATGTTGTTGGAGGTTTATGGAGCCACTGACATCATATGCCGCACTGCCTATCTCCCACCCTCAACCTCCGCCATTATCTCTGCTCCAAGTGTGTAAGTACACTTTATATAAACAGTTTATTTCTTTACATTCTCTTATTATATTTTATTATGTTTTTACACAATATTTCTTATTTATAAATACATTGTTTCAGTGTTTTCCCTATGAAACTAGTGATCTAGTGCAGTTAGCCTCACAGACTCTGTTTTCTCTTATAATATGAGCATGGGAAGATACTATAGTCAGAGTGGGAGAGGGAATGACCACCACCACTACTCAACATATTATGGCCTGTTTTATTCATTCTAGAGTATATACCATGTTTCTGTGTTAATTATATTTGTCATATTAGATGAATTGCGATAGATAAATAAGCCGATGAGTTGATATTAGCGTCATGTTGAAGTATTTTGTCCTGCCTCCAGAGAGCAAGAATTCTGCTGGAATGGATTAATGGCATTTCAATTAGTAATTTAAATGAGGAAAATTTATTTGATGTATGTACAGTATGAGCAAATTGAGTTACGTGCTAGGTCACGGAATGGATTAAACTCATTAGTCGAGGTTCCACTGTATCAGCGAACATCAGACGCATGTGTGAACACTACAAGCGCTGAGACACAACTGTCGGTGTTGGAGTTATGTAGAGATGACTAACGCTCCACACTCCATGAAAAAACTTCGGTTTTCGGAACTTTTCGAATTTCAGAATTTCGGATAAAGGAATGTGGACCTGTACTGGCTTCAGCTTCAGTTATTCAGGTGAAATTTTATTTAATTTGCAGTAAGTATGGCTTTTAATGTGATTTCTGAAGCCTTAAAGTAATTAAACCTAGGAAAGTGATGAAGACCAAAGGCCACCTGCCTATAATGAATCAAGGGGTTATTACCCCTCTCATGGTTCAATCTTTGTATAGGCTTCCTGATCCACTGTTCTGTCAGGTTGTTGGTGCTTGCATTACACAGTCTGTCATAGGCACCTCAGCCTGGCTGATCAGAAATCCATTCATTCCAGTTCCTATCACTAATTCTGGCAACATATTTTACTCCATGGTCATTGACAGTTGAATAAACTGTACTGTGCTTGGTTGTGCTGCAATTGCTTTGTGTAGCTTCAGGCTGGTACCAGTTCTTGTGCTGTGTTGTAGTCTATAAACTGTAAGTTCTTTTTCAATATATGTGTTAGAAAAACTTATCTTCTGCATTTTTTTCTCTGTGTATGCTTTTGCCTATAGATTAAAAATCAGTTTTTTTTTTTTTTCAAATATTAAGCTTTTACCTAATAAATCTTATAAACAAATACACACACAGAAAAAACTAAGAAGGCATGAAGCTTAAAATAGTAAGTTAATGATTGACGAGTGCCTGTTGATGGTGCACTAGGTCGGGGAGGAGGCAAATCACCATCCTCGGGGGGAAGCGGATCGGGATCAGGAACAGGGACCGGGTTGAGACGACAACAGTCCCTGACAGAACGGGATCGGCTACGCAGGGATCGAGTCTCCGTCCATGAGGGTAATCACAGACCCATTTAAGTAATGTTTGCTGGAGATCCCTAGTAGGTGTAACATCTTCAGGGATTTAAGTACTGCATTTCATATACCATTGGACTTGTTTGTTTGTAAATTTGCTTGATGGTAATATAGCAAAACTAACACTTAAAAAAATACTTTTTTTTGTATGCACCATGTTAAGACATTTATTGAATTATGACTAAAATTCTTTTGGAATAACAAAATTAGAGGACCTTAATATAATGTTTAAAAAATGTTAATTTCTAGGATGCATTAACTAATAGTTTAAAAAAGGGTGCATAATTTTTGGTTGATATAGAATATTAAACAAATGAGTTACCAGAAAGTAACTTATTATACATGTATAGTAAAAATATTCAATATATACACATCTGGGTGAGGGGGGGGGACTAATTGACCTTACACTAAACCTGCATTTCTTATGCTGCTTTTGCTCCTAATGGTATGTTGAGAGAGATGTTCTCTGTACATAATAGCTTCATCCCTTGCTATACTGTCTTTCACTTTTGGTGTGGAGCTAACTTTCTTATTGTTATAGTGCTTTAATTCTTTATATTTCTTTAGAGTGGAACTCATCTGTTTGATAGTATATTTAATAACTTTAAAAAGCGTGATATTTGTTGAAGAAATGAGCTATTAATTAGGTAGTGTATGTTGAACTAACAGTTTATCTTTTGGCCGTGGGCTGCAGGAGATGAAGAGGGGGCATGCGGGGGGTTCAACTGGGGGTCTGTATACCCTCATTGGTGGTGGTCATGCAATCATGAGGTGACAGATAGAGACTGCATATATTGTTGGCGAGAGTACCAGTCACAACCCTTCAGTGATCAGTATTCATACTATCTGGCCTCAGCCCAGACCTGCCAGCCCACTCGGCAGGAACAGGCCCCCGCAAGTGGGCCAAGTTTCGGGAGAGGATACCCACAGGGCCTTGGCTACAACATACCTGTTAGAGATGTCCCACTCTACCATCATCCACCCAGTCATGGCCTGTCACATGAGCGTGTAAGGGCGCGGGCCAGCCACCCAGCCCATTTACAGGATTATGGTAAAGTGTTATCATAAACTTGGCACCCTTGTGGCACTCATATGTGTTGTGCTTAGTTGGGGGGGGGGAGCCGGTAGCACTTCGCAAATATTGTATCCCAATTCATTTCCCAAACGACTTTGGTTTTTCATTTACATTAAATGGCTGCTGGTTGTTGTTTTTTTGTTTTTTTAAATTATTTTTTCTTTGTTCCAAAATGCATGTGTTGCAGCTTGTATAGATTCTTAAGTCTAAATTTTATATAGTGTTTAAAGCTGTTTTCTTATTTTTACTATTAGGTTTTTGTTATTTCTATATCATGTGTTCTTTAGTGTTTCTTGCTAAAAATCACATGCAATTTTGAGTTTTGAATTGTCCATGTATACTTAGTATATAATCAAGGAATGTATTTGGTGAGTTGGACATGCATAGTTTCTTCTTTTCATTAAGAAGTTAACATTATTCTAGATGTAGCAAAAAATCTTGTGCATGAAGCTTATTTCATTATCAATACTTGGTATTGCCAGCAGCCATTTATAAAATCCCATGAAAGTAATGTTTTTTTGACATTTGATGGGTTAACACATGTGATGGGCCCGCCTGACTGGTTGGAGGATGTAGTAATTATATGTATGAGCTATAAGGCCATAATCACCAAGTATTGATGACATGAAAGCTGTTTGTACATATATACTGTAATGTGTTTATAAAACAAGGATTAACAAAACTGGTAGAGAGAGAGATTCTTCATGTAGTTATAGTTTTACAGTCTGTGAGGATGCCTTTTGTGCCTGATGTGATTATGTATTTGTATGTGTGCATGCATGAGAAAGGTGTGTGTGTATGTATGTATGTATATCTGTAATTTGTTTGTTTGTTTTCACTAGCACAAATTGCAAACTTTTAAATAATACAATGTACGAGATCAAAAATATGATTTGAAAGTCTTCACTACACAAGACTACAAAATTAGTCTGTTTCCTTAGCTTTAGCTGTTTTAGCATATTGGGCATATTTATAGCCACTTAACATATCCTGCAATTGTCCGTGTACGTATTTTTAAATATGGTTCAGTAGTTAGAGTAGGGCTGTGCTAATTGTCATGACTTAGTCATAAATTTGTAATGTTCCCTGTACTTTTAGTCTGTACTATTATTGTATAATTACTTAATACAGCTTATGATCTTTGTGTATAAATTAATCTTAAAATTTTTTATGATCCCAGTGGTTTTGTACATCAGTGGACCCCCGAGTAACGAACAAAATTCATTCCAGAAGCCTGCGCAAGTGCCATTACCGAACGAATTTACTCCCTTAAGAAATAATGTCAAGTAGGTTAGTCCATTTCAGACCCCCAAAAATACACTTACAGAAGCACTTACAATATTATACTTACATAATTGTACGATTTCCGGGGTGTTCGTAACTCGGGGGTCCACTGTAGTTATTTTTATTTCTACTCGCTACAGCTTTTATTTGTGAAGAAATATTTTTTAATGTCCCTTGTACATTTTCCTTCATTAAAAAAAAAAAGGAAAAGAGATAAAGGAAAATGTACAAGGGACATTAAAAAATATTTCTTCACAAACAAAGCTGTAGAGAGTAGAAATAAAAATAACAATGTACAAAACCACTGGGATCATAAAATTTTATAAGATTAATTTAGTATACACAAAGATCATATGTGGTTTATAGTTATGGCCTCTTCTTTTTCCCAAGAGGATTGTCATTGTCTGCTTTTTCTCATCCTTTTATGAATTTGCACACCATACATCCTCATTGTTCTATTATCTCGTAAGGACATTTCCAAAGCCTCTAGTCAATGGTAACTTTTTTTTTTAATTCTAGAACCCATTTTGATCATTTGTCTTCTAACTTTTACTACATTAACCCTTTGAGGGTCTGTCCCGTAGTTCTATGACTTTGAAGCCTTGGTTCAAGCCTGAGTGAGCTCAGCTCACTCAGATAAGCTGTAAGTGGTAAATTTGGGCCTAGATATGAGAGAATATATCAATGTAGTATGTGTGCACAACATAAAACAAATACTGCTGCACGCAGTGCATAGAGAAAAAACTGCGATCGTATTTTTGGATTAAAACAGTGACTGAAGTGTTTTTTCGTATGTTTTTTTACAGTTGTATTCACGATTTCTTGATCTCGTTTGATAGAATGGAAGATATATTACAGAAATAGAGATGATTTTGATTGGTTTTAGTACTGAAAATGGCTTGAAACTGAGCTCAAAGTAGCGGAATTGTTAAATTTTTGCCGATGTTCAAGAGTAAACGAATATCATCACATGTCTAATACACGTCAGCTGGTGGATCTAATATATGTTCACAAATGTGCTGATATTATTTATAAAATTATTACAGTATTACATAAGAGTAAATCTATTTTTTGGTGTGAATAAAAATTCATTATGTGAATAAAAAATAAAAATGAAATTCCTTTGTAAAGCCTGAAAACATAACTAATAAACAGAGGAAATGTTAGTTTAGTGCCGGGAATGCCTGCATTGTTTATTCTGGACCTTATTTTGAAATTGGAATATTTTGAACTTTGTGTTAAATTGGACAAATTACCAATCACTTTATTGCATAGTTGAAACAGTTGACTGGGCAATTTCTTGTGCTCAGTCGATAAAATAGAAGTAATACTAGCGAAATAGCTAAGAATTTGGTCAACTGGAATAATGTAATTGGCTTAAGATGGGAGTCAAAAGTCGGCAAAATAGCTGATGCTCAAATATCGCTGATGCAGTAAAATAAGCTCAAAATTTGTCGATTTTCCATCAAATTTCGTACTTTTTGTTTTATTTCCTTCAGAAAGAGATTCTCTACCATTTCATAAGAAAAAAAAAAATGAAAATTCTTGAACCCTGACTGTCACTCTGAGATTTGGCCTGTGAACCCTCAATATGCCACATCTGTTCTGTCATAGTAATGTTCTTTATATGCTTCACTTATAGATGTAATTTAATGTCCTAAGTACAGTAGACTGTCGATGATATTTAGGTTCCTGAAAGTGGGGCCTTATCAAAAAATCGTCTAAAATGAACTGAATAACACATGGGAAAAATAGGGTTATGCTCAGTTTTTTAAGCTTTGTAAATCATCAAAATTCAAAAATAATAGTTTTCTATTCACTGTAGCTGTAATTGCTTGCTGATAGGGAAATGTTTTGTAATGGAGAAGGGGTTCATGTGACCCTGTACAATACCTGTGCAAATGTATGACAGGCAGCTCCACAGCTATTACATCCCACAACTATTCCCTGCCTCCACCAAAACCATTGTCACCTGCAATCATCAATAAAATACCATATTTTATCAGCCAGAACAAGATGATTTTTTTTTTTTACTAAATTATGCTCAGAATAATACCATAATATGAATGCAAGCTTTTCAAGAAAACATGAAAAAATTAATAAATCATGAGAAAAGCTTCTCAAAGCTCAGCTTGTGTTATTGTTGGGTTAAGGCTTGTGACAGCCAAAGGGTCATTGTGTCCTTCTCACTGCTGTGAAATTAACTATTAGAATGCTTTTTCAAATATAAGCTATTAGTACATCTTAATAAAAAAAAATTTAACACGTTGGCCGTCTCCCACCGAGGCAGGGTGACCCAAAAGAGAAAGAAACACTTTCACCATCATTCACACATAATTACTGTCTTTGCAGAGGTGCCCAGATACAACAGTTTAAATGCCCCTTGCATTTTCAGTAATAAAATTAACCATGTAGAAGAAGGTGGTTGGAGGCTCAGCCTGTGGTGGTCTTTAACAATATCAGCAACAAATTCTGCTTGTCCTTGTTTGTTGATCACAAAATGCGTGTACCAACTAAACTCATGCACAAATGTATTTGAAGTATGTACTGTACACACATTACATCCAGGTTCCTTTCATTTTTTAACCTTTATTATGCAAAGGAAGATAAGCTGAGACTACATAAACACTTGTGGAAGTCTCTCTCATGGACAGGTGCAGTTCCAGTCAACCCAGTCATTTACTTTCACAAAATAAAAGTTTAACAACTGAATTGATGCATGGTATATATTGGTATAGATGGGTAGGCTTCAGGATGTACATGTTTATAGAGGGGCAACAGATATATCAGATCATTATTTGGTTGTAGCTACAGTTAGAGTAAAAGGTAGATGGGACAAAAAGAAAATGGCAACAGCAAGTAAGAGAGAGGTAAAAGTGTATAAACTAAGGGAGGAGGAAGTTAGGGTGAGATATAAACAACTATTGGCAGAAAGGTGGGCTAGTGCAAGTATGAGTAGTGGGGGGGTTGAAGAGTGTTGGGATAGTTTTAAAAATGCAGTATTAGAATGTGGGGCAGAAGTTTGTGGCTATAGGAGGGTGGGTGCAGAAGGAAAGAGGAGTGAGTGGTGGAATGAAGAAGTAAAGGGTGTGATAAAAGAGAGAAAGGTAGCTTATGAGAGGTTTTTACAAAAAAAGAAGTGTTAACCCTTAAACTGTCCTAACGTAGATATACGTTCACGTGCGTAGCTGACCGAATATTTTTAGAAAAAAAAAAATTGTTCTTTTTCTTTAAAATGAAGAGTGCATTTTGTTTGTTATTCACACATGTTGTAATACTGCACACAATGAGTGCACAGACCCATTCTCTAATCTCTAGGCAACTCAGGCTTATCGTGGCAAGGTTAAAAGCATTTGAAAAAAACGTAGGTCTACGTTCGGGGCAGTACGCACGCGAACGTATATCTACGTTTGGACAGTTTAAGGGTTAATAGAAGAGCAGAGTATATGGAGAGTAAAAGAAAGGTGAAGAGAGTGGTGAGAGAGTGCAAAAGAAGAGCGGATGAAAGAATGGGAGAGTCTCTGTCAAGAAATTTTGCTGAAAACAAGAAAAATTTTTGGAGCGAGATAAACAAGGTAAGAAAGCCTAAGGAACGAATGGATTTGTCAGTTAAAAACAGAGTAGGGGAGTTAGTAGATGGGGAGCTGGAGGTATTGGGTAGATGGCGGGAATATTTTGAGGAACTTTTAAATGTCGATGAAAAAAGGGAGGCGGTAATTTCATGTACCGGCTGGGGAGGTGCGTGAGGCATTACGTAGAATGAAAGGGGGTAAAGCAGCTGGAACTGACGGGATCATGACAGAAATGTTAAAAGCAGGGGGGGGATATAGTGCTGGAGTGGTTGGTATTTTTGTTTAATAAATGTATGAAAGAGGGGAAGGTACCTAGGGATTGTCAGAGAGCATGTATAGTTCCTTTATATAAAGGGAAGGGGGATAAAAGAGAGTGTAAAAATTATAGGGGAATAAGTTTACTGAGTATACCAGGTAAAGTGTATGGCAGGGTTATTATTGAAAGAATTAGAGGTAAGACATAGAGTAGGATTGCAGATAAGCAAGGAGGCTTTAGAGTGGGTAGGGGATGTGTAGATCAAGTGTTTACAGTGAAGCATATATGTGAACAATATTTAGATAAAGGTAGAGAAGTTTTCATTGCATTTATGGATTTAGAAAAGGCATATGATAGAGTGGATAGGGGAGCAATGTGGCAAATGTTGCAAGTGTATGGAATAGGTAGTACGTTACCGAAGGCTGTAAAGAGTTTATGAGGATAGTGAGGCTCAGGTTAGGGTGTGTAGGAGAGAGGGAGATTACTTCCCGGTAAAAGTAGGTCTTAGACAGGGATGTGTAATGTCACCATGGTTGTTTAATATATTTATAGATGGGGTTGTAAAAGAAGTAGTAGTGAACAGGGCAAGATCCAGCATCAGCAAGGTCAAAAGCTCAGTGCCCCAAGGCACTGTCCTGACACCTCTGCTGTTTCTCATCCTCATAGCAGACATAGATAAAAACACCCAGCACACTTTTGTATCATCATTTGCTGATGACACTAAAATAAGCATGAAAGTCACTACGGTAGAAGACACTGAAAAATTACAGGAGGATATAAGCAGGGTCTTCCAGTGGGCAGTGGATAATATCATGACGTTCAATGGTGATAAGTTACAGCTGCTTAGGTATGGAAAAAATGAACTCAAAAGGAACACTATATACAAAACGCAAGAGGGTCACCACATAGAACGAAAGGAACACGTTAAGGACTTGGGAATAATTATGTCTGTTGATCTGTCTTTTAAAGACCATAACAAGACAAAGATCACAACAGCCAGGAAGATGACAGGGTGGGTATTGAGAACTTTCAAAACAAGGGAAATAATGCCGATGGTGACACTCTTCAAATCGCTAGTGCTCCCTCACTTAGAATACTGCTCTGTGCTGACGGCCCCGTTCAGGGCAGGAGAAATATCAGAGCTGGAACAAATTCAGAGATCGTTTACGGCTCACATTGAGCCATTGAAACATCTAAATTATTGGGAACGCCTTCAAGTCTTGAACATGTACTCATTGGAGCGGAGGAGAGAGAGATACATGATAATGTATACTTGGAAAGTACTTGAGGGCCTGGTCCCAAATCTGCACACTGCCATAACAACATACTGGAGTGAGAGATATGGGAGAAAGTGTAAAATAAACCCAGTGAGGAGCAGGGGTGCGGTGGGGACAATACGGGAGTACTGTATTAACATCCGGGGTCCCAGACTATTCAACATCTTACCAGAAGATATCCGAAACATCACTGGAGTGTAGAAGCCTTCAAGAGGAAACTGGACAAATATCTTCATCAGGTGCCAGATCAACCAGGCTGTGATGGATATGTGGGGCAGCGGGCCTCCAGCAGCAACAGCCTGGTTGACCAGGCAAGCACCAGACGAGCCTGGCCCATGGCCGGGCTCAGAGAGTAGATACTCTCGAAGCTCTTCAAAGGTATATCAAAGGTAAGGTAGGGTGTTGGGGAAAGGGGTGGGATTAAATTATGGAGAATTAAATGCAAAATGGGAGTTGACACAGTTACTTTTTGCTGATGATACTGTGCTTATGGGAGATTCTAAAGAAAAGTTGCAAAGGTTAGTGGACGAGTTTGGGAGAGTGTGTAAAGGTAGAAAGTTAAAAGTGAACATAGATAAGAGTAAGGTGATGAGGGTATCAAACAATTTAAATAAAGAAAAATTGGATATCACATTGGAGAGAGGGATTATGGAAGAAGTAAATGTTTTCAGATATTTGGGAGTTGACGTGTCAGCGGATGGGTTTATGAAGGATGAGGTTAACCATAGAATTGATGAAGGAAAAAAGGTTAGTGGTGCGTTGAGGTATCTGTGGAGACAAAAAACGTTATCCATGGAGGCAAAGAAGGGAATGTACGAAAGTATAGTGGTACCAACACTCTTATATGGGTGTGAAGCATGGGTTGCAAATGCTGCAGCGAGGAGGAGGCTAGAGACAGTGGAGATGTCCTGTCTAAGGGCAATGTGTGGTGTAAATATTATGCAGAAAATTTGGAATGTGGAAATTAGGAGGTGTGAAGTTACTAAAAGTATTTGTCAGAGGGCTGAAGAGGGGTTGTTGAGGTGGTTTAGTCATTTAGAGAGAATGGATCAAAGTAGAATGACTTGGAGAGCGTATAAATCTGTAGGGGAAGGAAGGCGGGGTAGGGTCGTCCTAGAAAAGGTTGGAGGGAAGGGGTAAAGGAGGTATTGTGGGCGAGGGGCTTGGACTTACAGCAAGCATGTGTGAGCGTGTTAGATAGGAGTGAATGGAGACGAATGGTTTTTGGGACATGACGATCTGTTGGAGTGTGAGCAGGGTAACATTTTGTGAAGGGATTCAGGGAAACTAGTTAATTGATTTAGTTGGACTCGAGTCCTGGAAATGGGAAGTACAATGCCTGCACTTTAAAGGAGGGGTCTGGGATAGTGACAGCTGGGAGGGACAATTCTCAGCTGTCGTATCTGAGCTCCTCTGCAAAGACAGTGATTATGTATGAGAGTGGTGAAAGTGTTGAATGATGATGAAATTATTTTCTTTTTGGGGATTTTCTTTCTTTTTGGGTCACCCTGCCTCGGTGGGAGACGGCCGACTTGTTGAAAAAAAAAAATATATATATATAGTATACACAAGCTACTGTATTCACATTATATTTAGTTTCCTGTTATTGTAACACTGATTATTCAAATGGAAGAAATCAAAGGATATATAAATCTTGGAGTCCTCAATTTGTATATAAACATTGTCTCCAATAGTCTCACATTTTAGTACTGATGATGCAAAGGGTATTAAAACACTGCATATATTGACTAATATGCAGGAAACAACTAATCGCTTTTATTAGTTTTCCTGAGACCTCCGTGGTAATAAACCATTTACATATATATAAATTGTTATACTACTGTGGTGGCCCTTTGAACTTCGGACACAAACAATTATCATGGCAGTGTCACAAGATTATCCTTTCACTTTTTTGTTTACTTACTGTACTTTCCAAACTTTAATATTAATCACATTCAATATTTGTGTAAATACAGACTTATAGCAAAAATGCCAAAAAAGATTGCATCCTATTTGATGATCTACTGTAATACAGCCTCTCCTCACTTAACGATGGAGTTCTGTTCCTAAGACCATGTTGTTAAACAAATTCAACGGTAGGTGAGGAGCATACTATAATGGTAGTGGGTTTGTGTCATCCTTCTTTGATATTGTTTTAATGTCACCTTTGCAACATTCATAACATTTCTGGTATATTTTTAAATGTTTGTACAGTAGAGCACTGTATATTGTAATAAACAGAATAGAGGAAATCAACACGAGTATGTCGCTAAGTGAGGAGAGGCTGTACTCTACCCTGGTATGTTTGTCTATGAGACAAAAGATTATACTGGCCTAGCAACTGAAGTGGGACATCATGGGATTTCCTATGGCTACTGGATGCATCCTATTACAAAAAGTGTCAAGGTGTACTACTTCAGATAAAATATAAGATCTTCTTTCAACAAATTGGCTGTATCCCACCAAGGCAGGGTGGCCCAAAAGAAAAAAACTGAAGTTACTTCTTTTAAATTTAGTAATATGTATATACCGGAGACGGTTACTAGCCCCTTGCTCCAGTCATTTTAATCGCCTCTTATGACACGCATGGCTTATGGAGGAAGAATTCTGTTACACTTCTCCATGGAGATGAGCGGAAATAAACAAGAACTAGTAAGAAAATAGAAGAAAACCCAGACGGGTATGTATATATATGCTTCTACATGCATGTGTAGTGTGACCTAAGAGTAAGTAGAAGTAGCAAGAAAGTGTGAGAATTTACAAATACGTACTGTATTAGCATAAAATTGCCTTCTGGGCTTGTGTGGTGGACAGTTTGTTGAACATTTTTGGCTATTGCCAAATTAATATGGGCAGTGGTAAGTCACTGACGAGAGAATTGCTGAGAGCATTGGATTTCATAAGGCAGGCCATCAAATAAAGGAAATAGTAGTTCCAGAAATGTGTGTGCGTGAGCATCCACTGAGGACCTGGTTGCATTGGTTCCTTGAAGACAGTGTTCATGACATGCCCACTAAAAGTACGTCCAGGGAAGTCTAATAAAACGTCGAAAGTAATGTTAATTGTTCTAGTGTACTTAGAAATGGTTTATGTGCCTGAATCTTTCACTCAGTGTGGCACAAGGTTTTTATGCACAACAGTGCTGCTTGCCATACTACAAAATCTGTTGTTCAGTGGCTTTGTGACTGTGAAGTACAGTGGTCCCACGAGTAACGAAAAAACTTCATCCTAGAAGCCTGCTCAAGGGCCATTACCGAACGAATTTACTCCCTTAAGGAATAATATCACGTAGGTTAGTCTATTTCTGGCCCCCAAAAATACACTTCCACAAGCACTTACAATATTATACTTACATAATTGTACGATTTCCGGGGTGTTTGTTACTCAGGGGTCCACTGTACTTTTCTTTGATGAGTGGCCAAGAAACTTCCCAGCCATAAACCCAATTGAGAACTTCTTGGCTGAGGTATGTTTTTTTTTTTTCTTCTAACATGCCAGCCATCTCCCACCAAGGCAGGGTGACCCTAAAAAGAAAGAAACACTTTCACCATCATTCACACATACATAATGACTGTCTTTGTAGAGGTGCCTAGATATGACAGTTTAGATGTCACTCTAAACATCCAATATCTCAAGCCCTCTAAAGTGCAGGCATTGTACTTCCTACCTCCAGAACTCAAGTCTGGCTAACTGGTTTCCCTGAGTCCCTTCACAAAATATTACCTTGCTCACACTCCAACAGCTCATCACGTCCCAAAAACCATTAGTCTCCATTCACTCCTATCTAACATATTCACATATGTCTGCTGCATGTCTAGGCCCCTTGCACACACAACCTCCTTTACCGCCTCTCTCCATCCTTTCCTAGTACGTCTCCGACCCCTACCCCTCCTCCCCTCCACTACAGTAACTCCACACCACCTAATTTCCACTCTACAAATTCTCTGTATAATTTAATTTAATTTCTTTTTTTCTACAAATACATGTACAGTGGACCCCCGAGTTTCGTAAACCCCGGAAATCGTACAGTTATGTAAGTATAATATTGTCAGTGCTTGTGGAAGTGTATTTTTGGGGGTCTGAAATAGACTAACCTACATGACATTTTTCCTTAAGGGAGTAAATTCGTTCGGTAATGGCGCTTGAGCAGACTTCAGGAGTGAAGTTTTTACGAAACTCGGGGGTCCACTGTACAAGGTATACAGGCCTAGCTGACATCAGTGACATACTACTATATAGAAGGCCACTTGTTATGCAGAGCATTTTGGGCAAATTAGGTCAATTTTGTCCCGGGGTGCAACCCACACCAGTCGACTAACACCCAGGTACCCATTTTATACTGATGGGTGAACATAGACAACCAGTGTAAGGAAGCACACTGAATGTTTCAACCCTCGCTGGGAATCAAACCTGGACTCTCACCGTATGAAACGAGAGCTTTTACCACTAGACCACAGGCCACAAGTATTTACAACACACATTACCCTTAGATATGACATCTCCACCGCCTCCAGCCTCCTCCTCGATGCAGCGTTCACAACCCATGCTTCACACCCATATGAGAGTGTTGGTACCACTATACTCTCATCCATTTCCTTCTTTGCCTCCATGGATAACATTTTTTTGTCTCCACAGATATCTCAATGCACCACTCCCCTTTTTTCCTCCATCAATTGTATAGTTAACCTTGTCCTTCATAAACCCATCTGCTGACAAATTTACTCCCATGTATCTCCCAAATAGAGATATATACTTGGGAAAAGATATCAGCCCACTCCCACAGCTTTAGGATGCCATCTGTGAGTCATGGGGCAGTTTACCCCATGAAACCCGACTTGGACCCTTTACAAAGTCACACTAACAGAAAGGAGAGGAGGGAGTATATGTAGGCCAGCAGACAGGTCTAAATAAAAACTAGGTTTTTATTTAGGCTTGGGTGCAAAACATATATTTCTACATAAACAAGCAATGACATCAAAAATGTAAAGTGGCAAGACTTCATTACTTTTGACAAAGTAAAAAGCTTAAAAGAAATTTAGTATTTTTGAAGGGGGATCCCAGAAACATATCCCTATATTTCTCATTTTCCTAGATTCACTTTTTGCATAAGACAGTTTTCAGGTTTATAACTACCATGTTATTCAGGAGTCTTATGCATTTCATAATTTCTCTTATGTGGAATATTGACATTAATAAGAAAACCTTATTAATGATCAAAAATTTTGACGTGAGAAAAACAGTGAACACACTTTCAAAAGTATTTTGATTAGTTTTCAGTTTGGGGAATTATTCTCTGCCAAGGTAAAATAAGTATTGGACACCAAAATCATTCTACATCTATTAATATATTTGTACTAAGAAAGCATTAACCCACTGAATATGTACCAGAACATTGTGGAAAATGCAGTGCCTGCACTCTGAAAGAGGAGTGGGGATATTTGTAGTTTGGAGGACATCTGAACTGTAGTATTGGCTAACCTGTGACAAGACTGATAGTGAATGATGGTGACAGTGTTTCTTCTTTTGGGTCACCTTACCTTGGTGGGAGACGGCCAGTGTTAAAGATTGACAAAATAATAATTTTGCTTTGCAAACCCGGCTTCTGATATTCCATTTGGCCCTGATGCCTCTAATGTGTCAAGTGTTATCTGCAGTCTCCTCACTTCCTGATTAGTACACTAATAACCTGCACATAGGAAACTGAAATTTATGACAGTTTCATTCTGACTTCTACCATTAACTAGTCACACAGGCTCCCTTACCTTCAAGCTTTTGTGAGAATAAGTTAATGGTCCAAGTCAGACTGAAACATCATCATAGGTGTATGTTCTGTGTGTAGATTATTTGTGTATTGTTCCAATCATGGTAAAATATTGTGCATTTTCATTCTTCCCGGTTAGTAGTTTGTGTTTGATATTAATTGGTTTATTCTCCTTTGTGACTTATGCATTGGTTCTTTTTAATTTGTGAACACACTTTAGAGGCTTCTGTTGAGCTCATAGCATATTTTTCTGTTGTCATGCATTCTGTAATTTCCAGTTTCTAATTACCTGTTTGAATGTGTGCACATATGTGTGTGTGTGTGTGTGTGTGGGGGGGGGGAATGTCTAAGAATGCACACATGCATGTATGTGTATGCATGCATTAGTTTGTGTGCACGAGTTTTAATAACAAATTTTGAAGGTAAAGAATTTGGTATCTACAGTGTATCCACATTCATCTCTTGCAGTTGTGCAGTTTTTGATGTTTTGCTTAAGTGTGTGTGAAGAAAATTCATGATACCTAGATCCTAGTATCTCTCATATGGAAGTTATTTTAATATACTACTTATAATATCCATTTCTTCTTGATGCCAGGGATGAAACCTGCTGGAGCCCCAAGTGTTCGACGGTCTCATTCTATGAATTTAAATGATATGGCTGATATTAGATCGAGGATAGAACAAAGAACAGAGAGATCTGAGAATGCACCTTCTTCTTATAACAGTGATTATGGTGGCAGAGATAGGTGAGTGATTTTAGTATCAAGAGCATATTTTGTGGTGATTGGTTTAATAAAGTCATCTTGAAATTCAATGTTTTGTTAATCACTGATTTCTCACTAGTCTTACCTGCTAATTCCTTTCTCAGCTGACTGTAATGTCTACAGTATTAAAAATTGCTTAAGGGCATGTTTTATGACTATAGACCAGAATGCATGGTGGTATTATATAATAGGAACTGTTGTTTTGTATTTCCTGATATGATACATTTATTTAAAAAAATTTATAAGGTGGAAAAGCTTCTTACATCATTAAATGTTTCAGCAGTATATCCATTGCCATCATGTATAATAAATTAAATTAGCTTTGGTTATTAACCTGTGCCGTCTAATCATTGCAGTTATGATTTGAATAAAAATTCCAGGAATGACTAGCATTTATCGTGAGTCAAGTTCATTATACGATGTACAGTATTTAGTACAGTGGTACCTCGGTTAACGATATTTTTTCGTTCCAGAATGCTGTTCAAGTGCCATTACCAAACGAATTTCTCCCCATAAGGAATAATGTAAAATAGACTAGTCCTTTTAGACCCCCAAAAATACACTTAAAAAAGCATTTAAAAAAATACTTAAATAAAAGGGCGAGTTTGGGGACAATCATTAACCGAGGTACCACTGTATTTTGTTTGTGCTATTGCAAGTTGAACTTAACCCTTAAATGGTCCAAACGTATATATACGTTCGCACGCCCAGTGCCCCGAATATTTTGAAAAAAAAAAAAATATATAGAAATTAAAGAGCACATTTTTTTGTGTTATAGGATAAAAAAATTTTTTAGGGTCAGTACTTACCGAGATATGAGGCGGAGACGTTGACACTGGATGCTCACCTGACAGCAACAGGAGTCCTGCTGCTTGTTTATATATATATATATATATATATATATATATATATATATATATATATATATATATATTTATATATATATATATTATATATTTATATATATATATATATATTTATATATATATATATATTATATATATATATATATATTTATATATATATATATTATATATATATATATATTTATATATATATATTTATATATATATATATTATATATATATATTATATATATATATATATATTATATATATATATATATTTATATATATATATATATTTATATATATATATATATTTATATATATATATATATATATATATATATATATTTATATATATTATATATATATATTTTTATATATATATATTTATATATATATTTATATATATATTTATATATATATTTATATATATATTTATATATATATTTATATTTTTTTTTATTAACACATCGCCGATTCCCACCAAGGCAGGGTGGCCCGAAAAAGAAAAACTTTCATCATCATTCACTCCATCACTGTCTTGCCAGAAGGGTGCTTTACACTACAGTTATAAAACTGCAACATTTACACCCTCCTTCAGAGTGCCGGCACTGTACTTCCCATCTCCAGAACTCAAGTCCGGCCTGCTGGTTTCCCTGAATCCCTTCATAAATGTTACTTTGCTCACACTCCAACAGCACGTCAAGTATTAAAACCATATGCCTCCATTCACTCCTATCAAATACGCTCACACATGCTTGCTGGAAATCCAAGCCCTCGCACACAAAACTTCCTTTACCCCCTCCCTCCAACCTTCCTAGGCCGACCCTACCCCGCCTTCCCTCCACTACAGATTTATACACCTCGAAGTCACTCTGTCTCGTTCCATTCTCTCTACATGTCCAAACCACCTCAACAACCCCTCCTCAGCTCTCTGGACAATCGTTTTGGTAATCCCGCACCTCCTCCTAATTTCCAAACTCCGAATTCTCTGCATTATATTCACACCACACATTGACCTCAGACATGACATCTCCACTGCCTCCAGCCTTCTCCTCGTTGCAACATTCATCACCCATGCTTCACACCCATATAAGAGCGTTGGTATAACTATACTCTCAACATTCCCCTCTTTACTTCCATGGACAAGGTTCTTTGTCTCCACAGACTCGAAGTGCTCCACTCACCCTTTTCCCTCATCAATTCTATGATTCACCTCATCCTTCATAGACCCATCCGCCTGACATGTCCACTCCCAAATATCTGAATACATTCACCTCCTCCATACTCTCTCCCTCCAATCTGATATCCAATCTTTCGTCACCTATTCTTTTGTTATCCTCATCACCTTACTCTTTCCTATATTCACTTTCAATTTTCTTCTTTTACACACCCTACCAAATTCATCCACCAACCTCTGCAGCTTCTCTTCAGAATCTCCCAAAGCACAGTGTCATCAGCAAAAAGCAACTGTGACAACTCCCACTTTGTATTTGCTTCTTTATCTTTTAGCCCAACACCTCTTGCCAAGACCCTCGCATTCACTTCTCTTACAACCCCATCTATAAATATATTGAACAACCACGGTGACATCACACATCCTTGTCTAAGGCCCACTTTTACTGGGAAATAGTCCCCTTCCCTCCTACACACTCTAACCTGAGCCTCACTATCCTCATAAAAACTCTTCACTGCTTTCAGTAACCTTCCTCCTATTCCATACACCTGCAACATCTGCCACATTGCCCCCTATCTACCCTATCATGCTCCTTCATATTTATATATATATATTTATATATATATATTTATATATATATATTTATATATATATTTATATATATATATTTATATATATATTTATATATATATTTATATATATATATATTTATATATATATTTATATATATATATATATTATATATTTTTATATTTATATATATATATATATTATATATATATTTTTATATATATATTTTTATATATATATTTTTATATATATATTTATATATATATATATTTTTATATATATATTTATATATATATATTTATATATATATTTATATATATTATATATATATATATTTATATTTATATATATATTTATATTTATATATATATTTATATTTATATATATATATATATATATATTTTTTATATTTATATATATATATTTATATATATATTTATATATATATTATTATATATATATTTATATATTTATATATATATATATTTATATATATATTTATATATTATATTTTATATATATATATTTATATATATATATTTATATATATATTTATATATATATTTATATATATTTATATATATATTTATATATATTTATAGCCATGCGTGTCGTAAGAGGCGACTAAAATGCCGGGAGCAAGGGGCTAGTAACCCCTTCTCCTGTATATATTACTAAATGTAAAAGGGAAAATTTTCATTTTTCATTTTGGGCCACCCCGCTTCGGTGGGAAACGGCCGACGTGTTGAAAGAAAGAAGATATTGAGGAGAATGGAACAACGAATAGGCAATCTTGACACCCATGATGCCTTGTACCTCCTCACAAAATGCTTGAGTCTGCCCAGGTTGACATATTTCCTAAGATGTGCTCCTTCATATGATAATCCTATACTGCACGAATATGACAGTATCCTGAGGCAGATCTTTACTAAAGTACTTAACCTTACTCTAGAAGATGGGCAGTGGGACCAAGCTACACTCCCAGTCAGACTAGGAGGCATTGGTGTCCGCAAGTCATCTCAGATTGCTCTACCTGCTTTCCTGTCTTCATGCATTGCATCCAGAGGGCTTGTAGCAGCAATTCTCCCTGAACATCTTAGGGACACGATTGGAATCCATGACCAAAGTTCGTTGATGGAGCCAGGATCTGGGATAACCTAACAGGCTCTGAAACCAGGCCTGCTCCCCCAACAACTACAAACAGTCGCACTGGGATGGCCCAATAGTAGAGAATATAGCCTCAGCAATGCTT
>WNWK01000932.1:0-60813 GCA_009830355.1 Cherax destructor | reverse complement strand
AAGTAGAAGTAACAAGACATGCCTGAAATCTTGCATGTTTATGAGACAGAAAAGACACCAGCAATCCTACCATCATGTAAAACAATTACAGGCTTCCGTTTACACTCATTTTATATATATATATATATATATATATATATATATATATATATATATATATAGTATATATATATATTATTTTTTTTTTTTTTTTTCAACAAGTCGGCCGTCTCCCACCGAGGCAGGGTGACCCAAAAAGAAAGAAAATCCCCAAAAGAAAAAACTTTCATCATCATTCAACACTTTCACCACACTCATACATAATCACTGTCTTTGCAGAGGAGTCAGATACTACAGCTGAGAAAAGTCCCTCCCAGCTGTCACTATCTCAGACCCCTCCTTTAAAGTGCAGGCATTGTACTTCCCATTTCCAGGACTCAAGTCCAACTAAATCAATTAACTGGTTTCCCTGAATCCCTTCACACAATGTTACCCTGCTCACACTCCAACAGATCGTCATGTCCCAAAACCATTCGTCTCCATTCACTCCTATCTAACACGCTCACACATGCTTGCTGGAAGTCCAAGCCCTCGCCCACAAAACCTCCTTTACCCCTTCCCTCCAACCTTTTCTAGGACGACCCCTACCCCGCCTTCCTTCCCCTACAGATTTATACGCTCTCCAAGTCATTCTACTTTGATCCATTCTCTCTAAATGACTAAACCACCTCAACAACCCCTCTTCAGCCCTCTGACAAATACTTTTAGTAACTCCACACCTTCTCCTAATTTCCACATTCCGAATTTTCTGCATAATATTTACACCACACATTGCCCTTAGACAGGACATCTCCACTGCCTCAGCCTCCTCCTCGCGCAGCATTTGCAACCCATGCTTCACACCCATATAAGAGTGTTGGTACCACTATACTTTCGTACTTTCCCCTTCTTTGCCTCCATGGATAACGTTTTTGTCTCCACAGATACCTCAATGCACCACTCACCTTTTTCCTTCATCAATTCTATGGTTAACCTCATCCTTCATAAACCCATCTGCTGACACATCAACTCCCAAATATCTGAAAACATTTACTTCTTCCATAATCCCTCTCTCCAATGTGATATCCAATTTTCTTTATTTAAATCGTTTGATACCCTCATCACCTTACTCTTATCTATGTTCACTTTTAACTTTCTACCTTTACACACTCTCCCAAACTCGTCCACTAACCTTGCAACTTTTCTTTAGAATCTCCCATAAGCACAGTATCATCAGCAAAAAGTAACTGTGTCAACTCCCATTTGCATTTAATTCTCCATAATTTAATCCCACCCTCTCCCCAACACCCTAGCATTTACTTCTTTTACAACCCCATCTATAAATATATTAAACAACCATGGTGACATTACACATCATATATATATATATTATATTATATATATTATATATATATATATATATATATATATATATATATATATATATATATATATATATATATATATTAATTTTTTTGTTCTGATAATTACAATTTATAGTAGTTCTTGTGATTTCATAGCCAATCTTTGTTCTGACAGTAATATTAGGTACTGAAATTGTACTCAAATAATAATAATGATAGTGCATAAAAATAATAATAATAATAATAATGATAGTGAATAATAATAATAATGATAGTGCATAATAATGATAATAATAGTGCATAATAATGATAATAATAATAAAGTTCCCTAGAAGCCTGATGTAAGATTTGTGTCCCTGCCTTATCTCATCTGATCTCCACTAATGATGACTGGTGACATTTGATGAGGGGTGAGGGTAGTCTTATCTCTTTTTATCAGTCCAGTAATTACAGTGATGACATTTGACGAGCTTACACTGCTTCCCTTTATTTGTTACGCAAACCTGTCTGTCTGCATCTGTCTTTGTGTCTGTCTTTCTGTCTGTCTGTGTGTCTTTCTGTGTGTGTGTCGTCTCCTTTCTGTCTGCTTGTCTCAGTAGCTCATGAACCAAATAGTATTACGCAGATCACAAGCACAGTATAACACTTTGTCTGGATTTTTTTAGTTATCTCAGGTAATTTACACCAGGTATAATTGTATTTACGTATGTATTCCTGTGAGATAGAGACAGAGACAGATAGATACAGACAGACAGAGATAGACAGCCAATCAGGTACCCAGCTGACCAGCCAGCTGCTGGCCAGCCAGGTGGCCAGGCAGCCTGCCAGCATCACATTCCACTTCAAAGGGGAGTGTTAATATGACATGACATCAGTGAATCCTTGGTGTTTGCCGCAGTGTTTGCTCTAGCTGGTGCTCAGTTTAACTGGTGCTCCCACAAGGTACTAAGTGGTCCCAGATTTTTTTAATATGGCGCACACCGAGTGTTAAGACCCATTCTATGCTGACCAAGCATCTGCCAATCGTGCAAATTTGGAGGCAGGAAAAAAAACGTAAATACAGTGGTACCCGTTTACATATTTTTCATTCAGAATGCTGTTCAAGTGCCATTACCAAACGAATTTATCTCCTTAAGAAAAGTTGTAAATAACTAGTCCTTTAGACCCCCAAAATTACACTACAAAAGCATTTAAAAATAAACTTACATAAAGGGTGAGTTTGGGGACCATCAAACCGGGGTACCACTGTATATGTTTGGGGCAAAAGTAGTACTAACATATATATATACGGTTGGACCGTTTAAGGGTTAAGCAGTAATTTTTAAGGATAATTCTTTTTTATTATTTTTTTTTCTTTTTTACAATATCCAAAATTATTACATAAAATAGGTGTACAAACTGTCAGGAATGGCAAGTTGTCCTCTTAATGGTTATGGAGGCCTTTGACCCTACTCATGGACCAAGCTTTTATTATGCTGATGCTAGCCACATGCAGTCCAGTGCAAGTTCCACAGCCTGGCTGTTCAGGAACTGCCTAGTGGAACTTTTAAGGTTTCCACTGGAAGACAGGTCTCTTGCAAGTTCATCTTGTATTTGAAGGGCGGGTATTAAAAAGCTTTGGATCCTTCATGCTTATTGTAATTATGTATTTGAAACTGCAAGAGCAAAGCTATGCTAGCGTTGTCCCATCTTCAATAATTTTTTCATAGTTTGTTTAAATTTCCATTGGTTGTACGTATTTTAACCCTTCGTTTCATTGAGAGTATTTTTCACCATCTGCGATACAGTATATTGTTCTCTGATAAGTACTGTAGAACCCTGGTGTTTTAACTTCATTGGTTCCTAGGTGGTGTTTGAACTGCAGAAAGTTTAATGTCCAAAACAGTATTTCCCAGGCTTTAATTATCAGACTCACACACTGGAGGATGTTGAACTGACTCTTCCAAAAGTCTCTTGAGAGTTAGGTCAGTGTCAGAGGTCACTTCAAAGCACTTTTGAAATAGGGCTTTCATGTAAAGGTTTTTACAACTAAATTTTAAACAAGTTAGAGCGTTCGGACTCCAGAAAAACATTCAAACACCAGGTCAGGTTTTTCTTATTAAAATTGTTAGTGAAAGTTTTTTACATTTTTTAGATCTGCATTTTTTCTTCCCTTAAATTAGGATGTTACTGTTTAGCATTGTACAGTAACATTCTAATTTAAGGCATTTGTACACTAGGCTAGAGTGCAAATGCTTTAAAGGGTATCATTATTTACTTGACATTTCTTATGATAGTTCTTGTTATCTAGTTATACAATTATTTTTCCCTAGCATTTGTGATGGTAACACTAATATGATCTTTGAATGTAAGATATTTTAACATCAGTACTCCAAAATTTCATTCATTCTTCTTCAACTTTATTGAATGATTTGTGTTTCATACTGTTGCAGGTTTTATATCTTCAAGTTTTTCATAGAGGAGCAACTGAAATTTGTTCTCATTGAACATCATAAAGAAGGTTCCTAAGATTCAAATGTCTGTTATGATGACCTGCACTTAACAATCACTTAATTTCTTAACATTGCTGATTTACGGATGTGAATATTACAAATGTTCAATTGAAAATATTTTCCTTTTTTTAAAAAATTCTTTCTATTAAATTCTTTTTGTTTTTGTCTTCATTTTTTGTATGAATCTTTGGCTTACATTTGTTTGCTAGAAAGTGAGTCAAGAACTGTAGATTTAATAATTTAGCTGGACACTGTGGCCGAGTAGAAGTGATCCTGTTTCATACATGTGACAGACTTCAGTACAGAATATTCTTATTCAGTAATTTATTCTTTCCTTGTTAGGCTCAGGGTTTTGTAATGTTCTTATAGTTTTTATTTTAACAGGTGGTAAATATGTAAAGTACTATCTGTAAACTACTTAATTGCAACTCTTTCTGATCCCATACAATAACTTGCCTTATATGGGCTAGAGTTTAGCAGTGGATCTGTGCAAGATATTCTTAGTACATGTGGGATAATGCTTTGAGATACCAGATACAGAATCAGCTGTATTCACTGGGTCTATCTACACTGGAATGGGACCCCATTTTGAGTCCCATTTCAGTGCTCAAATTTTTTTTTTTTTACCCTCTTGCTGTTTACGTTTGTAATAGTATCTTGTTTTTCCCTGTTGATGTTACGAAATACGGTGGTACCCCGGTTTACGATTGTCTCCAAACTCTCCCTTTTATGTAAGTTTATATTTTTAAATGCTTTTGTAAGTGTATTTTTGGGGGTCTAAAAGGACTAGTCTATTTTACATTATTCCTTATGGGGATAAATTCGTTTGGTAATGGCACTTGAACAGCATTCTGGAACGAAAAAATATCGTTAACCGGGGTACCACTGTACTCATTTATTTTCTTGTGTCTCTTTAAAGTTATGTGCTTAATATGTGTCTTCTATCAGTGAACAAAAAATATGTATATGCTGTATGAAGGAAAGACTGTCTAGTTAAGGGTTTACATTGCAAGTATAGTATGAATTTGTGTTATAATGGTATGATTTAACATTTTTTTCATTGAAAATTCGAGTACACTAATAACTTGCTATATTATTAACTTTCAAATTATTGAGGTGGGTTTAGGGATGGCTTTTGCACTTTTAAATAGCATTTGAGTTTTAAGTCTTGATTTAGTAAGAATAATTATAGAAAGAAAACCTTGGTGAATGTAATAATTGTCTAGTTTGTCTCCTAGTTGTTTGCAAGGGTTAAGAAATATCTACTGGCTCTGTCTCTTGACTCTTTTTGGCTATTTTTTGCTGATTTTTGCCCTACAGGGCTTAATCATATCTGTTCTTTAAACTGGGTATAATGTTTATTTATCTGTTCTGCTTCTTCATCAAGTGCATTCCACACACTTACTACTGTAAGACTGAAAAAGTACTTGTGTTAAAAAAAAAAAATCTTTTTGGAAACCTATGGATCTTGTATTTCTTTATATGCTTCATCTGGTGCAGAAACCACACTGGCACCACATGCTCTAATAAGGACGAAGCCTGTGTTGTTCATTATATCCTAAATTAAATTTTTTTATGTTTCTGAATGCATTTCTTAGATTGTCTTGTTTTGCATGTAGATCTGTAGCTGTATGATTTATATGTTCTTGTGATCTGCTTGGTACAATGCTTGCTCTTATATCTTTCTCCTTGCACATTTTCAGTGTCCTTCCATATTGTATTCCAGATCGTCTTTTCGCTTATTCTTTCATTACCTTGCACTTAGCAGGATTGAATTAAAATAGCCACTACCTTAATCATGTGTGCAGCCTGTTGGTCTTTTCATTTTTTTGTAATGTTCAGTGTTTGCATAGTTGTCTGCATGAAGGTATTTTGATTCCACCATAAATTATAAAAAATTCAGAGCATTAAAGCAGAATGTTTGAAATTGGTGTACATAAAAAGTTAAGTGGAAGGATTGATTGAGACGGTATGTCCATGTGGAAAACACTGAAAGAATGGTAAAGAATTTATGTGGTATCAGTGGTTCATGTAAATAGTGGATATACCTAGCCATAAAGCAGCTGAAAGGAGTTTTTTATATACATATTCAGTGTACAATTTAGTTTCTTCTATTTCTTAATTTTTATAATTTAGGAGGTTTGGTTGAACCCAATCTGCAGGATCAGTGATTCTCGAACCATTAATAGATACAACAGACTGATAGATATAATAGCATTATACTGATGGATGAGAGAAAACATATTTTGCTGTATGAATATTAATATTAGGATCAACTTGATTCAACCATTTATTCTGAAAAAGGAATTCGGATTAGCCTTAAGAATAGAATGTTGAAATATGATTTTTGTATGATAGGAAAACCCACTCATATTTTAATGTAATTTTTTTTTATTTTTTTTTTATTTTTTAGCTCAATGAGTGATGGCCAAGAGGGTGATTTTGTTGTACAACGTTCCCGAGGGCTGGCCACGCTCAGTGATATGATGCGCACACAGTCTCCACGACCTTCACAGGAATTAGAGACCTCGTACTCCTCTAGATCTACTACCAAAGAAAAATATAACATGGACAGTAAAGAAGAGGAGTTAGGGGAGAGAAGTAGAGGCCTTGGGCGGCGTGGTAGCTTCAACAACTCCCATCCTGATCTCCCAGCTGCTGGAATGCCCTCTCGTTACGAGGAAAGACCTCACGGTCGTTCAAGATCTCGTCGTAACTCGATTAGTGCAGAAGATTCGCAATTAACAATAGAAAATTTTGGTGGAAGCCAGGACAATTTAAATTATATTTCCAGAAACCCTGACAAAGAGCCTTTTGTTCACACAGGTAGGAGGGAGAGCTCAAACATAGAAGGGTCACAACTGCGGGACTCTAGAGAGGGCAGTGCGAGGCCTGAATCTCGTAACAGTCGTGATCGCAGTATTGAAAGACGGTTAGACTTGCATCGTGGCAGCATTGAAGAATTAGATAATCGTTTAGTAGACAAATTAGAAAGGGAGGCTCTGGAACGTGAAAAACGTGATTCCTCACAGTACACAAGTAAAGAAAGATTAATAGTGCGAGATCCAAGAAAAATTTCTGTGGAAGCCGTTGACTCTGGAAGTGAGAGTGATGCTTCATTTGACAGAGAAAAGCAAATGGTCAAAGCTACTAGTTTTGCTGAGCTTTCTAAATTAAAAGAGCAGCTTCCAGGGGGTATTAACATTATATATATGCAATCAGATAAAGACGATTCATCAAGGAGAAGTAGTAAATCTTCAGAGAAGAAAACCACCTTTGCTGCCTTACCCAATCAAACCACCTGGAAGCAACAAAGTGCCCAAAGTCACTCCGACGATAATAAATCTATTAGTGGTAAGTTTTTCACCCGCTTTCAAAGAGGCAGATGATTCTCGTGTGTATTAGTAATTAAACATCTTCTTTATTAGACATACATGTGTGATGATTTTTTAAATTCTACCACTTTCACTGTTGCTATGTATGTTTACATATATAAAATAAATATACTGTAATTGAAAATATTCAAAGATTCATTTATATGTTGATTGTATAATAATAATAATAACAATTTCACTGATGCATTGCAAAATTGGCTTTAGTATTGTGAAATTACTGAGGAGTGTGTGTTGTTACCCATGCATGATGGTTAGTTACTGAGTAATTTCTTGTATCTCTCCCTTTGTATGAATTTTGTATTCCTGTCTTCTCTTGCCATACTGTACATCATTATTTTGCATTCCATTTTTAATTTGTATAAAAGTTTTAATACATTATTGCTTCCTTTAACTCCTATTTAATTATCTTGTACTTCGTTTGAGGAAGGACACAATGCATGTGTGACTAGCTGTACAAATTACATGAGTAATGGAATAATGCATGTGCCTAAATGTACAGATCTTTGTACAAGAGAGAATGTTGCATGGTTTCTTAGATGTTTGGATTCCTGTAAAAGGGATGAATGATGCATGTGAGCCTAAATGTTTAGATCTTTTTTGCAGATTAACATTTTTGACAATTGCACTTTAATTTTTGTGTCAATATGCACCTTTAGTTTTTTCACAATAGTAATACAATGGAACCTCAGTTTTCGTATGCCCTAGTTTGTATGTAAAACTATAGTTATTCTCTATAAAACGTATTTTTTGTTAATATTTTTGGGTGTCTGGAATGGATTAATTGGATTTACATTATTTCTTATGGGAAATATTAACAAAAAATACATTTTATAGAGAAGAACTATAGTTTTACATACAAACTAGGGCATACAAAAACCGAGGTTCCACTGTACATATAATATATAGACAGTCTCCTGTCTAATTACACTGTACCTATTACATGTGCTGGTAAATATTTTAGTACAGTGGACCCCCGGCTAACGAACAAAATTCATTCCAGAAGCCTGCTCAAGTGCCATTACCGAACGAATTTACTTCCTTAAGAAATAATGTCACGTAGGTTAGTCTATTTCAGACCCCCAAAAATACGCTTCCACAAGCACTTACAATATTATACTTACATAATTGTACGATTTCCGGGGTGTTCGTTAGCCGGGGGTCCACTGTATTGGTATTCAGTATTTCTTGGATAAAAAAGCCCTTTCACTATCACAACCCGTAAAATTAAAAAAATGTGGTTTGGACACAGTTTATGCATTCCAATGCTTAAATCAACACTAATTCTAGCCATTTCAAAAGTATTCCCTCCATTCTATCGACTGAGCACAAGAAACCACTCGAACAACTGCCTAAAGTACTTATAATGTGCACAAAGGATAGTAATTTAGCCAACTTAGCACAAAATAATCCTCCTTAAAAATGGTCCAAAATAGATTTACTCTGTAGGCATTCCAGGTACTAAAACAACTTTTATTCTGTTCATTAATCATATTCCTAGGCCTCTTCTGTGTAATATTTTCCCACCATTTTCAATCCATCATAATCACAAAAAATCAAGGTTTTTGCTTTATTTCTCAGATTAATAAAATATGATCAAGAATGATTGGTCATGGTTTAGGTCATCCCAGTAATTGAAGCAGATCTAGAAAAACCCATAAAACAGACCAGGGAGGAACTAGTATGTTTTCCACTCTCAGTTAATACCAAGAAACAACCAATAAAACCATAAAAATCATGCTAGAAAATACTTTCAAAGTTGCTATTTTAAACCAAACACAAAGTCAGAGGTTTGCTTTTACTATCATGCACTGAGTGGGGCAGGACTTTTTTTTTCTTTTATACTGTGCACAGATCCATTTATATCTTGGCTAAAATTTACTGTTCATTGCTTATCTGAGGGAACAGATCTGAAAGTGTAGATGTATGTGAGCAACACTGGTGTCAGTGACGTAGGTCTATGCAAGACAGTGAAACGGTTAAAATAAGTATGCATTGTAAGACTATTGCAACGCTTTAGACTTGCTCTTTCTCTCCATTCCCCTTTCTCTCCCTTTCATCTCTTCCTTTCAGCTTGTTTCCATTCCCTACTTTGTATTAAATTATGAAGGAGATTTAAGGCGAACTCTGCAAGCTTAGATTGGAACACTGGGTGTTCTTATTGCTCAATAGCTATTACAGCTTATACAGTACATACTAGATAATTTTATTTTTTCCTCCATATAGGGCTAGGATAATTCAAAGTTCATATTGCCAATTGCATGTGTCAGTTGTGGATAAGTTTTAAGGATTTATTTCATTGGGCTTGTCTGTTGGAGTAAACTGTCATGAGTTTTGGTAAAACTGCATTTCACTTTTTTGTGTATTCTTGTTTTTTTTTTTTCTGGTCTTGGAAAAGTTATTAAATTTTGTAAAATATATAGTAGCTTTAGTCTTTTCCTTTAAGTTTGTTTTGAATGTTAAATCCATCTCCAGACCAACTCATGAGGCAAGATGAGCCATATTCTTGTCTTTAGTTAATTATAATAATTATCCATAGGAAAACAATCTACTGATATAGCAATTTACATTTAGTGCCAGATCATTGCACTGAGAAACTAATTTATGTTGAATGAAGGTTGGTTACCATCAGTAAGAGCATACATGGGAGGAGAAGGTTGAATTAAACAAAATAGGAAAACACAAAGAATACAGTTAAAGGAATAAGGAAATGTGATTTCATAGCCCATTTGAGTTTAGTATTGTACTGTATTACTTAGTACGATGATTGAATTTGTTCATCAAGTATGTGTGTGTTCTTTTTATTAGCACCTTTTGATCCTTCAACTTAGGCTAAGATGTACATCATTTGTCGCTGCCTCTTTGTTTTTATTTTATTATTATTATTACTATGATTATTTACCATTATTTTTTTTCTCTTAAACCGGCCATATCCCACCGATGCAGGGTATACCTGGAGAGGGTTTTGGGGATCAATGCCCCCCATGGCCCAGTCTTTGACCAGGCCTCATGGTGGATCAGAGCCTGATCAACCAGGCTGTTACTGTTGGCTGCATGCAAACCAACGTATGAACCATAGCCCGGCTGGTCAGGTACTGGTGTTATGTGCCTGTCCAACGCCTTCTTGAAGACAGCCTGGGATCTATTTGTAATCCCTCTTATGTATGCTGGGAGGCAGTTGAACAGTCTTTGGCCTCTGATACTTGTGTTGTCTCTTAGTGTACTTGTCTTGCCCCTGCTTTTTATTGGGATGTTGCATCTCCTGCCCAGCCTTTTGCTTTCGTAGGGAGTGATTTTTGTGTGCAAATTTGGGACTAGTCCCTCTAGGATTTTCCAAGTGTATATTATCATGTATCTTTCTCGCCTGCGTTCCAGGAAGTATCAAGGGACTTCAACCGTTTCCATTAATTTAGGTGCTTTATCATACTTATATGTGTCATGAAAGTTCTCTGTACATTCTCCAGGTCTGCAATTTCACCTGCTTTGAAAGGGACCGTTAGTGTGCAGCAATATTCTAGTCTAGAGAGAATAAGCAATTTGAAAAGAATCATCATGGGCTTAGCATCCCTAGTTTTGAAGGTTCTCATTATCCATCCTAGCAGATATGGTAGATACATTGTTGTGATCTTTGAACATGAGATCCTCTGACATTATCACTCCCAGGTCCTTCACATTAGTTTTTCTCTGTTGTGTGATTTAAATTTAGTAATGTATACAGGAGAAGAGGCTACTAACCCCTTGCTCCCAGCATTTTAGTCGCCTCTTACAACATGCGTGACTTAGAGGAAGGATTCTTCTCCAGTTCCCCCATGGAAATATTTTTTTTATTATTATATATATTTTATAATTTATTTATTAGTATTGCAGTGGTTTTTAATTCAACAGCTGTCTCCATCAAGACAGGGTGACCCAAAGAAGAAAACTCATTCACCAACATTGTTGATTAAAGATACTATCTTTCTAGAAATGTGCTGACACCACAACAGATTACCTTCTAACTGCACCATTCCCACCCATTCTTCAGAGTGTTGGCACTTCCTTTACTGCCTCCAGGACTCTAAAGCACGACTAACTGATTTTTCCAAATCCCTTTATAAAAGCTACACTTTTCACACTCCTACACATTCATTAGCCCTTTCACTGTCCTAACCCTTGGACTTAAAAGTGCTGACAGTGTTGTGATTCTTAATACTAACAAAGCCTTTTTTATTGTGAAAAGGTAGAGAATCTTTTTCTGAAGGTAATGACACAAAAAAGTAATTGATGGAAAACTTATGGAATTATGCAGGCGCACAGGTCTTCTGGGTGAAATTTATGCAAAAGTGATTTCACCCACTTAGTCCTATTTTAACCCTTTGAGGGTCGAGAGGCCCTCTCCCGAACTTGTTCTCAGGGTCGAAAAATATTCAGAAAAAAAATTATTTTTTCTTATGAAATGATCGAATCTTTTTCCGATCATAACGCCACCAAAATTATGAAATTTGATGGAAAACTAACAGAGTTATGCTCTCGCGAAGTTAGCTGTATCGATGACATTTACGCGTTGGCGATTTCGCCCACTTTGAGCCCTATTTTCGGCAAATTCCAATGTTTCAGTCTACTAAAATTATAGCTATTTCGCTAGAACTCCATTTCTTCAATCGATTGAGTACAAGAAACCGCCTATTTACCAATTGCAACTACCCAAAATAGTGGTCAGAAAATGGCAATTTGGCCAATTTCTCACAAATTTCAAACGATGCCAATTTCAAAATAGGGTCCAGAATAAACAATGCAGACATTCCTGGCACTAAAATAACATCTCTGTTCATTAGTCACGTCTCCAGGCCCCTTTTACATTACTTTTGCTCTCGATTTTGAAATTTTTATTCTCACAAAAATATAGAAGATTTACTGTATGTATACAACTGCATTATTGTAGAAACGATATAAATAATATCAGTGCACTTGTGCAAGAATATTAGACATGCCAGTTGATGTGTATTGGACGCAAGGCGTGATTTGTTTACTTTTGAACATCGACAGAAATCGAACATTTTCGCTACTTTGCGCTCAGTTTCAAGGTACTTGTCATTGTAAAACCAATCAAAATCATCACCATTTCTGTAGTATATCTTCCATTCTATTGATTGAGACCAAGAAAACCAGAATACAACCACAAATTCCATATGAAAATACACCCGAAAGTCGCTGTTTTAAACAAAAAAAACGGTCAGTTTTTTTTCTCGTTATGCACTGCGTGCTTCAGGATTTTTTTTTTTATACTGCGCACACTGACCACGCAGACCCATTCTTTCATATGTAGGCCTGCCAGCTTTCTTCCACCAGATTTGAAGGCACTAGAATTTAGGCGTACAAGTACGTGACCGACCCTGGCTGCAATGACGTACTAGTACGGGGCCGACCCTCAAAGGGTTAAACTTATTCCATTGCTCAATTTGACCAGATTCCTAGCTATTTCACTAATATGCCTTCTGTTCCATCTAGTGAGTGCAAGAACCTGTTCAATGAACTATCAGAACTACTCTATAAAGTGTGCAGAAGTCTGTAATTTGGCTAATTTTACACAAAATTAAAACTATTACAGTTTAATAACAGGTTTCAAAATAAGTACTGTAGGCATTCCAGCCACAAAAGCAGCCTAGCCTCTGTTCATTGATCATGTCTCCAGGCCTCTCCTATAACACTTGCCCTCCATTTTGAATCCACAAAAAAAATCAAAAGTTTTACTTTTATTTCTTGGATTAATAAAATATAACCAAGAATGATTGGTCATGGTTTAGGCCATCCAGTAATTGAAGCATACCTATAAAAACCCATAAAACAGATGGAGCCTACCCTTCCTCAGGAAAATTGCTAAAAATTTAATATTTCAGCTACTTGGAACCTTATTTCAAGCAACTTCCAATCCTGAAACTGACCAGAATGATCTCTCTCATCAGTCTTCCATTCTATCAATTGATACAGAGAAACATCCAGTAGAACCATAAAAACCACCCTAGAAAACACCTTAGCTGATATTTTAAACCAAACACTAGGTCAGAGGTTTCCTTTTTTACCTTCATGCAGTAAGGGAGGCAGGATTTTTTTTTTTTTTTTTTTTTTTTTTTTGTGTGTGTGTGTGTGTGTGTGTGTACTGTGCACACTCGCTGCTCATACCCTTCCATGTTTTGGTCAAAATTTGCTGCTCACTATGTATTTGAGGGTGCTGTGTTCAAAACTCAAATCAATTTATGTAACACTGGCATCAACAACGTACAGTCATCCCTTGGTTTTCAATTTTAATCCATTCCAGATGGATCAGCTAAAACCAAAATCGGCGAAAACCAAAAGTATTTTCCCCATAAGAAATAATGGAAATTCAATTAATCCGTTCCAGAAACCCAGAAGTTTGGAAAAAAAAATTTGGGGGGCCTTAAAGATAGATTTACATGCACAAATGAATGAACTCTGTGGCACTTACCTTTATTGAAGACTGATGTTGCTGGATGGAAGAGAGGGAGGAGGGGAGAGGGAAGAGACCCTATTTTTGGAAGGGAATCCCTCCATAAGGACTCTAGGTACCAAGTCCTCATCTGGGGTCACTTCCCTTCTTTGTCTTTTAATCCCACTAGGACCAGCTTGAGTCACTACACACCTGTGGCACTAAATATCTGTCTAGAGAGCTGTGTGTCTGGCGGCTCTTTAAAATGTTCCTAAAATGGGACATGGCATCGTCATTGTAAAAGTAGCCAGCACGGATTGCAACATCTTTCTCATGGTGATGTTCCTCCACAAATGAATGCACCCTACTCCACATTGCACAAATCTCCTTAATCTCTGAAGAAGGCACCTTACATCTCTCTTCCTCCACTGAAGCAATTTCCTGAGTTGTGGTTTGATGATGATGCAGCTCAAGCTCTTGCAGCTCTTCAGTGGTTAGATCTTCATTGTGGTTCTCCACCAACTCTTCCACATCCTCTCCACTCACATCCAACCCCATGCAATTCCCCAATGCCACAATACTTTCCACAACTTCCATAGGCTCCTCAGGGTCAGCCCCAAACCCTTCAAAATCCCTCTCTGGGACACAATCTGGCCACAACTTTCTCCAAGCAGAGTTCATCGTCCTGGAAGTCACTCCCTGCCAAGCTTTATCTATAAAGCCTATGCAATGGAAGATATCGAAGTGATCCTTCCAGAACTCTCTTAGGGTAAATGCAGAGTCATTGGTCATATCAAAGCACCTTTGAAACATTGCTTTGGTGTACAGTTTTTTGAAGTTTGCAATGACCTGCTGGTCCATGGGCTGGATGAGAGGAGTGGTGTTAGGAGGCAAGAACTTCACTGTTACAAATTTGAAATTCTTAGACATTTGGTCTTCCAAGTCTCGAGGATGAGCAGGAGCATTGTCAGTTACCAGGAGGCACTTAAGTGGCAATTTATTGTCCAATAGATATTTCTTCACACTGGGGCCAAACACTTGATTAAACCATTCCAGGAAAATTTCCCTAGTGACCCATGCCTTAGCATTAGACTTCCAAAACACACACAATTTACTCTTGCCAACACTGTGTTTGTTGAACACTCTGGGATTTTCTGAGTGATACACCAGTAAAGGCTTCACTTTGAAATCCCCACTAGTGTTACCACACAACATTAGAGTTAGCCTGTCTTTCATAGGCTTGTGTCCTGGCAATTGCCTTTTCCTCCTGCGTGATGTAGGTCCTCCTTCGCATTTTCTTCCAAAAGAGGCCTGTTTCGTCACAATTAAACACTTGTTGGGGTTGGAATTCTTCTGCCTCTACATATTCTTTAAAGTCACGCACAAATTTTTCAGCCCCATGTTTATCTGAACTGGCACCCTCACCATGCCTTACAACACTGTGTATGCCACTTCGCTTCTTGAAGTTTCGAACCAGCCTTTGCTGGCCTTAAATTCATCAACATCAACACTGGTTTCAGTCATTTTCTTGACAAGATTGGCATGCAACTGCCTTGCTTTTCACATATGATGGATTGCACAACACTATCACCGCTAGCAGTTTTTGGTTTATCCACACCAATAACAATTTCTCCATATTTTCAATTGTTTGTGATCTCTGTTTCGTTATCGTATTCATCCCTTTCGCAACATTAGCTTCCGTGATTTCTTTTCTCTTCACCACAATGGAACTGATGGTTGATGGGTTTTCTTGTATATACTGGCGAGCTCGGCAATCGTACACCACTATCATATTTTTCTATTATTTTTCTTCATTTCTACAGTGTTCCTCACTTTCTTTACCAAAGAACTGGCACTAGGAGCTTTCTTTGGGCCCATGGTAGCTTATTTAGTAGTCACACACAATAATCAAGGGCCAAAAACAATGAATTGTTAATAAATGTTTTGTATGAACTCCTGGGGTGATGTTCACTCAAGCATAAACAATGCTAGACTGCATGACAATGTGCGTGGGAGGTGTGTGGGTGGCACTAGTGGACAGGTTCAGTACCATCGGCGAAAACCGAGACAATTTTTCCATGGAAAAAGTGAGCGAAAACCAAAATAGGCGAAAACTGGGACAATCGAAAACCAAGGGATGACTGTAGATCTACATGGGAGTGTGAAAGAGTTAAAAACCACTTGTCTCCATGCACTCCTATCTAAAAGGCTCACACAAGCCTGCTGGACACTCAAGAAAAAAAACTTTCATCATTCAACACTTTCACCATCACTCGTACATAATCACTCTTTGCAGAGGCACTCGGGTATGACAGTTTAGATGTCCTTCCAAACTGCCAATATCCCAAACCTCTCCTTTAAAGTTCAGGCATTGTTCTTCCCATTTCCAGGATCCAGGACTCAAGTCCAGCTAAATGGTTTCCTGAATCCCTTCACAAAATGTTACCCTGCTCACACTCCAACACCTCGTCAGGTCTCAAAACCATTTGTCTCCATTCACTCTTATCTAACACGCTCATGCACGCTTGCTGGAAGTACAAGCTCTTGCCCTCATGCTGCTTACCTACAGGAAAAAAATGGCTTTAAAAAAGTACAGGATACAAAATGATGACTGACAAACCCAGAGAATTAAAGGAACTTGTTAAAAACCTGAACATAATACAGTGGTACCCCGAGTTTCGAACCGCTCCCAACGCTAACAATTATGTAAGTGTATTATTGTAAGTGCTTTTGTAAGTGTGTTTTTAAAGGTCTGAAACGAACTAACCTAATTTACATTATTTCTTATGGTAACAAATTCGTTCGGTATCAGCACTCGAACAGCCTTCTGGAACGAAGAAAGTTCGAAACTCGGGGTATCACTGTATCTGATGACCTGTATATAAAATTCGGAAATAAGGCAAACTACTTAAGACTATAATGGTTTTCCTTGACATTACAGCAGCAACATCAAAAGTTAAGTTAGATTACGAGAGCTTTCAAAACAATAGTAGTCACACCAATGATGGTACAAGCTTCATAAATTTATATAGAATGGCAACTAATTTTGTGTTTGTGTCCTTATCATTAGATGTTTTGAAGAAGAGCCACATCTGTATGTCAAAGGTCAAGGTCAACTTAAGTTTTCAATGTTTGAAGATAAATTTTTACTCTTCATGTTTTCATGTTACAAGAGAGCCCTGCTTATACAGCAGGTTAGGTTCCAAGCTACTGCCATAAAGTGGAAAATCTCTGAAAGTGAAACATAGCCTTTTTTCAATTTCAAATGCATGTAAAAGTCTGATGACATATTTATACTATCATATATTAAATGAGCAATAGAGCTAGGCCTAAAAAATGCATATACATCACACTTTACTTGCCTTAAAATATATTCGTCCTTAGCTTATAGCGAGTGGTAAATAAGTTTATTGTAGGAAGTCTCGGTAAGTGAATAATTGAAAACTGCTGTATTAGCAAAACACCGTAAACCGAAGTGCTGTAAAGCTGGGCTGTCCTTCACTAGATTATATTTAACAAAACAAAAAAAAATAGCCAGGTCAAAATGTCAGCTGTTGCAATGCAAATGGAAGTTTTGTGCGTCTTCAGTATAACTGAAGGTAATTTAATGAAAAGACACATTTATCAATAGTTGATGAGTAGTCCCAAAAAGGGTAATGCATGTCCATTGTAAGGTTAAGATCAAAGATGAAGGGCAGAGGTCAATGTTTTGTGTTCACACCATTACTTTTCTGGATAATTTAATGAAACTATAATAACTTAGTATGAGGAATAGGCATAAATAAGGTCTATGCATTGTGGGCCAAGGAGTTTGTCTTTATCCGTAACTTCTTAAATAATTAAACAGCAGCAATATTTTTTTTTTTGTGTGTGATAATTTATTAAAATTAGTATTGTAGCCATTGTTGTTTAGTACTATTTTTTTGACTCTTTAGTCTTCACCATTTCATTCTTTGTCAACAAGATCAAGACTAGTAGGGGAAAGGAATAAATTTTCTTGAACCTTTCAGTGCAGATATTATAGTCTTACCCTAGCTAACAAATTCCTTTTAAGTATCACTCACTGTGGTATGATGACTAGAATCAATAGAAGTTTTTTTTTTGTCTGGTAATTGCTGCCATCTAATTACTATAATTAAAGATTCAGATGTTAACATTCTTAATCTAACTTCCCCTCCTATCTCCACATATTTTTGGCCCTTCAATCTATTTAAATGCCTTGAAATATTCTAGAATATATAGGCCAAGTTTTTTATATATTTATTAGTAAGCATACTTATCTCACTATAATATACAGTGTGTACAAATTGGAAGATGTGATGAATTCATGATTAAACAAGGTGAAAACTTAAGATAACTATTATCTCTCCTGCTGCCTCTCCCTTCACTTCACTCACTGTCCACCAATCTAGACTTTGATTATGCTCTTGTCAGGAAAGACTTGCCAAGCCCTAGTTGCAGCTCCAAGACCACGTATTTCTAGTTCATATTTGTGAGTAGTTTATTTTTCAATGTATTGGCCATATCCCACCAAGGTAGGATGACCTAAAGAGAAAAATGAAAGTCTCTTAAAATTTAATAATTTAGCCGCCTCTAACAACATGCATGGCTTACAGAGGAAGAATTCTCTTCCACTTTCCCATGGAGAAAGTAGGTAAAACGTACTATAAAAATTGTGAGAATGGGCATTATAATGTGTAGATAACTGATATACTATCTGTTGTAAATAGAATATAGTGTGTGTGTGTGTCCTCACTTACATGTGCTCACCTATATGTGGTTGAAGGGTCGGGTCTTGGCTCCTGACCCAACCTCTCAACTTCTCGCTTGCCAGAGTCACTCCCTCCTGGCCTTGTGGGCCCTAGCATACCTGCTCTTAAAGCTATGTATGGAGTCGGCCTCTGCCACTTCCTCAGTGAGGTCATTCCACTTTTCAACCACTCTTAGACTAAAAAAAATACTTCCTGACATCCCAGTGGCTCATATGTGTCCTTAACTTCCAGTTGCCTGTTTTTTAGGGGTGGAGTCTTGGTTCTCCCCGCTTATCCACTGACCACTACTGGGTACACACTCCTGGCTGCATGAGCCCTATCATACCTGTTCTTAAATGTGTATATGGATCCTGCTTCCTACCACTACACTGTTTAAGTCATTCCACTTCCTGAATACTCTAAGGCTAATGAGTTATTTCCTGACATCTCTGAGACTCATTTATGTTTTTAACTTCCAGTTATGCTTTTGTGTACCTGAGACCCGCCTCTCGAACAGATTCACAATGTCAGTTTCTTTCGGTATTTTCTACATTGTAATCGTGTCACCTCTGGTCCTCTGTTTTCTAATGTCATCAGGTTTAGCTTCTCTAACCTTCTCTCATATCCCTCAGCTCTGGGACACCATATAGAAAATCTCTGCACTTTTTCCAACTTCTTTAAATGCTTTATCAGATGTGGGTTCCATATTGTAGCGTCATACTCCAAGATGGTCCTGACATGTGCCATGTATAGGGTCATGAATGCCACCTTGTTGAGGTTCCTTAAAGTTACTTTTAAATTTGCCAGTCTTGCCTTCCTGAAGCGGTCATTTGGTTCACAACCTTTGTTCCTGAGCCTTCACTCTGTTTCTGGTTGTCTTTGCACTTCCCTGATTTTCATAACTTTGTATTTGCTGGGGGTTAAATTCTAATAGCCACTTGTTAGACTAGTCCTGCAGCTTGTCCAGATCTATTTGAAGTCTTTCCTGGTTTACTCCTGTTTGTATTGTCATTAGTTTCACATCTGCAAACAGGGATACTTCTATTTTATGTCATGTCATTTTCATACACAAGAAACAGCACTGGTCCAAGTTCTAAACCTTGTGGAACCCCACTCATCACAAATCCATTCCTCTTCCTCCCTCCTCCTCCTCTGTATACTCACCTAATTGTGGTTGCAGGGGTCTATTCCCAAATCCTGGCCTACCTCTAGCAAATTTTCAGATTCACTCCCTCTCAGCCTTTTGGGCCCTATCATACCTGCTCTTAAATATGAAGCCTGGTCCCACCACTTTCTCACTAAGATCATTCCACTTCCTGATCACTCTGAGACTGAAGAAATATTTTCTAACATCCTTGTTACTCATCTGTGACTTTAATTTCAAGCAGTGTTCCCGAGTTCACATTTCTCACCTTTCAAACAGCCTATTTTTGTCGACCATATCATTTCCCTTGAGTATTTTGTATGTTGCTATCATATCCTCTCTGGTTCTTCTGTCCTCCAATGTCATTAAGTCCAAATTTGTGAGCGTCTCATAGTTTATGCTCCTTAGCTCAGGAACAAGCCTTGTTGCATATTTCTGCACTTTCTCCAGGTTCTTAATATGCTTTTTCAGGTGTGGGTTCCATACTGTTGCTGCATACTTGAAGAGGGGCATAACATATGTTGTATAAAGGGCACAGATTGACTCTGTTGAGATTCCTGAAGGCTACTCATAGATTTGCCAGATGGACATTGGCTGCAGAGGTTATTCGGCTGATGTGAGCTTCTGGCTATATACTGAGCACTATGCTAACTTCCAAGACTTTCCTTCCCAACTCTGTCCCCTCAAGCCTATTCTCTATTTCTAGTCTTGATGCTCCTTCACCAATCTTCATAACCTTACATTTACATACTGGGGTTGAATTCCAGCTACTATTATTATCTGACCACTTTTGTAATTTGTCCAGATCCCTTTGGAACCTTTCCTTGTCCTCATATGCTTTTATTCTCATTTTTTTTATGTTATTTTAGTTATATATTAGTGGAGTAAACTAGTAATTTAGTTATCTTAGATGGAAGAATAATGATGCATCACTATATATGAATTTCATTTTTTATGTACTTGCATTTTTGTAGAAAACAGTGTAGACAGTGAATCTGATACATTATAAGAGCTTTAAGAATGAATTGTTTTTGCCTAAATTAACTATATTTAGATGATTGAATTCATCCTAACTTGAGTTTATTTATACATACATGTAAATAAAGGACTGTGATGCTGTAAGTTAACATACAATAATTGTATTTTGGAAATTCTTATGGCCTCGTGCAACAGTCTGGTCTTTTAGTAATGATTTTAAGGAAGTTTAATGGCAAATATGAAAACCTTAGCCTCTTCTTAAAGTAAACCAAAGCTTACATGAGCATTATATTTTTTCTTGGCAAAATGATGCAAGTTGGAACCAACAGGGTGAAAAATGATCCAGTGAAAAGGTTAATCTATGGTTTGTGGGAAGCTTGTGTTTATATTTAATGCTCAGTCTAGTTTAAGGATTCACATGAGATTTCTAAAAAAAAAAAAAAGTATATAGTATATACAGTGGACCCCCAAGTTTCGGCCATAATTCGTTCCAGAAGGCTGTTCAAGTGCCATTACCGAACGAATTTACTCCCTTAAGGAATAATGTAAAGTAGGTTAGTCCATTTCAGAGCCCCAAAAAATACACTTACAAAAGCACTTACAATAATACACTTGCATAATTGTTTGAGTTTTGAGGTGATCGAAACTCGGGGGTCCACTGTATATGCTTGCAAGATCAGTATTTAGAATATCCTGCATACTATTTGCTCAATTTGTGCCATTTCCTGCCTTCATGGTCTTTGTTGTCTCTAAGCCATATGCCTTGAATCCACCCTGGTCCTGAAAGCTTAGTACTTTACCTTTGATTCATGCTACCAAATACTGATCTTATTTATATTACAATCCAAATTTGGGACAGTTCGTTGACCTATCTAGGTTTGAAGAATGAGTAAATGCTCTCCAGGTTTGAAGAATGAGTAAATGCTCTCCAGGTTTGAAGAATGAGTAAATGCTCTCCAGGTTTGAAGAATGAGTAAATGCTCTTCAGGTTTTGAAGAATGAGTAAATGCTCTCCAGGTTTTGAAGAATGAGTAAATGCTCTCCAGGTTTTGAAGAATGAGTAAATGGTCTCCAGGTTTTGAAGAATGAGTAAATGGTCTCCAGGTTTTGAAGAATGAGTAAATGGTCTCCAGGTTTTGAAGAATGAGTAAATGCTCTCCAGGTGTGAAGAATGAGTAAATGCTCTCCAGGTGTGAAGAATGAGTAAATGCTCTCCAGGTGTGAAGAATGAGTAAATGCTCTCCAGGTGTGAAGAATGAGTAAATGCTCTCAGGTGTGAAGAATGAGTAAATGCTCTCCAGGTGTGAAGAATGAGTAAATGCTCTCCAGGTGTGAAGAATGAGTAAATGCTCTCCAGGTGGAAGAATGAGTAAATGCTCTCAGGTGTGAAGAATGAGTAAATGCTCTCCAGGTGTGAAGAATGAGTAAATGCTCTCCAGGTGTGAAGAATGAGTAAATGCTCTCCAGGTGTGAAGAATGAGTAAATGCTCTCCAGGTGTGAAGAATGAGTAAATGCTCTCCAGGTGTGAAGAATGAGTAAATGCTCTCCAGGTGTGAAGAATGAGTAAATGCTCTCCAGGTGTGAAGAATGAGTAAATGCTCTCCAGGTGTGAAGAATGAGTAAATGCTCTCCAGGTGTGAAGAATGAGTAAATGCTCTCCAGGTGTGAAGAATGAGTAAATGCTCTCAGGTGTGAAGAATGAGTAAATGCTCTCCAGGTGTGAAGAATGAGTAAATGCTCTCCAGGTGTGAAGAATGAGTAAATGCTCTCCAGGTGTGAAGAATGAGTAAATGCTCTCCAGGTGTGAAGAATGAGTAAATGCTCTCCAGGTGTGAAGAATGAGTAAATGCTCTCCAGGTGTGAAGAATGAGTAAATGCTCTCCAGGTGTGAAGAATGAGTAAATGCTCTCCAGGTGTGAAGAATGAGTAAATGCTCTCCAGGTGTGAAGAATGAGTAAATGCTCTCCAGGTGTGAAGAATGAGTAAATGCTCTCCAGGTGTGAAGAATGAGTAAATGCTCTCCAGGTGTGAAGAATGAGTAAATGCTCTCCAGGTGTGAAGAATGAGTAAATGCTCTCCAGGTGTGAAGAATGAGTAAATGCTCTCCAGGTGTGAAGAATGAGTAAATGCTCTCCAGGTGTGAAGAATGAGTAAATGCTCTCCAGGTGTGAAGAATGAGTAAATGCTCTCCAGGTGTGAAGAATGAGTAAATGCTCTCCAGGTGTGAAGAATGAGTAAATGCTCTCCAGGTGTGAAGAATGAGTAAATGCTCTCCAGGTGTGAAGAATGAGTAAATGCTCTCCAGGTGTGAAGAATGAGTAAATGCTCTCCAGGTGTGAAGAATGAGTAAATGCTCTCCAGGTGTGAAGAATGAGTAAATGCTCTCCAGGTGTGAAGAATGAGTAAATGCTCTCCAGGTGTGAAGAATGAGTAAATGCTCTCCAGGTGTGAAGAATGAGTAAATGCTCTCCAGGTGTGAAGAATGAGTAAATGCTCTCCAGGTGTGAAGAATGAGTAAATGCTCTCCAGGTGTGAAGAATGAGTAAATGCTCTCCAGGTGTGAAGAATGAGTAAATGCTCTCCAGGTGTGAAGAATGAGTAAATGCTCTCCAGGTGTGAAGAATGAGTAAATGCTCTCCAGGTGTGAAGAATGAGTAAATGCTCTCCAGTTGTGAAGAATGAGTAAATGCTCTCCAGTTGTGAAGAATGAGTAAATGCTCTCCAGGTGTGAAGAATGAGTAAATGCTCTCCAGGTGTGAAGAATGAGTAAATGCTCTCCAGGTTGGAAGAATGAGTAAATGCTCTCCAGGTTGGAAGAATGGGTTAAATGCTTAATTTTCCTTGTACATACATCTTGCACCTTCTGCTATTATTTGGTTTAAGAGTGGAATACCTGTTTTGAGAATTAAGTTTTGGAATGATTACTTTTATATAAATTCAAGATCATATATTTACAGCAATATTTCAGTGATATATAATGGCTTACCAGCAGCAGGCAATCTGACAAGAGACCCCTTCCCTATATGATATAAGATGGCTCGTTTGTCATTTGAATATACCATCTCTTTTTACGTTTCAGTTTCCTTTGCAACATCTTTCCAATTTGGGTAATGTTTTGCATAACAAAGATATTCCATTACACACTACTTCCCTTTTCTGGTTGTCATTTGTACGATCTAACTGTGTGATATATTTGTTGCCAAAGATAAGCATTTATTTTATTACGTACCGCCGATCATTCTGGGTAGGACTGATGAGCAAGTGGGTATGCTTTTTGAACAAGGGGAAGGGAGCATTTATTGCTGGTGAAGGGTTCTAGCTCGAGCTCAAAGGAACTAGAGCTACTCTCCCCTTCCTTGGATCAAACCTGATTGCCTCCCATTACCAAGCAGTTTAACTCCCGTGGGCTAAGCACTCCCCATGACCATAATTATTATAATTAAGCAAGAACCAGGAGAGATTGGTGTAACCATCTGATATCTCGTCACTCAACCTTTTGAGGAGATATGTAAATTTTCCAAAACTTAATCGATGCTCATGATCTGTTGCACCATTCTCACTCACTGGGATCATCTACTAATAAACTTTGAGAATAAGCACCAGTTTGTTGCATGATAATTGTGCAGCTTTGGTACCTGCAGCTTGGGACCTATACACCTGGTCTCCCCCACACACACGCACACGCGAGAGAGTGAGTTAGATATGTTAAGAGTTCTGGTGATTATTGTGCCCTTGGTGTAGTCTCAGATCATAAAATAACTGTATGCTGAATATAATTAGAAGTTTGTATATTTTAATTGTCTTGCATGTTCGTGAAATGGAAAGAAAAGACCAGCAATCCTGCCAGAATACAAAATTTTCAAAACTTATTCATTTCACATTAAAATGACAGAATAGTAGCAGCTCCCTGGATGGTTATTGAATATTTTTATTAGTATTTTATGGACCCACATTTATTTTATCTTGTTTTTATACTGGATTTAAATTAAATTGTAGGTCTACTTGGCGGTAATTCTGGAATTTATCCCAGTAGCCCTGTTTTGGACCTGGCATCCTAGTTCACAGCCTGGTCAGTCAGACATAAGAACCACAGCCTAGCTGTGGCGCTTATCTCTACTACTTTACCTAGCTTATTCCATTTGTTCATTATTGTTGTAGAAAAGAAATGACTGGTGTCCCTGTTCCTTAGCTGGGTGTTTATCTACCATCTGTGCCTCTTGTTTTGGTTTCTTGTCAGTTTGTCCTTATGTACCTAATTATGCATCCTGTAATCATGATCACTTCTGCCCTTAGGCTATTTCACTAAAAAGGCATATCTGTTTCTCCTAACCCATACAGTTAAAATCTAACAAAAAAAATCACAATCTCATTTTTTTAATACAGTGGAACCTCGGTTTTCATGATTAATCCGTTCTAAAAAGTCCGACGAAAACCAAATTGTACAAAAACTGAAGCAATATTTCCCATATGAAATAATGTAAATCCAATTAATCCATTCCAGACACCCAAAAATATTAACAAAAATACATTTTATAGACAATAACCATAGTTTTACATACAGAAAACAATGTCACTAATGACTAATGAAATGGATAAATGAACATTTAACATCACTTTTACCTTTATTGAAGACTCTTGTTGGCATATGGAAGACGGCGAGGAGGGGAGAGGGAGGAGGAGAGGTTATTGTTTGGAAGGGGAATCCCCTTCCATAAGGACTTAAGGTATGAAGGCCCTATCCAGGGTTACTTCCCTTCTTTGTCTTTTATTGACCAGCTTGAGAGTCACTGTACCCCTGTTGCACAAAAAATCTGTCCAGAGAGGTCTGTTTCTGGTGTCTCTTTAAGATTTGCCTAAAATGGGACAAGGCATTGTCATTGAACATGTTGCACGGCTTGCAACATCTTTGTTAAGGTGATATTTCTCCACAAAACTTTGCAACTCATTCCACTTTGCACACATGTCCTTAATCACTGAAGAAGGCACATTCTCCCCTCTCTCTCCCTCCTGTGAAGCAGTTTCCTCAGCTACGGTCTGTTGCTTTTCCAGTTGAAGGTCTTGCAGCTCTTCAGTGGTTAGCTCTTCCTTCTTGTTGGCCACCAACTCTTCCACATCACGCATACGCCACTTTCGTACTTTGCTGCAAGTTCTTTCTTGAATTCTATCATGTTTCTCGCCTTTTTTATCAAAGGGCTGGCACTCGGAACTTTCTTTGGCCCCATGGTGGCTTATTTAGCAGTAGCACTCAATAAACAAGCACAAAAAACAATGTATTATTATGAAATGTTTCGGATGAACGCGCGGGGTGATGCTCACTCAACGAGAAAGGCAGACTGGGTCACGAACGCTTGGGATGCTTTGTGTGGGCGCTGGAGTGGCCGAGTCACGCGGATGCGTTTGGTATGGACCATTTTCAACTCTACAAAAACCGAGCGAATGTACGAAAACTGGGACAAAATTTTGACAAAAAAAAGTCGTCGAAAACCGAATCCTACGAAAACTGGGGCATACGAAAACCGAGGCTCCACTTTACTTTGTGCAATGTGACAGATGTTGACAGTGTATAGAATAGGTAGTAATTTACTAAATGCTGTAAAGAGTTTTTATTAGGATAGTGAGGCTCAGGTTAGGGTGTGTAGGAGAAAGGGAGATTACTTCCCAGTAAAAGTAGGTCTTAGACAGGGATGTGTAATGTCACCGTGGTTGTTTAACATATTTATACATGGGATTGTAAAAGAAGTATAAATGCTAGTGTGTTTGGGAGAGGGGTGGCATTAAATTATGGGATATCAAATACAAAATGGGAGTTGACACAGTTACTTTCTGCTGATGAGACTGTGCTTTTGAGAGATTCTGAAGAAAAGTAGTTGCAAAGGTTAGTGGATGAGTTTGGGAGGGTGTGTAAAGGAAGAACGTTGAAAGTGAACATAGATAAGAGGAAGATGATGAGGTTATCAAACAATTTGGATAAAGAAAAATTGGATATCACATTGGAGGGAGGGAGTATGGAAGAAGTGAATGTGTTCAGATATTTGGGAGTTGACTTGTCAGCAGATGGGTTTATGAAGGACAAGGTTAACCATAAAATTGATGAAGGTAAAAAGGGTGAGTGGTGCTTTGAGGTATCTGTGGAAACAAAAAAACGTTATCCATGGAGGCAAAGAAGGTAATGTACCAACACTCTTATATGGGTGTGAAGCATGGGTTGTAAATTCTGCAGCAAGGAGGAGGCTGGAGGCAGTGGAGATTTCGTGTCTAAGGGAAGTGTGTGGTGTAAATGTTATGCAGAGAATTTGTAGTGTGGAAATTAGGAGGAGGTGTTTAGTTACTAAAAGTATTAGTGAGAGAGTTGAAGAGGGGTTGTTGAGGTGGTTTGGTCATTTAGAGAGGATAGAACAAAGTAGAATGAATTGGAGAGCTTATAAATCTATAGGAAAAGGAAGGCAGGGTAGGAGTTGTCCTAGGAAAGGTTGGAGGAGGGGGTAAAGGAGGTTCTGTGGGCGAGGGGCTTGGACTTCCAGCAAGCGTGTTAGGAGTGAATGGAGACTAATTGTTTTGGGACCTGATGAACTGTTGAAGTGTGAGCAGGGTAATATTTTGTGAAGGGATTCAGGGAAATCGGTTAGCCAGACTTGAATCCTGGAGGTAGAAAGTACAATGCCTGCACTTTAAAGGAGGAGTTTGGGATAATGGCAGTTTGGAGTGACATCTAAACTGTCGTATTTAAGTGCCTCTGCAAAGACAGTGATTATGTGTGAATGATGGTGAAAGTGTTGAATGATGAAAGTTTTTTCTTTTTTTTTTTATTTTGGGTCACCCTGCCTTGGTGGGAAACAACTTGACGTGTTTATAAAAGAAAAACTTTGTGCTGTAATAGGTACAGACTGTTGGTAATGCATACTTAAAATTTAAAATTAGCCTGATAAATATGGTGTTAGATGTCTTGAATGATTCCCTGTTTGTTCCTGAAAGCACTTCTTACAATTGCAGTGCAGTTAATGTTTATCATACCCTGTTCAGGTTTGGTTTATTTTGACATTGGTAGAGGTGTTGCATGTGATGTCCACCTCCAGGGTAATACTATACATTGTAATCAGTTGTCTTCTGCCAGCTCCCATCCTCATTACCTCATGCTTGTTTGGAATAAACTTCAGCAACACTTGATTGGACCATTGTTGTGGTTTGTCAGAGTTCATTGGCTTTTTATCCTCTACAAAAGACACCAATTGGAAAGTATTGTTATTCTATTACCTTCAGTTTAAGGTAGATCTTTCTGATTAGCAAAAATACAAATTTCTAACGCTTAAGAATTTACACTGCATGCGTGACATGGCAGCTACCTTATAACTTGTACTGTACCATGATGACTTGTAACCTCTGATTTGGATAAAATTTTAGACAATTTGGCCTGCCACAAATTTTTTGTTCTTATATTGTGATTGTTTTCTAATGTGTCAGTGCCTTTTGTTATAGTAGCTGCAATTGATATTAATAGCAAAGTGTTAAATTTGCAGGAATTGAGTATTGTTGGCAGCAACTTGTTAATGCTGGACTGTACTAAATAGTACATGGATCTAATTCTGAGAAACAAATTTACTTTTTCAAAGCTCATATTATGCACAACAATTTAGGGGAAGTTGAAAGCAGAGATAAGAGTCAGTTAAATAAAATACAGTGGAGAAGGAAGAACAGAGGAAGAATTGGGAAGAGAGAGAAGGAATGGGGGATAGAAAGATGTAGAAATAAAGGGAATGCACCCGGGTATGCATGGAAAAAATGTAACCTTGAACACACAGGAATCGGAAAAATTGTGGAAACATCAAATGCTAGGTGATGTCAAAAAGGAAATACTCATTGTAGAGATAGAGCATAGTCATGATGGTGTCATTACCGTAATCTGTAAGGAAATGAGTCCAGTACTCAAAATGGCTGAGAAATCATAGTAAAAGAAATAAAAAATAATTATATTAAATGCATAATTTTCCTGAAAACATTAGCTTTAAAGGCACTTGTACTCCACAGACTGGAGTACTGCAATATAGTAGGAGCTCACCTTTAAGGAAGATCCCAGGAATGTACACAGTAGTTTCAGTGCCACATAAATTAAGGTACTGAATTAATGGGATTGCTTCAGATCACTTAAATTGTATTTTTTTGGAGTGCAAGCAAGAAAGATATACTGTATGTATCCTAATTTATACCTGAAATTTGTTGTGGATATAAATGTAAGTTTTCATATTCATTTTGTTGAGAATGGGAGGCTTACCAGTGGTGCAAAATCCACCCTCTAATAAAAAGCATGGGTGCCATAATTACACTGATAGAACTGAAACTCCCAAAAGTTTAAGGATTTTAAAGATACTTTGAAGATAAGGGAATTATTACCTACAGATCCCTGTCTGTCTTGATGTGGGAACTTGAGTTCTATTAGGTAGTTCTTGATCAGCCAAGCTTTAGGCCTTAACTTGCCTGTGTTTAGCAAATACCAACAGCAGCCCTGGTCTGAGACTCAGCAGTGTTGTGAGTGCAGGTATTATTAAGTCTTACAACTAGGAAAGAGGATCATGTAACCAGCTGCAGGCAAGCTCTTTCATTTAATCAACCAACATTCTCTTAGGTTTCTTAATTTTACAATGTGCTTCCTCCCCCTTTAAAGAATTTGAGCTATTCTCCCTTTCTGTGGATCTAATCTGATTTCCTCTTATTCTTAAATGCACTGTATGATTCCTACAGGTTTGGCACTTCCTCCCTTTCTCTCTTTCATCTTTCCTCCTTTCTACTTTCCCTTCCTTCATCGTCTCTCTCCATCACTGCCTTTCATTCCGCTCTCCCTCCACAGCTCCACCCCTCTCTCCCCTCCATCACTGCCTTTCATTCCGCTCTCCCTCCACAGCTCCACCCCTCTCTCCCCTCCATAACTCCCCTCTCTCCCCTCCATAACTCTCCTCTCTCCCCTCCATAACTCCCCTCTCTCCCCTCCATAACTCCCTCTCTCCCTCCATAACTCCCTCTCTCCCCTCCATAACTCTCCATACTCCCTCCCTCCATAACTCTCTCCTCCTCTCCCCCTCCATAACTCCCCTCTCTCCCTCCATAACTTCCCTCTCTCCCTCCATAACTCCCTCTCTCCCTCCATAACTCCCCTCTCTCCCCTCCATAACTCCCTCTCTCCCCTCCATAACTCCCCTCTCTCCCCTCCATAACTCCCCTCTCTCCCCTCCATAACTCCCTCTCTCCCTCCATAACTCCCTCTCTCCCTCCATAACTCCCTCTCTCCCTCCATAACTCCCCTCTCTCCCTCCATAACTCCCTCTCTCCTCCATAACTCCCCTCTCTCCCTCCATAACTCCCTCTCTCCCCCCCATAACTCCCTCTCTCCCTCCATAACTCCCTCTCTCCCTCCATAACTCCCTCTCTCCCTCCATAACTCCCTCTCTCCCCCCCATAACTCCCTCTCTCCCTCCATAACTCCCTCTCTCCCTCCATAACTCCCTCTCTCCCTCCATAACTCCCCTCTCTCCCTCCATAACTCCCTCTCTCCCTCCATAACTCCCTCTCTCCCTCCATAACTCCCTCTCTCCCTCCATAACTCCCTCTCCCCTCCATAACTCCCTCTCTCCCTCCATAACTCCCTCTCTCTCCCTCCATAACTCCCTCTCTCCCTCCATAACTCCCCTCTCTCCCCTCCATAACTCCCCTCTTTCCTCCTCGATAACTTCCATCTCTTCCTCCATAACTCGCCCCTTCTCTCCCTTTATAACCCCTTTTCACTCGCCTTGCTCTCCCAGGCCCTTCGCTCTCCTTCCTCTCGAATAACTTTAACACTGAATACTGTTACATGGAGGAAGCATTGCATTACTGTACGTATATCCAATGTGTTATATACGAAAATGGTCTACCCTGACACAATGCTAACAGTATACAGTGGACCCTCGGTTAACGAAAAAAATTCATTGCAGAAGCCTGCTCAAGTGCCATTACCGAACGAATTTACGTCCTTAAGAAATAATGTCATGTAGGTTAGTCTATTTCAGACCCCCAAAACTACACTTCCACAAGAACTTACAAAATTATACTTACATAATTGCACGATTTCCGGGGTATTCGTTAACCGAGGGTCCACTGTATAGTGTTCTGATCAGACCTCCCCACCTTGATCTAAACACAAAAAGTGTTTAGATATCTCTCTGACAGAGCCAATGTCTTCCCTGTCAGTAGAAGGCTCTATTCACCTTTGGCTAGTAAATCATGTAAAACATGATAGTCTTAAAATGATGCATAGAAGGATAACAAAACTTATATCTTCATTAAGAAAGATATGTAAAAAAATTTTTAAAGCACCCGACCTGTTTGCATGTAGAAAAGGGAAGCTATGATGCAGTTTCATTAAAACCTTCAAGAAACAGAACATATTCATTTATTACACTAGCAAGAATATCTTGTTGGCATACAGTGTGATGGCATAATATTAAACAGTAGTATGAAACTCCCCAACCGACAGGCAGTGGATCATAAATGTGGATAAGAACTTTTTATAAAAGTATTGTAGAGGACCGTTTTTCCCCCCTGAAATTCTTAGCACCAAAACAATTCAGTCCTTTAAGAATCAAATAGACGTAAACTTTGCGGATATAGGATTCTACTAGTGACTGCAGGTAATGGTATCCCTGGTGCAGCGTTGTGTAGCAGAGTTGATTGTATTAATGCCAGATGCTGTGTTATGGCTGGTAGTGAAGTAGCAGTAGTAGTGTAATTTTATTTGTAGTTCTAGTCCATGATTTTCATTTACTATTTTTCCTATCAATGTATGGGCATATATTTTTGAAATACATAGCATGGTTGCCCCTCTTCTTCCTTTCTTTTTCTTGCTCTTTCTCTTGTTCATTCTTGCTCTTCTTTCAATCTTGTCTTTGTCTCTCCCCTCCCTTCCTTAATACATTGATAATTTTCCTTCCAAGATTTTAAGCATTAATATAATTTTGCATGTTATCGATTCTTACTTTTAATATTATTGCAGATGAAAATATGGAGCCACAAGTCATGGCTTCAGAACTCCACAATGTCAGGTTGAAACTGGAAGAAAAACGTCGCAGAATAGAGGCAGAGAAGAGAAAAATGGAGCAGGCTATGAACAAACAACGACAAAAGCTTGGAAAGGAAGCCTTTATGCAGGCTGTTGTGAAAGGAGTAAGTGTATTTTCAGTGCAAACTATATTTTTCATTCTTTAATTTTATGGGATTTAATATTTTCACAGTAAAGTATTTTACTACATATACTAGTCTGAGCTTGACTTTTGCCTGTGGGATAATTTCAATATTTTACTGTTTCCAGATACTCTACTTGTAACTAGATTGTATGCCAAGTTGTCCAAGATTTGGATGATTCTTCCCATCAGAATTTCTTGCTTGATCTGGCTATACTTGGTAACCAGATGATCTTAAATTCTGATACATGAATGTGAATTACCGTAGTTTTTATCTAGATAATTTCTTAATAGTAGTTTTATTTTAGCGTGCTTAGCAGATTGTTAGCAAATACTCATGCTGTTTAGTTTGGCATTTTAGTAGGTTATCTTTAGTACCATATGGTTGTGCAGCCTTATATTCACAAGTGATAAAAAGCACGATTAGTTGGGTGGACCTAAATAGTGCATTTCCTGTGGAACATATACAGTTTTCCTGTACTGTTACTTTGCTATTGGACCTGAGGAAGGAGAGTTTTTCAAAATAATTTTGTATTGGACAAGTTTAAATTGGAGAATTTTATAAGGTCATAATATTACTGAAAGATCAGAAAGAAGGGACAATTTTTTTTTTTTTTTTTTATCCAAGGGGCCAGATTTTAATAAGGAATTATAATATTTCATGAAACTGATTTGTTGAAACAAAACGTATAAGCTTGTACAAATCGACCTGCTGTATATAAAAAGACAGAGTTGTCAAGGTAATAGTACTGCAGTGTGTTTGAGCATTAAAGCAAGTGTATATAAAGTTAGTCAGTTAAAAATAGAACAATTTGCAGAGGCAATGAGCTGTAGCTTTTAAGCCCACCTAACTTAAAAAGAAACTGACATGTATTTATACACTTGTTTACTTTAGAACCCCTGTGCAGAGTCTGCATCTGCTGTGCAATTGCTTGGCTCATTTTTTCATGTGTGGCCCTTCCATTCATGTCTCCTTGTTCTAAATTCTCATGCCAAATTTCATTTAGTCTTCCTTGTTTATTCCCTGTACAGTAGTAGTTTGTACATTATGATCATACATCATTATGTTTGGTAAATGGACACAGGCTGCTAATAAAATATTTATGATTATTTTCTTTACCAGGAGATATATCAAGGTAATACAAACAATACAAGAATACAGATGGTATGTGAAGAAAACAGTGAGAGGTGTGTCAGGCAAGGCTTAATCAAAACGTCATAGTGGTGTTGGTAGATGTAGTATTGGCAATAGTAGAAGAGACTTTTTGTCAGGTGATGGTAGGTTTTATGGTTTTTAGGAAGATTCTTGCTAGTGTTTCAGAGATGGTGAAGCTGCCTTTGTTCTGTGTAACTGTATCTGCAGTGGAGGTTAATACCGTTTCTATGCATTTTCATTTGCAGGTGTCTTGTTTCTTATCACTAAGTGGGTGTCATTCCATGTAATCAAATGGCTGGTGATGGTAGTGTTGCACATTTATTGTTCCTGTTCTTGAATTTGCACACAGATATGTTCACTTAGAAGTGCCCCTAGGTTTCTTGCTGACTTTATTTTTATAACTGGTTCCCCCCTCCTTTCTTTTAACCAGTTATCCCCCCCACTTCCTTTTTTTTAACCAGTTGTCCCCCCCACTTCCTTTTTTAACCAGTTGTCCCCCACCAAGGTAGGATGATCCAAAAAAGAAGAAACACTTTCACCATCATTCATTCGTTCAATCACCATCTTCCCAGAAGCATGCTGACATCACACATGACTAGATGGCATGGTGGCTAGCGCTCTTGCTTCACGCACGGAGGGCCTGGGTTCAATTCCCGGCGGGGCCGAAACATTTCGAAGTGTTTCGTTACACACACACACACACACATACATACAACAGGCCTAGTGTCTAATCGACATGTGCCTAGGACAAAATGGTAACTAACTAGAGTATAGGCACCATTCTTCCACCTCCAGGAGTAAAGTCCAGCAAACCATTTTTTCCTGAATTCTATCATACATGTTACCTTGCTCATGCTCCAACAGCATGTATACCTGATTTTTTTTTTCCAACACATTGGCCATCTCCTACCAAGGCAGGATGACCCAAAAAAGGAAGAAACACTTTCACCATCATTCACAAATAATCACTGTCTTTGCAGTGGCACTCAGATACAGAAGTTTAGATGTCACTCCAAACAGCCAATATCCCAAATCCCTGCTTTAACGTGCAGGCATTGTACTTCCCACCTCTAGGACCCAAGTCCGGCTAACCGGTTTCCCTGAATCCCTTCACAAAATGTTACCCTGCTCTCACACTTAAAATGATAGATCTTGCCATCACCTAATAAAAACTCACTTCTGCTACCATTGCTGCCACATTTGCTACTACCACCACGACTTTTTGATTATGCCTCATCTCTCGCACCTCATTTTGTTCCCTTTATATATTCTGTGTCTGTGTGTTATTTGCATTGACTTGATAAAGCTCCTGCAAGTGAAACAGCTGTAATAAATGTATTTTTAGTTGTTCCTGTGTCTTTTACCTAACATTGTTGGTAACTGTAAGAGGGAGTTTGCATCATTCGTGTTGATACTTGCAGGGACGAGTGATCTAACTCAGTCACTCTTTGCAGCTGAATCTTCTTGACTCTTCAAAAGAGAGTCCAAGGCAGAAACTACTTTCAGTACTGGATCCTTGCTGAAGGGGGCTCTGTAGGGTTGGAGGTACATTGCGCAGGAAAGAGGTGAATTGTTTTGGGAAATATAAAAATGAGTTCTCATTTGGCAACACCCTGGCATAAATTTTAGAGAAAAAAAGCATGAACATTATATTTAGCAGCTATTTCAGTCATCACACATGGTATTTTGTATTACTGTTTTTTTAACACGGCTGTTTCCCACCGAGGCAGGGCGACCCAAAAAGAAAGAAAAAAAAAAACTTTCATCATTCAACACTTTCACCATCACTCATACATAATCACTGTTTTTGCAGAGGTGCTCAGATACAACAGTTTAGATGTCCCTCCAAACTGCCAATGTCCCAAACCCCTCCTTTAAAGTGCAGGCATTGTACTTCCCATTGTATTTCATCTTTTTCTCTCTTACTTAATTATGTTTTGGACATGAAGAAAATATGTAGAACAAACTCTTTATTGAGAGAGTTTTGCTGAGGGTAGAGCTGTATCAGGCCATGAAGACTTTAAGCTTTCTGGGGTTTTGTAGTTTCCTCCATATAAAGACTCAAGTGTTATTTCAATGTTGGGACAAACTGGACATACAAATGTAATGCTGGCAAGTATAGGTATGAAGACAATGTGCTGAACAGGTTTATATTGGTTCAACATTTTGCTTGGGAAGACAGTGATGGGCTCTTTATTAGAGTTGCAACAAGTTCAAGAGGGCATTGTTTTAAATTGTACACTCAACCCACAGGGATGTCAGCTAACATTTCTTTTTTGCAAATGATGAGGCTCAAGTGGTAGCACCTTTGGCTTACAGCTGAGTGGACTCCGTTGCAATCCTGGTGTGAATAGAAACATTGGGCTGTGTTCCTTTACACCTGTTTCCCTTGAACAACTAGTAATAAGTAGGTTGCTGATGTTAGCTGATTGTTGTAGATGGCATCCTAGGGAGGGTGGTCATATATCTTAGATTAAACTGGGCTTTGATATGAGCTGAGGTAAGATAAAAGCTCTTGGCTTAAGATAAAAATGAAATGGCATTGATGGGTTATTGATCCCATGAAAGCTGAATCTACACTGGGGTTCATTGATGTATTATAATAGTTATTTAATGTCAAAAGTTAGGTGGGACAAAGAGTTAAGGCTCATTCACTCACAAAATGCTGAATGACCCTTTTGGGTCTAGCACTTTTCAAGAATATTAAAATAATCATAATAACAATCCCTGCAAGCTCAAATTGGTAATTACTATACACACACACACACACACATGCATGTGTTAGCACTATTTTTCTACATTTACTTAACTGCTATTTGTAAAACTCGAAGAAAAACCATTGGTGCTAGATGTATTCCTTATCACATTAATAACTTGCATTCTAAGACTGGTTTATTAGTAACAAGGAAGTCTAATGATTCCACTAACTCCAACTCTCCCAATAATAAAATGGTGTAACCCCAAAACGAGTTCTCCTGAACTTCATAGGGAAAGGGGTCTTCCACTGGATCCTCAACTCCCACTACATCAGAGCCTGATGCTTTGGACACAATGGTAGATTCAGTGGAACAATGTCTGCCAAAGCATCCCTCTTCTCTTACCACCACTGCTACTCCACCTAACCCAGACTTATCACTGAAGGTAACTGTAAGTGTAGTTGCATGCCTCCAGTTTGGCACATGTTTTGTTCTGTGGCTTCTAATGTTTACACACAACCCATGTTTTCTGATGCTTTGAGTTATATTCTCTAGGTTTAGTGTTGTGCTATATTTGGTATAATGAACTAAGTGTTGTAAAATCCCATTAGATGTAGTTATAGTCGAAGAGTTTAATATGTTTTTAATCCAGTTTGTGACATGTGACTTCCAACATGATACATGTGACTATTAAATTCACATATGTATAAGGTGTGCATAAAAGTATACAGATTCTTTATATTAATTATTATTTTGTCACTTTAAATACGTATACTAATAAATTCCCTTGATGCTGAAGTAGATTGTAAGAAGGCTCGCATAGATAAAGCTTGATTGCCCTGTTTATTTATGGCCAAGTGATTTCACACTCATAAAAGTAGGAGAATGCAGCTCTTGGCAGTGCTGCATTTGGTTTTTCCATAAGATTAAATAGCTTTAAGAAATTTCAATTACGTAATTTAATTTAAAAATCCTTTTTTTTTTTTTTTCATACAGTACAGAGTAACTATACTTTGTGATTTAGACGAACTTTATTATTAATTGTTGTTAACCAGAACCTTGATATTTCACTGTCCACTGCATGGTTTTTATGCTCATAAGTAAATAAATATTTATTTTTAGTAATCTATACAGGGGGGGAAAGGGGGTTACTAAATATATTGTTTGCGACCACTGTCAGCCTCAGGGTTATCTCTTGAGTTATCAGACCTTGCCACATGGAGGCCAGTGGCTTGTCTTTTAAGGTCCAAAAATAAAGGTGAACCCAAGCAAGTAGGCTGGAAGCAAGTACTATCAGGACCCTGGCACTTCCTCCCACAGTCTGGCTATCACTGGTTCGGACTTGAGTCCTGGAGGTGGAAAGTACAGTGCCTGCACTGTAAAGGAGGGGTTTGGGTTATTTGTCATTTAGAGTGACATCTAAACTGTTGTCTGTGTGCCTTTGGCAAGACAGTGATAGTGTGACTGATGGTAGAGGTTTCTTTTTCGGATCACCCTGCCTCAGTGGGAGACAGCTGCCATGTTAAAAAACATAAACAAGAAAAAACTGGGAAACATTTTAGAAAGGTGGAAAGAAACAGTGGGAATGTGAGACAGAATGGGAAGGTAGTGTTCAGCAAATGGGTGATACAGCAATGGTGAATTATAGTAGTCAACCAGATGGGGCTTCCTTTTGTGCATATAGCCAGAGAAAGAGATTGCTGGATAAAAGCAGCTCTTGAACATAAGATTAATCTCAGTGAACATAATGGTGATGAGAACCAGTGTGTGGCCAGGAACCTTGCGTAAAACAAGCTAATATACAAGTATGATGAAATTATGCATTATTGCTTCACTGAAGTTAAGGTTATGCTGGATGTCATTTACAACCTTGCAATGAAAACCAAATTGTCTTTTGAAGTTCATAAATTATCAAATTTTAAAAACTTAAACAGTTTGGTCATGAATGAATAAATTCACTATTTAAATATATGAATGAGAGAACCTAATTTTTTTTTTAAACACGCTGGCCATCTCCAGCGAGGCAGGGTGACCCAAAAGAGAAAACTTTCACCATCATTTACACTATCACTGTCTTGCCAGAGGTGTGTAGATATCCCAAACCCCCTGTAAAGTGCAGGCACTGTACTTCCCATGTTGTTATTTTTTTTTTTTTTCACATTTGATCATATTACACCTACATGTAATTTAATTCAGACAGTAACCTGTCACCATATGATTATAATTTGAGTATTTCCTGGTGTTCACAGCACTTTCATAGTTAATACTGTGAAAGTGACAAACCACTTAGACAAAATTTAACAACAGTTTAAAAAAAGTGTACATTGTATTTGAGCCTCAGAGGCCCTCTTCAGTAGCCTGGCCCATGGCCAGGCTCCAGGAGTAGAAAAATTCTCAGAACTCATCAAAGGTATATAAGGTAGACTTGAATGTAACCTTGTTTGTGATGAGTTAGTAAGATTGGGAAAGAAAGAAATCTGTTGTAGTACTAGTTGGCAAGAATGTTTGTGAGAATTGCTTTGCTAGACTGAATGTGGACATCCCTTGTGGCAGTTGACTGTCTAGATTTGATGCTTGAATGTAATAATACGAAAGATTATGATTACATCATGCAAAAACTTTAAATTCATGAGTAATTTCTATACATTTGAGCACCATACTTTCTAATACTAATCTTAGTTTGTATTATTAACATAATTATGAGCATAATGATTATTATACTTATTATGGTTTATTTCACAAATGCCATAAAAAATTACATAATTACAGACAAAACAAAATTATAATACACTTCTACAGCCAGTTTCAGCAATGCATGATAATAAATTTGTGCATGAATGTTCTTTAATGTAATTTTGATAGACCAAATTCAGCTCATGTGGTTATCATGGTTCTGGTTAACTGGGTCTTTGATATTCATGATATAAGATACGTACTTTTTATCATAACACTCATTGTATTTGCTACAGGATATAGGTACTGATGTGACTAGTTTGTCCAGACGGTGGCTAGAAGGGGAAAACCAAGCGGAAGAGTTGCGTACGCCTGACCTTGATACCATGGACTACGACCAGTATCATCAGTCTCTAACACAGTAGGTTATAGCATTAGTGGGAATAAGGAATGAATTAAGAATACATTAAGTGAAGCTGTGATGTTGCACCTTAGACCAGCTTTTAGTTATTTTTTTTAATGTGGGATGTGAAAGACAATTGTATTCAATATAAATAGGTTAGCATAGGTTTAATATACAGTCATGAATATTATTAGACATTAATAAAAGACTAGTGAAACAAATCAAAATAACAAAATAAAGGGATTGCTATGCATCAATTTGTAAGCCTGAAGTTAAGAATTTCCTTTTAAAAAACTTCATTTTAGTGTGGATAGTTGTCATCATCACTTTCAAGATTTCTATGGATTTATGTCAATGAAAAAATTTGTCAGTGGTAAATCTCTACCTTAGACATTTTAGATCTCTTACTAGTAATTTTGTGTTAGAATTATCATTATCATACTTAATACTGCCCATCATACATAAAAATAACAGAGTTGTTGTTCAATAGAACTGCTTCTCATCAACTGTAAAGCACTGGAATAATAATAGAGAAGATGCAAAAGTATTAAAGTATATTCAACTTTATATATGTCAAAAACTTAAATCACAATGAAGTAAAGGTTTTATGGCTTCTCCAAGAATTAGTTCTACATACTTGACATAAGAATATCTCAAGTAGATGACAGAGCATCCCATGTTCCAGTCCTATTATGTTTCATTTAAAATGCAGTGCAATGTCTTTGTTATTCTGCAACTTTAAATTGGGTACATGCTTCCTTAACATTTGCAGTTTATTGCTCTTTCCAAGGCCAGAATGCTGTTGAGAACTTAATAACTCAACCAGTCAGTCAACTGCCTTAAAAATATAGCTATACAAAAAATAATGAGCATTACTGTTTTATGATATACAGTTGGATATTTCATCAGCTGTTTTAGTATAATTAATTAAAGGAGAAATCATATACGTAGAGATGTGCATTTACGTATTATTATAAATGTCTTAAAAAGTGCTTATTCACACAATGAAAATTGGAATGAGGTGATAAGCATACTGTACATACATACATGCACACTTCAACTGACTAGACAGTATAGATGCATATTTGATCATATTTTGGGTTTTCGAGGGGCCTCATTTATAAGCTTTTAGATAATAGGATAGACAGAGAATGAGTTGCTACCTCATATGCAGTTGCTCAGTGCTGCTAGATTATTTTTGCCAGCCATAGTTAATACTTTTGCATTAGTATTGCTTATTTTGCCTGGCATTCAATAGCTACAATATCAGTTTATGCATTTCTAGCTTATATTATTTTAAGTTAGGAGTTTTGTACTGTATGCTAGGACTCTTTAACTTCTTATGTTAGTGTGCCAGAAGTTGTGTGTTTAGATATTAAAGAATTTAGATAACTGTAAAATCCAGGGTTCAAAATCTTGAAAAAAAAACTAAAATTATTAATGCTACTATAACGTGCTAATCATTTTCTTGTAACATTATGACCATTAGATACTGGATTGATATCACAACTAGAGACTTACAATGTTTGGCTTATTGTATATGACATTGTAACAAAAGGTGATGGCAAGGTGTTCATCTATGCTTTGTATTGCACTTTAATAGTTAAGGTATACAGTAATCAAGCATGTCAGTGGGTGCATTGTACATTCATAGATTACTTCTTGAAAGTACAGACAGATCATTAATATAACCATGCCAACACCTGCTCACAAGTGTAGAGAACACAAAAATACAAGACGGGGGTGTCTTGTATTCCACAACAGCAGTTGCATGTGATGATTTCTGCTTAGTGTCATTCAGGGAGGCTCGTGGCTCATATTTTATCATCAGTAAATAAGAAATGAGATTCCACTGCCTTCTATAGACATAAGCAGGAAACTTCACATACAACACTTGCAATGGGGAGCGAGTTCTTAATATACTGCCCCTATTAATAAGATCAGGTAACCAGGTCAAGTTGCCAGACTTGGTGACCTAGTGAGGTAGCCAGGTCACGTTACCAGTAACGAAGTCAGGTAGCCAGGCTCTTGAAAGGGCCAACACACAGGTAAATGTCTGGTACTTATCTGTAGTAGTGAGAATGTCACAAGTGTCTCTTGCTGTATAATGCTTTTCTAACTAAATAAGAGTTAAGGAACTGGTTTTTGTTTTAAAATGTTTTTTATTACTTAAAAGATTTGTTATTTCTTAACTATCAAAGTATTTAAATTTTATCATAGATTTAAGGTGTAAATAATAAGTATTGCTAAATATTTAATTATAATGACTATATTATTCATGTACATTAGTTGACTACAACATTCTTTTGTGTAACTAAAGTTTTTGTGCATTCATCCTCAAGAATATTTTTGCATTGATCAGTTCCTTGGTGAGAAGACTTGGACATTCTCTGTTTTGATTAAAATGCTTCCCTACTAACAGTGTACATGCAGAGAAAGAATATAACTCTTATGAAATAAATATAGAAAGGAGATGCTGTTCTTGATCAGATTTTTCAGAGGCTCTAAGGCTCTTGGTCCTTCAATTTTACCAATGCATTAATGTTTCCCATCTTGAGAACTATACTAGCTATATTTTTATTTGCCTTGGACAACTAGATCATCTTACGTGAAAGCTTAGGGTAAGACGGGGCTGTGCAAGACCTTTCCCTACCACTTGTGTATGCGGTGTGTATAATTGATTGCCTTTATGTGATAGAAGAGTACATCTACATTTGTGGCTTCCTATCTAAAGTAATTAGTCATATACTGTAAATGTTCAGTAGTTGTAGCAAACCCTTTCCTTTAGACCTATTCCAACTGTACAGTTACCAATCAGTGTGTGGGAGTATTAAGTTTTTGCTCTTGACTCTTAATCTTTAACTTTCAGTGAACATGTGCAACAAAGCTTTCATATTTTCTTGTGAATCTGTGGGTGGAGCCTGCTTGTACTCCCCACCCAAGTCATTTTACTTCTTCACCTGTCTTGGGTTAAGTAAGTGTTGTTGTAAATTCATGGGGCTTTTTAGATCCCGTATCTTACAGATTACCTAGTTATACAGCAGTTATTTCTTGAATAATACTTTTTTTTCTATTGTGTATACGTATATGACTTGGAGCAGGTATCGGAATCATATCCCTCTTGTGATTGTTCTTGCAGAGATATGGGCCTGGATTTTCATTTTTGACTCATCTTATTTTACTTATCTTTAGATCATAGCTTCTTTAGATCTCAATTTTACTTCGTTTCCAATTAGGTGAGGATTCCACACTGGTACTGCATATTCAAGATTTAAACTTGTGTATCAGGAAGCTCACGTTTTGAAAATGTTGCCAATCTTTCAAGTACCGTATTCTAAAGAATACGGTACTTTTATATTACTCCAAGCTGTTTTTCACTGCTGCTAAGTTATTTTCTGTGTGGCACATTATCAAAGGTCTTCTTATTGGCCAGCATTATACAGTCCAATTATCCTTCTCTATCCTGTCTGATCTTCATTCATCTGTCATGTGTGGGTAAGGTTTGTTAGCCATGAATTTATTCTTTACCCCATGATATTGGTATATAAGTAATTGTATGTTTTTTTTTTTTTTTTTTATCAGGTCAGTCTCTCTTATTGAACAGTGCACTTGTTATGGGCACCAGTCTTTAATTCAGAGCTTGTTGTCAGTCTTCATTTTTTTAATATTTATATTGCCTTTACCATTTAATGATTTCTATTCATTCATTTGTCCTGAATGATTTATTGCAGATTACAGTCTTCATACATATCTAGAAACTTATTCATTAAGATAACTTGAGTGTAAGAAGTCTGTTAGATATCTATGCATCTTTCAGCAAATTTAGAAATAAAGGAATGTATGAGAAGAAAGTAAGATTGTCTTAAACAGCAGGTTTTTAGCCATGGCTTGTTTACTTAATAGATGCTGACAAGTCTAAAACACTTGTTTCTTAAAACAAATGCAGTATTTATGCAGAGAATGCATAGAGGGGTGTGTCCAGTAATATATGAACCAGAGAAAATAAGTAAAGTGGGGAGGAGACAAAAAGACTAAAGAGGTTGGGTCATGGATATCAGGGCTTAGCAGAATTGCCAGAGGGACAGAAATACTGCTGAAATAGACCTGTTTATATTAACCCTTTGGGGGTCGACAGGCCTTCTCGGAAACACGTTCTAAGGGTCGAAATTTTTTTGGGAAAACAACAAAAAAGAGAATCTTTTTCTGATCATAACACCAAAAGTTTGAAATTTGAATGAAAACTTACGGAATTATGCTCTCGCGAAGTTATCGGTCTCGAAGATGTTTACGCATTGGCGATTTCACCCACTTTGAGCCCTATTTGTGGCCAATTCCAATGTTCCAGTCCACTATAATCATAGCTATTTCGCTAGAACTCCATTTCTTCTATCGATTGAGTACAAGAAACCGCCTATTTACCAATTTCAACTACCCAAAATAGTGGTCAGAAAATGACAATTTGGCCAATTTCACACAAATTTCAAATGATGCCAATTTCAAAATAGGGTCCAGAATAAACAAGGCAGACATTCCTGGCACTAAAATAACATCTTCTTTGTTCATTAGTCACGTCTCCAAGCCCCTCTTACATTACTTTTGCTTTCCATTTTGAATTTTTATTCTCACAAAAAATAGAAGATTTACTGTTATGTATACAACTGCATCATTGTAAAATGGTATAAATAATATCAGTGCACTTGTGCAAGAATATTAGACTCACCAGTTGATGTGTATTGGACGCATGGTGTGATTTGTTTACTCTTGAACATCAGCGAAAATCGAACATTTTCGCTACTTTGAGCTCAATTTCAAGGTACTTGTCATTATCAAACCAATCAAAATCATCTCTGTTTCTGTAATATATCTTCCATTCTATCACATGAGACCAAGAAAACGAGAATACATCAATAAATACCATACGAAAGTAGACTGCAAAGTCGCTGTTTTAAACGAAAAAAACGGTCAGAGTTTTTTTTTCTCATTATGCAGTGTGTGGTGCAGGATTTTTTTTATACTGCTCACACTGACCACATAGACCCATTCTTTCATATGTAGGCCTACCAGCCGTTTCCTGCTTAATTTGAAGCCGCTAGAATTTACACGTACTAGTATGGCACCAACCGTTGCTCGTAAAATGTACTAGTATGGCACCGACCCCGAAAGGGTTAATGAGGAAAGGAGTATTGAGAAAACCATCAGTAGATCTATAGGTGCAAGTATGACCGTGAAAGGGAATGCAAATGATTGGATGAATCTTTGGTGTGTATTATGAGGGCAAGAAATATAACTATAGAGGTCAAGAAATGTTTGATGTTCATTTACTTTTATTTTCCTTGGCAGGAGTGAGGGAGTGATACATGAGAGGTGTATTTAGAATTGACTTAGTCTTTAGGCATACATGGTGGTACTAGTACATGAAAAGGTACTTGTAATTAGGGAAATGTAATGATAGATTTTACACAGTCATAGGTTTGTAGAACAGATGGTGTTATAAGTTTAGAAAAATGCTTTTCAGTGCTTTGAATATTTGTCGAGTTATGGAATACGAGGTTGAAAGAACTTGAAAAAAGTGATGAATTTGATGTGATGAGGATGGGTGTTTTGTACAGGTATCTTATATGAAGAAAGAAGAGTTCATAATTAAAAATAATAGGGAACCTATACCTTATCGCATCTCTTTTAGACACCTAATGGATGGAGATTAAATTCAGTTGTATGGAACCTTTTTTGACAACCTTTAACCCAAGCAGTGAACTTGACAACTGCGTTTGTCTGACTATCAAGTCAGCACACCTAATGTATACCTTCTACTCCTTAACTGTTTCAGCTCATATCCTGTAATACTTTTTAAAGATGATTAGTTCTAGTTTGTGCCTGAAATGCTATGCATAATTAAGAGATTTTCTTAATGTACAAGTATTTTAACTTTCATATCAGCGTGTATGTACCTTCAGAAAATTATTTATTTATGAAGTTGACAGAAGTAACCATGGAAGAGGCTACAATGACATGCTCAAATATATCATCTTAGAAACTTTATTTTTAACATCCCTTTAAAGAACTGCCATGAATCAGACATCAAAATACCGGGAGACATGAAATAGTAATGTCATTAAACTTTAGCAATGTATAATTCTCTCTCTTCAGCCTCAAATGTTGTAGTTTCATTTCATTCTTTATTGCCTTTAGCAACTTTATCTCTTGCATTTAACTTTTTCATACAATTTTTTTCAAATCTTATGTTGTATTAAGTCTGCAGAAATGCATGCATTAGCACTATTACTGCTGCCATTGCTTCATGCATTGATATTGGTTATAACTGTGGTTTTTGTCGTTGGAATTTTTTGTTTTTAGTCGGCCATTTCCATACACAAGGTGACTCAAAGGAGGATACACTCTCACCATCTCTGTCTTTGCTGTCTTGCCAGAAGTGCACAGCCATTATAGTTTAAATTTCCCTTCAAACTGCAGCATCCTGCCAACCCTGGAAAATATGTGACCTCTAACCACCTCTATTCATAGGCATTTTACCCTCCTCACATACTTTGCTACTTGTAGAGTTCTGAATCATTTTATTTATGTATCTTAAATTCATTACTCAAGCACAGTATTTGTATAGTAACTGTATTATCAATTGTTAAACTCCTGGCCATATTAAATTTAATGTTAAGATTTTTTTTTTCCAAATAGGCAGTCAAGGCATAGTTTATCATTTTGACTTTAATATCTAGTTACAATTTCTGAAGCACACTTTCCTTAGTTATCTCTATTGTCTTATCACTTGCCAAAACTGAAAATAGTTTTTAAAGCAAATGTGGTATAAAGGACTCGTAGCATTTGGAAAATGTATAAATCAGTGTTTTATCTAAGGCAGAAAATTCAGTATGAATAGTATTTATAAATTTACTTGAGGTTAGAAATAGGTATTTATAATAGCAAGGCTCATAGAACAGCACCTCCTTAAAATCTAATAGTAGAATGTTTGGTGAATGGTTGTCTGCGTCTTTGTCCATTGTGATTAAGTATATTTTCCTTGTATTTTCTTCTAATATAAATTTAATGTTTCCTTTCATGGGCCTTGTTGTTTTAGTAGCCTTTTGCTTTTTTGCATGCTCTTTAGTCAATAGTAGAGCTTTGACCATTACATCACATTACAGACATTATTTCAGACTTTTTATGCTTTATTTTATTTATACATAGTTTTATTTGTTTCCATATGTTAACATTAAAGGTCATGCATGTCATTGAATAAAGAGAATAGCAGCTTTTAATTGTAATTATTTTTTTTAAAGTAGTTATTATAACTTTTTCTTACTGTACTTTTTCTCTACTAAGATGAATGCAGAATTAAATATTCTGAAACTACGTACAATAATGGTCCAAGGCTCCTCACAGTTGTTTGTTGAGTGAGACTGGCATGTTTGCTGTAGTGTGTGGTGCATGTGGTGGTGTGTTCTTGCAGTGGGGAGAGTGGTTTGGAGGGCTCTCGACGCTCTTCCTTGGACCACCCTCATGCAGTACAGTTGCGACGGAGAACCTACGTAGGCCGAGATCCTCGAGAGCGAGCCTCCCGAGATCCAAGAGTGGACTTGCGTCGAATGAGCCTATACTTGGAGCCTGGCACCTGGCGTTCTGCTAACGATTCTGGAACACTACCTCCGACACCCCCACGTCGCATCTCCATGGGCCCAGACTCTTTTACACCACCTTACAGGATGACTGACTCCCTTACCGAGATCCAGAGCGACATCCAGCGTCTGTCACATCAGCAGCAGCAGATTCAAAGCCTTATGCACAATGGAATGAATCCTTCATCCAACCAAGCTATTCATCAAGCACCAGCTCATGGTCAATTTTATCTTCATGACCAGGTTAGTTTATTAGAATTATTCTTTCTTTTTCTGCTTTGTGGTGTCTTTAATATTTTTATTGTAATTTATCTCATATCTACTGTTTCCCACCAGAGAGAGGTGACCCAGAGAAGGAAACCCAACTCTCAATCCCTAATTGTCTTTTCAGAAATCCAAAGACATCACAATTTAATTGATCCATTGAACTGCAGCATACTCCCACATCCTTCATAGTGCAGGCACTGTATTTCTCAGTTCTAGAGCTCAAGTCCACCTAATTGTTTTCTCTGATTTTTTTTTTTGTTACTTCTTTATACTAGCAGCACATCAAATGCCAAAAATGCCTTGCCTTCACTCTAACACACATGCCTGCTGGATGCTCAAGCCTTTTCTACTCAAAACCTTTATACCTTCCTTCCAACCCTTCCTGGAACATATCTTTTCATCTCGGTTATACACCTTCTTGCTCAACTGCCCCTCTGCTTTCTGAATTATTGTATTCCAGACAGCAGCCACTATTGTAGGTATTACTGTCATACAAAGTAAGTGCAAAACAAAAGTCTGTTGAAAGTTGTGCACTCTGGCAGGATTGCTGATGTTTCCTTCAATATAAACATGTTAGATGCAGGCAAATCTTAAAAACTATTTCTTACATTCAATATGCACTTTCCTTTATTCATTTTTTTATTTCCTATGCAATTTAGGAGGACTGGTTCATGGAAATGTTGATCTCCTGAAGCTTTATTAGATATCTATGACACTTATCTAATTTCTCTTTTCTTTTTCTTTTTTTCTTACTTTTTTCTTTATCTTTTGTTTGTTTTTTCTTTTGTTTTTCTTTCTCTTCTCTTTCTTTATTTTTATTTTTATTCTTTTTTCTTCTCTTTCTCTTTTTCTTTTTTATTTCTCCTTTTTCTTTTTATTTCTTTTTCTCTTTCTCTCATTTTTTCTTTTTTCTTTCTCTTGTTCTCTCTCATTCTCTCTCCACCCCTCCCAGGTGCCTAAACACCTACTCATCCATATTAGAATCCACACAATTCTTTAAATATCCCTCCTTTTTTTCTTTCCATAGTTGATCATTTAACATTTTGCCACTATTCCATTACCTCTCATTATCTCAGATACACCCAGTCAAACCCCACTTACTCCTCATTGAAATTCTCCCACTCATTTTGTTTCATTACCACTAAGACATCCAGATATTCATCCATATCATTATTGTTATTATGTGGGTCATTCACAGCTCATCTTTAATATTTATGATTATTTGAACATTTTACAGCAGGGAAGTCCAGTTCGACGCATGTGGGGCCAGCAGCCAGGCAGTGATGGGTATGCTTCCATGTCTCCAGCCACCAGACGTGCTCAGTGGGGGCCAGCAAGGTACCAACAACCCTTCTTAGTTTACTGGTGTTTGCTATATGCAGTTTCAAACTTCTATGAAAAAAGCTTCCAGTTTCTCACTTTATATTCCTTAAATCTCACATTTATTTTTGTTGCAATGCCATCACATCATAAACTCCATTTAAAATATATTCTGTAATAAAATATTTCTTAAAATTATTTTTTTATACTAAAAGTGGTGACTTCTTTTTTGATGAAACTCTAAACACAGCGAATAGTTTTTTTATTTAATGACAGGTTATTTTCATAAAGGTGAAACTTAATGCCAGCTTGCATGTGATTAACACGCAAAACAGGTGACATGAACTTTTTTTCTATGAAGTTTCTATGAAGTCACCCTGCCTCGGTGGGAGACGGCCGACTTGTTGAAAAAAAAAATAATTAAGAGTAATAGACCATCAGTCACTACCTTCCCATATACATTATACCTGAGCACCTAATACCCTTACCATAATAGTGATAAGAGGAGGGTGGAATATATGGAGAATAAAAGAGAGGTTTAGAGAGAGTGGGTGAGGTTCTGTCAACAAATTTGCTAAGAATAAGAAAAAGTTTTGGAGTGACATTAATAGTTGAGAAAGCCTAAAGAATGAATGGATTCAAGTTGAAAACAAATGAGGGGCTTTATTAGATGGGAAGGTGAAGGCATTGCAGATATGGAGGGAATAGTTTGAGGAGCTGTTAAATGATGGAGAGGGAAGCTGTGATATCATGCATTGGGCAGGGAGGTATAACATCTTTCAGAAGTGAGGAAGAGCCAGATATGAAAGTGGGGGAGGTGTTTGAGACAATGGGTATAATGAGAGGGGTAAAGAAGCTGGGATTAAGACAGAAATGCTGAAATCAGGTGGTGATATAGCTTTGGAGTGTTTGTGCATTTGTTGAATAAATGTATGAAAGGGAAAAGGTACCTAGGGATTGGTCTAGAGATTGCATAGTTTCTTTGCATACATTGAAGCATATAAGTGAACACTGTTTATAAAAAGGTAAAGAAGTTTTTGTTCCATATATGGATTTGATAGGATGAATAGGGGAGCAATGTGGCAGGTAATTCAAGTGTGTGGAATAGGTGGTAGGTATGAGAATAGTGAGACTCATGTTATGTAGGAGAGAGGGAGATTATTTTCCTGTAAAAGTAGGTCTTTATACAGGTATGTGTGATGTCACCATTGTTGTTTGACATATTTATAGATGGGGTTGTAAAAGAAGTGAATATTGAGGTGTTAGAGAGAGGGGTAGGATTAAATTATACAGAATCAAATACAAAATGGGAGTTGACACAGTTACTTTTTGCTAGTGATACTGTGATTTTGGGAGATTCTGAAGAGAAGTTGCAAATGATAATGGACGATTTTGGGAGGGTGTGTAAAGGAAGTCGAAAGTGGACACTGATAAGAGTAAGGAAAATTTGGATATCAGATTGGAGGGAGGGAGTATGGAAGATGAGAATGTGTTCAGATATTTGGGAGTGGAAATGTCGGTGGATGGGTATATGAAGGAGGAGGTAAGCCATAGAATTGATGAAGGAAAAAGTGGGTGGTTCATAGAGGTATCTGTGGAGGCAAAGAATGTTATCCATGTAGGCAAAGAAGAGAATGTATGAGAGTGTAGTGGTACCAACACTCTTAATATGGGTGTGAAGCATGGGTTGTGAATGTTGCAGCGAGAAAGAGGCTGGAAGCAGTGGAGATGTGTCAGAGGGCAGTGTGTGGTGTAAATATTATGCAGAGAATTTGTAGTGTAGAAATTAGGATGAAGTGTGAAGTTACTGACAGTATTATTTAGAAGGCTGAGGAGGAGTTTTTGAGGTGGTTTGGTCATTTAGAGAGGATGGAGCAAAATAGGATGACTTGGATGGTGTACAAGTCTATAGTGGAGGGAAGGTGGGATAGGAGTTGTCCTAGGAAAGGATGGAGGAAGGGGGTAAAGGAAGTTTTGTGTGTGAGGGGCTTCGACATACAGCAGGCATGTGTGAGCATGCTTGATAGAAACGAGTGGAGACAAATGATATTTTATGACTTGACATGCTGTTGGAGTGTGAACAAGGTAGCATGAAGGGATTCATTGAAACCGGGTAGCCCGATTCGAGTCCTGGAGGCGAGAAGTGCAGTGCCTTCACTCTGAAGGAAAGGTGGGGATATTGCAGTTTGGAGGGTCATCTGATCTGTGCTGTTGGCATGTCTTTATTAAGATTGTGGTGGAATGAGTGATGATGAAAGTGTGTTATTTTTTCGGGTCACCCTACCTTGTTGCGGCCACTATTAAAAAAAAAATCTATTAATCCAGGATAATCCAAGAAAGCAAAGCCAAGTGGCTTATTTCTAATGAAGTCTTTTTGTCTTTCTTCCCAAAGATATAACCTATAACAGTCTATTAACAGTTATCCATTTACTGGTAAATGAATAGTTGTAGCAGCTGTAAGAAGAATTCTCCATGTTTTATGTCAGCTAGAAATGAATCTGAATCTGCTGGTTATGAGCTAAACCTGCTACCACTGAGATACTACAAATCTCCTTAATTTCAGTGAAATATTGCTTACTTGTAATGCCTCTTAAAATAAATGTGAATTAATAAATGGAAAATGTGTTTTGTGATATACAGATGACCAGTTTTAAGGTTAATATTGCAGCTTGGCTGGAGGTTAGATTTTCTTATTAACTGCCTGGTCAACCAGACTGAATGATCTATGGGCCTACAGAGCCTTTACAACCTAGCTGATAATGCACCTTTTGTAGGTGGGGATCCAGTTTCTGGGACTGTGTATGATGCACACTCATTTTTCATTAAAATTCAGGGTGCATCAGTGTGTCTTGTGTGCAGCAGAAAACAGAGCACATATTGGAATTAGTATACTGTATATAATGTGTTTTAGTCACCCTGCCTTGGTGAAAGTTGGCTATTAAGGCAAAAAAAAAAAAAAAAAGGAATACTATACAGTGGTACCTCGATATACGTCCGCTTTGGAATAAGTCCAACTTGGTATATGTCTTGTTTGGATGCAAAAATTTTTGCTTGGGGTACGACCTTTGTTTGGAATACGACTCATGTGCTAGAACATGTATGGGTCAAAATGAGTCACGACACCGCACACTACCCTTGTTTACCCCTCTCTCAACTTAGTGGAGGGGCACAGGGAAGAGCTGACCACTGAGGAGCTGCAAGAACTTGAGAAGGAGGAGCACAAGACTAAGATGAATGCACTCTCTTCAGGCTCTGAAGAGGAGATAGAGGAAGCCCCTACTTCATTAATCAAGGAAATCTTTGCCAAATGGATGGACGTCAAAAACTTTGCAGAGAAGTGCCACCCCAACAAAGCCCAAACAAGCCGTAATAGCATTGTCTTCAATGACCAGACAATGTCACATTTCCGAAACATCCTGATGAGAAGGCAGAAGCAAAGTTCTTTGGACTGATTTTTTGTAAAAGTCAAACCTGGTGAGCTTCAACCAGGTCCAACTAGGAAAAAGAGACAGAAAAGAGAAGGGGACTCTCCTTCCAAACAATAACATTTCCTCCTCCTCCCTTCTCAGCACTATCCTAGTAGGCAAAGTAAAGCGAGGTTAAATTTGCATTTTATTTTATTTTATTTATGTATGTATTTTAGTATTAAGCAGTGTTTAAATTATTTTATACAATTCCCATCAATGTATAATATGCCAATAACAATAGGATTTTTTTTCATGGGAATGGATTAATTGTTTTCCCTATACATTTGTACCCTGAGTTTCGTACTGCTCCCAACTCGAACAATTATGTAAGTGTATTATTGTAAGTGCTTTTGTAAGTGTATTTTTGGGGGTCTGAAACGGACTAATCTAATTTACATTATTCCTTATGGTAACAAATTCGTTCGGTAACAGCGCTCGAACAGCCTTCTGGAACGAATAAAGTACGAAACTCAGGGTACCACTGTATTTATTATGGGAAAATTCATTTGGTATACATCCTGTTTGGTATAAGTCCAAAGTCCTGGAATGGATTAAGGACATATACCAAGGTACCACTGTATTTATTTTTCTTTATTTTTGCACCATGGTAGTTTGACTCCCCAAAAAATAGTTTAATTTCCTTCTTTTGTCTGTTAGTGATTACAGGGAAATATGCAACTTGTTCCATTTAGTTTAGTCTTCACTGCTATACAAGTTTCACAAAAGTAGGATTGTAACCTTTACCATTTATTACATATTATACATATACAATATGTATAATATGTAATAAAAAAATTCCTAAGTGTGGTTGGTGTATTAGTGGATTGAATAAATCTAGATTGAATAAATCTTTTGAAGTCGTATACTAGTTGCAGTGCAACTATATGACTTCAGAAGAGCAGACAAATATGAGTTCTGATTATTCTATTGACAACTATAAGACAAACATAGGGATCATTTTTTATTTAATAAAATATAATATTCCTTCTTTTTGGGTTTTTCTTTCTTTTTGTGTCACCATGCCTCAGTGGGAAACGGCTGATGCGTTAAAAAAAAAAATATTCTTATTTATTGGGGTAACATTCTTATAGGTACAGTGACTGTAACTCTTGACAACAAGTTGTATGTACTACACAGTAATGTACTAGTAAACATTGGATACAGAGATTTACTGCCAAGAGTAATGAGGAAAAGACACTGGTGCAAAGCAAACTTTGTGATAGTTACTGTGTAGTTTTACAAGTCAGGCCATTGTCATAAATAGTTGTCACAAAAGTTTCTTCAGCACCTGTCTTCTCTTCAACTGGTAAACATTCTTAAATTATTTTTACAGTATATTGCACACCACGCACATACTAGGCTAAGACTTCCTATTACATAAGAAAAGACATGACATACAACTATTTAGCAAACAATAGTTTGACTGTACATAGACATGGGCATGCTCACAACTTAGTTGATTCACTGAATGGCTCGGTCATTGTTGTTACTGACCATCCAGTTAGGTAAATGGATACACAGGGAATGTGTAGGATATTTTATTGTAGGCTACATTTTGCTTCCCAGGAGTTTTGTTGAGTCTGTGTACATAGCTGGACAGAGTGAAGACACATGTAGTGGACAGATGAGGTTCACTACATGTGGCACCCAAACATGAAGGTAATGAGAGAGACTTAACAGTAAAGTTGTGTAAGCAAGGGAACAAAGAGTAAAAGTCTACAGTCATTCATAAGTAAGTTATTAATTGATTGCTCTGTTTGTGGGACTCAGGACAGTTCTGGATAACACTTAAGATATGTTAAAGCTGTTACTATTTTGGGTATCTATATTGGAAATAGCAATGTGGGAGGTCTGTTTATTTTATGACTAATCTTTTCATTCCACTTCCTGAGATGACTGTGAGAAGTGTTTTGAATCAAGTGTGTTGTGATTATAAATTTTTCAGGCATATTTCTTTGGAAAATCCTTTTTTATTTCACCTACATTTATTCTGGCAGCCCCCATTAGGAATAATGTATATGCTGTATCACTCTTCTGGGTTGTCTTTGATAGTGGTGGTGTTTAGTTGCTCTGTTGCATAATGTGAGAGATTTGTTGTTTTCAGCTACACTGTTATTGTGTGTTATGTGCAGAGCTCTCTACAATCAGAGAAAATGTGAAGAGATTACAATTCTGTGAAAGCTTGATGAATGTAGGCACTCTTTTTAAGTATTTAGAGCTGCTAATTCTGTGTACAGAAAGAAAAATCTTATTAATACTCATAGTTTGAATTTTCAGATTTTTTTTTACTTGCTTAAGAATTGAAAGTTCCAAATACTTTTGAAAAATATACCTACATCTGCCAATTTTTTCAGAATTGCATTTTAGAAAGAAAGCGTTGTGCATAATAAACACAACTAGAACTGAAATCACTTATAAAGGCTGTATCATACTCCTTGATATCAGGGTAGCTTAGAATACAGTGGTCCCTCGGTTTTCGTGCATCTCCAAACTCGAACATTTATGTAAGTGTATTTTCGTAAGTGCTGTTGCAAGTGTATTTTTGGGGGTCTGAAATAGACTAACCTACGTGACATTATTTCTTAAGGAAGTAAATTCGTTCGGTAATGGCACTTGAGCAGCATTCTGGAACGAATTTTCGGCGAAAACCGAGGGACCCCTGTATAACCAAAGCCCTCTTGTTGTGTAACATAAAAGCTATAGCAAATATCATGATGACCTAGCCAAAACAAAACAAAAATAGCAGGCCTGAGAGCAGTAACCTGGTCATACTTTTATTTCTTAGGAAATACAAATACACCTGCGTAACCAATAACCATAATGCATGTGTAATTCATCACCTATCTTATGATCCTCATATGAAGTGGAATGCCATGAGTTTAATAATCAAACTTGAACATTTACACAGGAGGAAGTGTACAGAAGCCTCCCTTATTGCTATTTCCCAAACAATTGTCCCAAAATAGTGCCAGCTTGAGCATTCCTTTAATATTATCCAGAATGTCTTGAAGCTCCACAAGACAGCCATCGCCTAATAACTGGAACTTACAAATCACTGTCATTTTTTTACCTTGCTCTTTTACCTGTACAACATTTTTGTAAAGTATGTCATTAACTTTATCCTCAGGCACTGCACTTGGACTTCACCTGTCTACTGTATACAATAGACATCACAAATATGCATGTCTATAAGTACACGTTTAGCAGACTATTTGCCTGACATGTTAGTGTCAGGGCAACTTTTGTATGGAAGATGGTGCTCCCTGCCTTACTGCCAGACACACAGCTGGCTAAATTATTGTGATTTTTCTATACTTTAATGACTGGCCTGGAAACTCGCTAGATTTAAAGCCGTTAGAGAATGTTTGGAAACTTGTTAAGCGTTAACTTTGTGGCATGGATGTGACCTCTAACCCCAAAATCTTAAATGCCATTAAACAGGTGTGAGAGTGTATTAACTTTTCTCTCCTCCATAAGTTAGCCTCATCAGTGCCCAGAAGGCTTCAGGTGTGCATCAAAAGGAAGGGCAGTCCTACAAAATATGTTTAGTAGAGGACTATGTACATATTTCACTATTATATAGCATTTAAAACCAGTATATGGTGAGCAGTCTCATTGTTTTCTGTGTGATCTGTTTATTCACATGCATATTTATGATGCCTACTGTATGTCCCCACTCTATCCAGTTATGTACACTAAGACTTGACAAAGCTCCTGGTGAGCAAAACATAGTCTACAGCAAAGTATAGCATCCTAAACTTTGTGGGTCTGTTTGCCAAACTGATTGTTGGTGTTTTAATACCTTTTATACTCTGATCTATTACTCTTGTTATCTGCTTCTGAGTTTAGTGTTAAATATAAATATCATAGACAAAAAGCAACAGTTTTTTGTTTTTGGGTTGGTTCTTTGCTTACTTGTTCTATACAAACATTAAAAAAATATATATAAATAAAGTATTCATTCTTATAGGTCCTAATAGTTTAAGCGATTCATACCTGGATAATTCAACTATTTGTTAATTTGTTTAAATCAAGCTACAGTATTACATAATGAAAAATCAACTTACTTTCTTTGTTATACATTGTCTATAAACTAACTTTATTGTGGTCACAATTTGTATAACTTTCATGTTTTTCTTAATATTTTTTAAAGTCTTATTATTAAAAAAATTCCCTAAATCATCTTACTGGGAATTTGAAATACAGTAGTCCAGTTTACTAGTGATGTGTTTAGATTGCCAAATGTCATTGTATACTTTTAGGAAGTTAGCCTTCACATTGATAAAAGGGACACCAACTAGTGGTGGTTGTGGTTATTTCTCCACTGTATCTCTGTTCAAGACAAAAAAAAAGTCTTCCTCAAATCTGCACTTCAATTGGTGGTTGTTATAGTGTGCACATCTCATGCTCGTGCTGTCTGTGCAAAGAGCACAAAAAAATTGCCTACTTCCTTTCTTCCTTCTGGGTGAAGGACGATAAAGCTTTCCATACAGAGAGCAGGATTTATGATTACTCTAATGATAAATCTATTTGGCTGCCCCCACTAGACCAGCTAAAAAATCTCGGGTGGACTCAGACGTGTGTAGCAGCTCATGTTGCGAGGACTGTGAATGTGACTCCTACTGCTGCACAACCAGTGAGGGAATTGACAAAGATAACTCTATCTCCTCGCTCATCGACATGTCTGACATCTCGCTCAAACCTGATGATCATCAGGCCAACCAAACTGTGACCACAATAATGTCTGACTTAGAAAACTGTATAGAAAAGACCAACGCTAAAACAAGCAGACCACCTGGACTGTTTCGTCAACTATCAGTGTTAATGCAAAATACTAAGAAAAAGATGAAATAAAATGACTTAGCCATAATAGATGTGTGTAGATAGTGTGTAGTAAAATTTAATAGATGACATAAATGTGACAAACAGTAACAAGTGAAGTGACAAACTAATTAAAATTGAGATTCTAACATGTAAAAAATTCTAACAAAAATATGCTGACTTTATTTTGCCTGACTTCTAGTAAAAACTGGACAATTAGATTAACGTTAACCCTGTCCATGTGACTACAGATCATCTGACATAGGTAAGTGCTTGGAATAGTGACAATCAACTATATTTGGCTGACTTTAGACTGATTATTGGTTTGCATGTATTGCATGCATTCTTTTTTATTTTCTGATTGGGATTTACAGCAAAATTAAAATTCATTTAAAAATATAAATTCTTGCTTGCATTGATCAAAAGTATTTTTTGGAGAATATTGCCTATTATTTCCAAAGGTCAGTGGGTATTATATTTTTATTACATGAATTAGTTGTGAATTACCCCCTTCAGTTTTTTTTTCACCATTGTTAAACCATTAATAATGTACAGCAGGCTAGTAAACTTTATGCTGTTTACATAAGAATATAAGAATGTAGGAACTCTGCAGTAGACCTGCTGGCTCATATTGGTCAGGTCCTTCTGAAATCCATCCCCACACCACCACCACCACCTACATACGTACTAGTCTGATCTATTCCTAAAGCTACCCAAGAGGTTAGCTTCACTACCTCAGGTTCTAATCAAAGCCAACCTTTCTCTTTCATATATTTATCTAATCTGTTTTTAAAGCTTCCCAAGGTTTTGGTTTTTATGACCCTACTTGGCAGATTGTTCCACTCATTGACAACTCTGTTTGAAAACCAGTATTTTCCTATGTCCTTTTTATACACTGGCTGTCTCCCACAGAGGTAGTGACCCAGAAAAGAAGAAAAACTTTTACCATCATTCATTCTATCACTGTCTTGCCAGAGGTTGACATACTACAATTTAGATGACCCTCCAAACTGCAAATATCCCCAACCCTCTTTCAGAGTGCAGGTACTGTACTTCCCACCTCCAGTACTCAAGTCCGACTAACCAGTTTTCCTGAATCCCTTGATAAAATGTTAACCTTGCTTACACTTTAACAGCTCGTGTAGTCTCGAAAGACCATTTACCTCATGTCACTCCTATCTAACGTGCTCACACATGCCTGTTAAATGTCCAAGCCCCTTGTATGGAAAACCACCTTGACACCCCCTCCCCTTTCCAACCTTCCCTCAACTACAAATTTATACACCCTCTAAGCCATCCTCTTTTGTGCCACCCTCTCTAAATGTCCAGACCACTTCAACAATCCCTCCTCAGCCCTCTGGATAATACTTTTAGTAACTCTGCACCTCCTAATCTCCAAAATACAAATTCTCTGCACAGTATTTACACCACACATTTATCTTGGACACGACATTTCCACTGTCTCCAGCCTCCTCCTCGCTGCAGCATTCACAACCCATACTCTCATTCATTTCCCTTTTTGCCTCCATGGACAATGTTTGTTGTCTCCACAGAAGCATCAAGGCACCAGCCACCTTTTTACCCTGTCTGTTCTATGGTTCACCTTGTTTTTCATAGACCCATCCACCAATAAGTCCACTCCCAAATAAATGAACACATTCACATCCTCCATACTCCCTCCTTCCAATCTAATATCCAGTTTTCTTCTTCTTTCAACAAATCGGCCGCTTCCCACCAAGGCGGGGTGGCCCAAAGAGAAAAACAAAAGTTTCTCTTTTTAACTTTAGTAATGTATACAGGAGAAGGGGTTACTAGCCCCTTGCTCCCGGCATTTTAGTCGACTCTTACGACACGCATGGCTTACGGAGGAAGAATTCTGTTCCACTTCCCCATGGAGATAAGAGGAAATAAGAACAAGAACTAGTAAGAAAATAGAAGAAAACCCAGAGGGGTGTGTATATATATGCTTGTACATGAATGTGTAATGTGACCTAAGTGTAAGTAGAAGTAACAAGACATGCCTGAAATCTTGCATGTTTATGAGACAGAAAAAAGACACCAGCAATCCTACCATCATGTAAAACAATTACAGGCTTCCGTTTTACACTCATTTGGCAAGACGGTAGTACCTCCCTGGGTGGTTGCTGTCTACCAACCTACTACCTAGGTATCCAGTTTTACATTACCTAAATCATAAATCACCCTCATCACCTTGCTCTTTTCTATGTTCACTTTTACTTTCCTTCTCTTACAATTCCTCCCAAATTCACTAAACTTTTGTATCTATTCTTTAGAATCTCCTAAAAACAGTGTCGTCAGCAAAAAAGCAAGTGTGACAACTTTGTGTTTGATTCTGCTTATTTTAATCCCAAACCTCTCCCCAACACCCCAGTATTCACTTCTTTTACAACCCACATGTAAATACGTTAAACAACCATAATGACATTCACACGTCCCTGTCTAAGGCCTTCCTTTACTGGAAAATAATTTCCATCTCCTACATACCCTAACCTGAGCCTCACTATCTTCATAAAAATTCTTAACTTCTTTCAGTAATCTGCTACCTATTCCGTACACTTGCAACATCTGCCACAGTGTTCCCCTATCCACCCTGTCATATGCCTTTTCTAAATCCATGAATGCGACAAAAACCTCCTTACCTTTATCTAAATATTGTTCAATTATGCTTCAATGTAAACACTTGGTTTAAACATCCCCTACCCTTTCTTAAGTTTCCTTGTTAATCGATGATCTTTCTCTCCTTGTACCCTTAATTCTTTCAGTAATAACTCTCCTATTCACCTTACTTGGTATAATCAACAGGCGTGTAATTTTTACACTCTTTTGTCCCCCCTTTCACTTATTCAAAGCAACTGTGCACACTGTCAGTCCCTAGGTACCTTCTCCTCTTTCACACATTTATTGAACAAAAGTACCAAACACTGCAAAACTATATCCCTACCTGCTTTTAACATTTCTGTCTTGATACCATAAATCCCAACTGCTTTACCCCCTTTCATTTTATTCACTGCCTCATGTGCCTCCCCCACTCTCACATCTTGCTCTTTTCACTCCTAAAAGATGTTAAACATTCCAGGCCAGTGCATGAAATCACTGCCTCCTTTTCCTCATCAGCATTTAATAATTCCTCAAAATATTCCTGCCATCTTCCTAATTCCTCGAACACCCCCTCTAATAACACACTTCTGTTTTTAACCCTTTGACTGTCGCAAGCCCATTTCTGAAACAGTCATTCTGTCTCAAAATATTCTAAAAAAAAATAAAAATCTTATGAAATGATAGAGAATCTTTTCCCTATGGTAATGACACCAAAAGTACGAAATTTGATGGAAAACGTACGGAACTACGCTCTCACGAAGTTAGTGATCTCGGCGATATATAAACATCAGCGATTTCGCCGATTTTGAGCCCAATTTTCAGCCAATTCCATTGTTCCAGTCGACCAAACTCATAGCTATTTCTTTAGAACTCCATTTGTTTTATCAATTGAGTACAAGAAACCGCCAATTTACCTATTTCAACTACCCAATAAAGTGGTCAGAAATTGGCAATTTGGCCAATTTCATTCAAAAAAGATGTAAATTTCAAAATAGGGTCCAGAATAAACAATGCAGACATTCCTGGCACTAAAATAAGATTTTCTCTGTTCATTAGTCACATCTTTAGGCCCCTCTTATATTACTCTTGCTTTCTATTTTTATTTTTTATTCACACAAAAAATTAGAAAATTTACTGTTATGCAGACTACTGCATTTTTGTAAAAATGGTATAAATAATATCAGTGCACTTGTGAAAGAATATTAGACTCACTAGTTGACGTGTATTGGATGCGTGGCGTGATTTGTTTACTCTTGAACATTGGCAAAAATCGAACATTTCCGCTACTTTGAGCTCAATTTCAAGGTCGTTTTTATCATGAAACTAATCAAAAATCATCTCTATTTCTGTAATATTTTTTCCATTCTATCAAATGAGACCAAGAAAAAGAGAATACAACCATAAATACTATACGAAAATACACCTCAAATTCGGCGTTTTAATTCAAAAACACGGTCTGAGTTTTTTCTCATTATGCACTGTGTGCTGCAGGATTTTTTTTATACAGCACACACTGACCACACAGACCTATTCTCTCACATGTGGACCTACCAGCTTTCTCCCGCTTGATTTGAAGCTGCTAGAATTTTTGAGTACAGTATATATATGTACGTCCGAAACACTGGCTCGTAAGACGTATACATATATAAAACCGAAATAGTCAAAGGGTTAAGTGTCAAATCCATTCGTTCCCTAAGCTTACTCAACCTTTTAATCTTTTCCCAAAACTTTTTCTTATTCTCAGCAAAATTTGTTGACAACCTCACCCACTCTTTCATTTGCTCTTCTTGATTTTATATCACCTTTGTTTGTCTGTCTTCTAGTTACATACCTCGTTGATGAGGTATGAGAGACTCCTTACACAGTGGATTAATTTTGTTATCCTTTTCTGTATGTTCTCCAATGCATTTGTATCCATTCTGTAGTATGGAGACCAAAACTGAGCAGCATAGTCTGAGGGCTTACTAGTGATGTATAGAGCTTATTATACTTTTT